>VXAB01000169.1:154432-193951 GCA_013399175.1 Odontophorus gujanensis
AATTACCTCCTTAGATTTAAGGAAGTGAGCTAAACAGCTGCTGATGTTAAAGTCTCCCAGTGTGCGCACTTGCTTTATGGTTAAATAATTCATTCATATTACTTGAATTCAGACTTTCTTCTTATGCACAAGGATTTTCCTTAACCTCGTGTATCTCAGTTATTTTAGGAATCGGAAATAATTCACGATTCAGTGGGACAGGAAGGAAATATGTGTGAGCATGAGGTTTAATGTTTTGTATTCACTTGAGAGTTCCAGTCTCCATACTACAGGACAAGTTCAGCATTAATGTCAGCTTTTGAAACAGAGATTTGTAGCTCCCTTTCTGGCTAAGGTGGCAAATGTGCTGTGGGATAACCCAGCTGAACACTGCTCTCTGTATTTTCAGAGGCTCCAAAGGGAGAATGCCTCAGATAGATATGGTACATGACCCTGTATTGATAGGTGGTCTTGAGTTCCCCTAGCACAGAAAATGATTCCAGCAGCCTGGGGAAGTGCTCTTACTGTACTCAGTAACTGTTTCATGGGGGGAAAGTAGCAGTATTTCGTTCTGTGGCTGTAACTCAAGAAACAAGGGCAGCATCTCATTTTGAAAGAGGTGGCATGTAGTTCCTGGGTGTTTCTTATTAGTTAGCTTTAATGCTGTCTTGCTGAGCAGAGCAGCTCCATTCACCAGCTTGGCTGTCATGCTGTCCTGTCCCCTTTTCAAGAGAAAATGATTTTGAAAATTTCAAACTCTATCCAAAGTACTAGGACAGGTATAAAATATATGACTAATGGAAAAAGAATGGCTTCTCTTGAAGTTTCTGTTTGCTGAATGGATGCTTCATTTTAATTTGTTTGTAACCAACTGTTTGAAACCCAAAGCTAGCTTCCAGCTGTCTGTCAGAGATCAGAGAGGCACCTGTCCTTTGTGTTCTGAAATGAGTTGTCTACTTCACTTTTAAGTTTGTTTCTTAAACTTCTCTTGCTTGTTGCTCCATTAATTTAGCTCAGCCATTAGCCCATGTTTTTGATGGGACTTTCTGAGATCAGCTGGTACCAGCCAGGCTTTGGGTAAAATGGATTACTTTTAGGACTACGGATTTCACCAGGATTTGTTTTTATTTTGTGGTTCTTGAATTTTTACATAGGTGTGAAATAAAATTATTAAGGTCTGGTAGTTGAGTTCTTTGGATTCTGATGCCACAGCAACACAGAAGGCTGCATAACTTAATGAAAGTGTTCTAACAATCATAGGAATTTCATGCAAAGATCTTAATTGCAGTATTTTTTTGTTTGTTTTCCTAAATGTAATGTTTTGTTTTTGCAAACATCAGTATTTTTCAGTGTAGATAGAATATCTTCTGTGCATATGCTCTGCTCATAATTACTTGCTATGAAAAAGATTTTTACTACTGATAGAAGCATGAGGTGAAAAAAATGAAATAGAGTTTAACAGTCTTTATTATCGAGTTCAAATTTACCGTAAAATTGAATTGTGCAATGAAATTACATAAATAGATTGATATACTTTGTGGAGACATCCAATTCAGTCTTGCATCTGAATTTTTTGAAAACATTTCTTAGGAAAAGGATATGCATAGGATGAAGGTTAATAAAGGGATAAAGGTAAAAGTCAAAAGAAGTTTTATTTACTATACTTGGTATTATATTCAGCCACTATAGTTTTGTTACAAGGGTGCATAGGTACCAAGAACTACCCTTGCACTCTAAGACAGCAAAGCAGCGATACTGAACTAACCAGTGTGGATGTAGTATGAAGACAGAGAACAAACAAAAAGACAAGTGGTTGCAGCTATTATACTGGTGTCCCCGGACTTTATTTTCCATTGTATCTTGTTTTCTTTCTTTTGACTGGAAAATGTCTTTCAGAGATTGTGGAATTTTGAGGTTTTTAGTATTTTTATGGAATTTCTAGGAGAGGATACTTTTCTTATATTGAGGAGAAGAGAGAGTCCATAAAGAGAGAGGACAGGATGGGGGGAGGTGGAAAAAGGGTACATGGGGAAAACAAGGAATAGGAGCAAGAGTAGGGGTGTGAGATAGCTGCCAAATGAAAAAATGGCAGCAGTTCAAGAGCCAAGTGGTTGCACATTGACACCAGTGGTTGAGTTGTTTGGAGTCTCTCTGTGTAGTCTCTCAAATGTTTTTGTTAACTAAACACAACCTTGGGATGGTGGGAGGGAAGCATTCTACAGGTCACATTCTTGGCAAGAAAATCCAGGGTCTGGAGGTGGGAGGTAAAGGATTTTCCAGTGGTTCTTATTTTCTTCCTTTGCTGCCAAAGTACATCTGAGCAGAAATGATCCATGAGTATGGGTTCTTTAACTCTTTCTATATATGATCATTGGATCTAAAATAGCAAGTCCTATCTGTACTACTCCAGTTTCTGAGAAATCAAACTGGAGGTTATGTGAAGGTTTCATCTTGCTGATGATTCCTGAAGATTTTTTTTCTTGATAATTTAAAATTCTCGACAATTTTGCTCCACTCTAGGGATGCAAAAATAACTTTTCTATTGTCAAATTAACTCCTCACAAAATTCTCACACAAAAATAGGTGAGAAGCACTGAGGAATTCAGAATGTTCTGCTGGTTCCAAAGAGAAGAATTGGTCATGCTTTAATTTGTTCTAATTCTTTATAATTTATTTTTCTGTTTGAAATGAAGAGTAGGTTGTATTTAATGAACTGTACTGTGAATGGTCTGAATTTCAGTTTCGTAGAACAAATTCAGGTAATGTGTATTTAAAGGAGCTTAATTCAATCTTGAAACAATACATCTTGAATTGTGGTGGTTTGTTATTTGTCACTGGATCCATGAAATCATCTGCAACTCTTCCTGAAAGCGGTTGAATTGGAATGTCTTTGTTTGATGCAGAAATTCTCAGAATTTGGGGAAATTTTTTAGACTCATTGTCAGACTAGATGAACGTATTTGTACTTCCTTGTCTTTTAATTATTGAAACTCTACCATGCGAAGACTTTTCAAGTCAGTTGTAACAATTAAATGAGGCCACTGGGTCACTAAATCAAGTGCTCCAGGAGAGAGTGAGGGCAGAGGCTGCCTCAAGCTTTGCTGAGGATTAATCAGCTGCAGAGAGGTGGAACACTTGTAAGTTTTATCATGCATGCACTGTGTTGCTTAAAGGATGATATCAAATGGTGCTCTTCAAGACTGTGAACCCGTGGTGTTCCAAAAACCTTCCAGACATCTTTGTTCCCTCAAACTCTGTGGCACATCGGTCCTGTTTACCAGAGTATATGGTAATGCCATCCTTCTGCATTGAGCAGGGGCTTATTTGCCTTTCTGATGCTACTTCTCTTACTTTCTGTTATTAAACTTGTTATTAAACATTATTCAGTTTAATCCAGAAGCAGTCTATGTGCTCCTCAGAAATGGGAATTATAGTTTTGGCCAGTTACTGATCTGGGGTTTAAAGAGAAAACAGAAAATTCTTTTTACTTTTGATCAGGGAGTATCCATCAGTAATTCTTTGTAGGTTCAGACTGGTCGCAGTAAATGGAGAAGTAAATCTGCCAGGGATTAATGTTTTGCTTTCGGTTGCAGAAAACAACCATATTTCCACCACTTTGTTACATTACCTCTTAATTGCTGTCTGATTATGAATTAAGAAGTTAGATGAAATTATAAAAAGCAACATATAATAGATAGCAGTATGAATTAGCATAGTGCATAGTGCTTATCTCAGCAGGTGTTTGTTAACATATACATCTGCTTTGTTGTTGCTGGAATAACTGTGTAGTGATGCAATGCTTTGTGAAGCACATATTAATACTTTTATGAAAATAAAAATGCTAGATATTTTGCTCTGATTTATTTCATTTTAGGAATTAGAGAAATTAAGCTTCCTTCTCTTTTAATTATATCTTGCAGAGAAATTGTAATCTCTTAATCACTATAAAGCTTCTCTTTTTTCGTTTACCCATTGGCACTCACTGCCATGAAATCTACACAGCCTACAATAGGAACTGGACTCTGTAGCTAAAAAAGAAAGGCCAAATTTTGCCTGCATATGTGCTGCTTGATTTGACTTCAGGGCAGGATATCTGCACTTGGGCTGCACAATAAATTGATTTGTCAGTTCAGTGACCGACTGAAAAATAAATGAAAATGTTCCAGTTGACAAGAAACAGATCTCTTCCCTCTTTACTCTTTTTATTTTTTTTTTCCCAGCTAATCAAAGCAACATGCTTTATTCGACCAAAACTGCATTCACAGACATTTTAGATAAAAGCAAAAGCTAAATTTGCAAGAGGCTAGAACTGTTCTTTCTGAACAGGTGCTGCAGATTTCTTTTGTGTGTTGGATCAGAACCAAGACCGATCGATTTTAAGATATGCTTTTTTTCCCCACTCCTAACCTGGAAGAAAATGTCGTGAGTGTGGAACTATATGCCATTACAGAATATTTCTGATGGAACATCTCTGCTATGTATATACTGCTTAAGCATCTATTTTGGTCAGCAATACAAAAAAGTAACTCTACAGCCTGCTGCGTAGAACACTCTCTGGGGATGCCCAGATTCCTGCATTAATGAATATTCAAGTGCCTAATAGAAGAAAATGGGAGACTAAGTGAGCCCCAACCCACAATACTTTATTGTTTGGTGTGTAAGATACATTCCTAAATGCTTGTTTTAATTCAGAGGGAGATTACTTTTGAATCTAAACCTCTTACATTTCACTGATTGCTCGGTTGTAAGGGGAGAAAGCTTCTTTTCATGTGAAATATTCTGAAACTAAAAACTGTGGACAGACTAAAGGAAATAAAGAAACAGTAACTTTGAAATCAGTAAATATTCGCTAGCATGGTTAAGACTTCTATTTTTCTTTCACTATTTGATTGAAGTTATGAATTCTGTGTGATTGGCCCAAGACTGTTTTTTTCAAAGAGCACTTAATCCAAACCTAGTGGAGAGGTTTTACCCTTTATACCAAGATCTAGTATGCAAAGACATATATCTGTAGTCAAGCAGGAGAGTTCTCACCAGGATGAAGTGAGAGCATCTCTTCCAGAGGGTGAAGATGGAGGCATTGTTCCTGTCATATTTCACCTTCTGTCTGTGCATCCTACAGTGGGGAGCATGCTGTAGTAAGAATCCTTGCAGAAGGGACATCAAAAGCCAGCAAAAAAGGGTCAGAGCCAGAACAAGTGGATAGCTGACATTTCTTTCCCTAATTCGGCTAGAAATCTGCTCAAGCATTAAGGCAACTGCGAGGAAATGATCTGAGCTCAGGAAAATATCTCATTGTATGATGCAGCCAACCCTGCCAGAAATGAATCGTGTTTGGTTTTGGTGCTGAGAGAGCTGTCGTACATTTTTATTCTGTATCTCTCTATCTCAGATTTTTACTGCTATTTGTGATTTGTGGTGTGCCACAGGAAGAATTTTAAGAGAGAGCCTAATAGTATCTGTTAATCAGACCATGCATGCAAATAGGATTGCTGTATGACCAAAACCATAAGTTTTGTGAAAGCTTGCAGCTACAGGGCTATAAGATAGTTTAAGAGTTTAAGGACTTCTTTTGTGTCAGGTTGCCTCGTTGGTCCCAGCCTCTTTTCCTCCCATATGAAAGGCTCAGGGGTGGAGAAGCTTAGTAGTTTATGGAAGGACAAAAATTTTGTGTCTGTAACCCGTACTGAACTTAGTGAGTTAAATTTGTATAACTCTAAGCAGGAAAGTAGAAGAAAGCTGTTTGACCTGTATATATTTTTAAAGCATATCTATCCCAGTCATGCAAAATGTCAGTGATCTCATGATAACTTCATAAATAAGGTTATCTAAAAATGACCAGAAGTGATCAAATTTACGTTACTCCTTCCAATTTTGTCTTTAATTTTGAAGAAATGTATTTTTTTCTGCTCAGTGTATCTCCTCCCAGACGTGGTAGGTCTTTTTTGTCTTTGTGTGTGTAGCTAATTTCAAATGCTCAGTAGGCAAGATAAGATTTCTAAGGGTTTAACCTCAGTTTAAAGCACATCCTGAGACTTGCCGTGGTGTTAGTACAGAGTAGTACAGGAAATGATGTTCCAGAATAGATGGTGTAAAGTGTCCAAGGGAGCCTCTGCTGTTGAGTATATTTATCCCATAGAGAACAGGTCAATATGAATGACTGGTGAGATTTCGTCATGTAGGTGGAGGAGGACGGAAGGCTCATGTTGAGCAGCTTGGTCTGAGCCAAGAGCTGGATGACAGCAGCAAAGGGTCCAAGCCTGGACTGGAGCAGGCTTGAAGCAAGGCCTGAGCTTCCAGGCTGACAGAAACCAGGCAGAGAAAGAAATCTTTTTTGGGCTGCAGGACTCAGGAGTGAGGGAGGGTAAGCGTAGGGTGGGATTGGGGTTAGTTGTGCACATAGTCTGTGGGCAGTATCATCACTGTGGGCCAAACATGGTGTAGGCATATTCCAGAGTAAAGATTTGTGCCAAAATTATGTGCTTGCCTATAGCACACACTAGACTTAATAAATAAATAAACAAAAAGGAAATAAGGAGGGAAAGAAAAAATCCTTTTGTATAATAATGAAGAGATGTATCAAAGTCTATAAATTAGACACAACTTTAAAATCACATTTAATTTCAGTTATAGCCATCTGTCTCTCCTTGGGAAGAGATCAACAGCTAAACATTTTACAACCATAAAGATTCAGTGGTGTTTTATAAGCAATATGCATATGTGATTTGTAAGAATCTTATTTACATGTAAAATTTCCCATCTGAGCATTCATTCATTTTGACATGCAAACAGTAAGGAGTTTTTTTTGTTTGTTTGTTTTTAAACTCTAGGCTTTGAAGTGGAGTGAATACACTTATTTCAGCTTAATGTTATTGCTCTTTTTTTTTTTAATTTATTTTAATCTGATATTTCTGACATCATGAAGGAAAATATCTGTATACTTTCTAATGCCTGGACAGTAGAGGAATAGGAAAACCTGCTGGCATAGGTTTTCCAGAAGACGGGTATGCAAAAGGTATCTGAAGCATTTAACAAAGATATTAAAAAATAAAAATTATAGCCTTAATAGAGCTTTTTGAGAGAAAACAACTGGGACTCAAGGTAGATGTTTTAAATCTTTGAGTTGTCTTTAGTCATTTATTTGAGATAGCATTTACCTTCTTGCACACGTGCTGCTTACAGAGCCCATTACGTTAAGCTTTGCATGTCTTGGTGTGACCTTGATGAACATTATGACCAAGATGTAACATATGTCAATTTTCAAATTATTTTAATGAAGCTGATGACTTCACTGGAATTTTCGTAGTCACACAAAATCTTGTGGAAATGCATTTTACATTCATTCTTAATGTATGTTATCATGCATTCACCTTCTGGAGACTTTTTAAATTCCTGAAATATGGAAAGATGAACAAATACTTAAGCTTTTCCAACAATAAATTAAACAAAAGAAAGAATGCAAAGTCATGGAATTCATGTACATCTTGAATAATTTAACATAAAGCCTCCATGCACAAAATATATATATGCTCAATGGTTTATAGCTGGCAATCATGTAGGAGCTGTTGGGTAAACCTCTAAGCTTTTCAGTTGTTAACAGAAACTGGAGCGTATGCAGAAGTGACCGCTCCTTGGAGCAGAGCTGTTGTCCACTTCCATTAAGGTAATCCCATAGTAAAACCTTGTTAAATAGAAAATGTGGCATGTTTGGATAATGTCAATAATTAGAAAACATGTCCCAGAAGATGTCACACTCAGCAAGTTTATATATTGCAGGCTTTCCTAACACTTTTTAGCCTAGGGTCTCAAGTTATTTACATAAGCCTCAAGGGCCGAGCTATGATTTCAGTTCCAGATGTGAAGCCAACAACAATTAATGTGCATTTGAAAGCGAAATTCTCTAATCCTGACCTGTGAAGCTTTTCAAATCGCTATTCTGGAAAATACTCATTTCTACAGGAAGGTGTATTGAGTCACAGAAGACATAAATGTTTCATTGGCTGTGAGTGTAGTGGACCAGAGCACACAATAAACATCACTATCTCCTATTATGATTTCCTTCTTTGTGGCTTGAGTAAACACAGGACTGGTTCCAGTTCAGTCTGTCTCATGCTGACAGTATATTTGATGATAACTCATGGGAGTGGATGCTTTTAAGCCTTAGACCACACTGCACATTAAGTCCCTTAAAGATTTTTCTTGCTATATGTTATGTTCTGGAAAAATCATTGAAAAATACAGTTACACACTAAAGCTCTGTGAATAAGCATGCTCTCGTTTTCTCCCCTAGATTAATGGTAAAAAAAAAAAATAAAGGTAAAAATGGTAAAAAAAAAAAAAAATGTTAAGAGCATAACATGTAAATGAAATAGAAGGACCTAAACTAATCTTAGTTGGCTGCAGTTTAATTTCTGGATCTCGCTCATTCTTGCAATTTCCCTTAGGCTGAAGGGATTTGCTTTGTGAAATCCCTTTTTTCACTTCATCACCTAGTGCAGATTCCCATGACAATGTGGTAGTCATCCAAAGTTAGTGAGATGAATCTTGCCTGAAGTTAAATTGAGCAAGTGGTCTTTTTGCAGAGGTTAACAGGATGGGTGCCTGCCCAACTACCTGGAGCAGTGTAGCAGTCAAACCCTGTGAAGAATCAGTGGGCATAGAAAAAAAATACACAAAGGAAAATGTGAACACGTTAATAGGGGTGAAGTTCACACTGACTAATATAAAAATTATATAAAAGCCTGTGTTTCAATAAGAAGGTGATTAGCTTTCTTAAATGGAATCTGGAAAAGTTATAATGATTCTTGCTCAGAAGAATCACGGTGTCAGATGAGAGTTCAGTATTCAATGAGCTCTCTGTTCATTTATGTACTAGGTAATGTGTGTCTTAAGAAAATAGCCAAAAATCTGATAATCAGCATTAACAAATAAGCAAGGAAACCTGAGGAAATATGCCAAACTAAAACATGTCTTTAAAGAAGGATTACCTGGGTTTTTATGTTTTAGTGTTCAAAACTAGAAGAAATAGCTTATCTGTAATGCTCTGTTTCTTGGACAAATTGATGCAAATTGAGAAATTATTGTATAATAATCTATAATAAAAAATAAGATAGGATTTATCACATGAACGGGCATCCTAACAGTAGTGCTTCTAAACTGTAATTAAATAGCTTAATTGCTTAATTAAAAAAAAAGTACAACAGAGTCTTACAGATTTGTACAATGCCTTAAGCACAAAACAGACAAAATACATAATTCTAACAATGGACTGAGATGGATGACAGCTGCTTTCATTTTGTGCTTCATTTTAATTTTGTGTCTCCGTAAGTTCAATGTTGATGGACAGCATATGCTTGGGCAGAAATGACCACAAAAGGATGTGAGAGCTTCCTTGCCTTTGAGACAGCCAAACTCTGGGGTTTCATTTATCTGGGGATAGATTTTTTTGTTGTATGTATCCACTTCAAATAAGTGTGAGTTGAAATTAAGGAAAGTTGTGCCTTATGCTCTGCTCTGGGTCAGCTTGTTGGGTTGGGTTTTACTGTTGCTAGTGCACTGGGCAGTGTCATGGCATGTTCACAAACCACAGGGCAAGGTCTTGCACCTTGGTCATGGCAACCCCCATTATTAATACAAGCTGAGGTATGTAAGAATAGAGTGTAGCCTTGGCAGATACGGGTGGAAGGCAAGCTGGACATAAACTAGAAATGTGCCCTTGTTGCCCAGGAAGTTAGCTGTATCCTGAGCTGCATCAAAAGAAGCATGACCAGCAGGGTGAGGGAGGGAGGTCCTCTATTCTGTGCTGGTGAGACCTCACCTGGAGTACTGCATCCACATGTGGGGTCCTCAGTACAGTAGAGACACAGACCTGTTGGAGTGGGTCCAGAGGACGGCCACAAGATGATCCAAAGGGTGGAACACCTCCCCTGTGAGGACACTCTTTCAGAGCTAGGGTAGTTCAGCCTGGAGAGGAGAAGGCTCCAAGGTGACGTGGTAGTGGCCTTTCAGTATCTAAAATGGGGGCTATGAGAATGGAAAGAACAAATTCTTTAACAGTATCTGTTGTGATAGGACAAGGAAAAATGGTTTCAAACTAAACAAGGGGAGATTTAGATTAGATGCAAAAGATTTTTTACGATAAGAGTAGTGAAGTCTTGGAATAGATTGCCCAGAGATGTGGTGGATACACCGTCCCTGGGGACAATCAAGGTCAGGGTAGATGGGACACTGAGCAATCTGATGTAGCTGTAGGTGTCCCTGTTCATTGCAGGGGAGTTGGACTAGATGACCTTCAGAGGTCCCATCTAGCTCAAATGATAATTTTAACATCTGGCTACATCCCCGCCACTGAGCACTCTCAGAACCAGATGTGTAGGGCAGTGTCCTCTGTGAAATCCAGAATGACAGCTTATTTCTGTGCCCCGTATCATGTATGTGGAGAGCATGAAGGGAATGGACAAATCTGTGGCAACGTCCTATTCTTGTCCTTTATCACTTCTTGTCAGCTGCCCTGAGATAGTGTTAGTGCTCACGGAGCAAGGGAAGCATTGCAGAAGCACTGGAGGGGAAGTTATGTCTCTGGAGCATTTGTTTGCCTCATTATGTTAATTCTTCCATTATCTCCAGGGTAGTGCATCACCTTGAGCCAGGTGAATTTAGATAAGTCCTACATTCAGCTCTTCATTCATTTCTTCTTAGTTCCTCAGTCTGTGAAACTGAGATGCTGTTGATAGAAATAATAATGGCAAGCACACCATCTGTGAGATTCACAGCTTGTGTTGCAGTGAAGGCCATCTAGATGAAGAACTCTCCATAGCACAGGTTTCTGAATACTGTGCCATAATATGTAATCAGGTAATCAGTCTTGCAGCCTAATGTTTTTTGAAATCAAACATGCAAAGTGTTGAAATGCTGGTTTATGCTTGGGAACAAAGTGAGGGCAGCTTGGCTGATGCTGCTGACAGGGAGACTTAGTAATTCATGTGTACATCACTGTAAATAAGGAGTGTTTGGCACCTCTGTGGTTCTGGCCACCAGTTTTTATTCAGGAACATGCAAAATGTCTAAAGGCAGGAACCATAGTACCTCCATTTCCCCAGTTACTGAGTAAAATTAGTATTCATTTTTCAGAATGTTGGAATTGTTCAACTTGCTTTCAGATTTGTAGAACAAAGGCACATTGAAAGCGTAAAGTATTTCTGTGTTCATGTGGTTTCAGAGTGAAGAGTCTGTAAATTGTGTACAGAGAGTTAAAAGAATAATGGAGTTTTATACAAGTTCATATGTAATTTCTATAGACAACTGCCATTATCCCGTGAGGCAAAAGTATTTCCAAATTATTAAACTAATTACAGATATTAAAACAAATATCTGTCTTCAAACCCTTTGTTGCCTTTTTTCTTCCTTTGAATACTTTTTTTTTTTTTATGGACACCTATAAAAACTTTTAATTTGAATAATTTAGAACTTTGTATTTAATTTTATTATATTTCTTTTCATGTTTCTGCAGTGTTGTCTTTGGGCTTTTAATTGATTTTTTTGTTGTTGTCAAACACTTTGAAACTTCAGAAAGGAGCTGCATGAAAAGAATAGATAATGACATAGTTGTAGGAAAAAAACCAGCAATATTTTATTAAAGAGACTCTTTCACAGAATTAAATTCTGTGATTTTTAGTATTCTCTGAACAATTACAATAGAATTAGTACCAGGTTCTTATGAAAGTAATGTATCTGTATCTATAGAGCAGGCATGGAAAATGCTGCAAATACATGCCTTTGATCTAAATGACAGAAATAAATTTGCTAGGGACACGGTAACATTAAGCATATTTAAACTGACCCATATTGCTTGAAGTGCAGGTAGAGTATTCCTCCTTTTGATCAGGCCATTTGATTTAAAGTATAAATGAAATTAAGTTATGTGCATAATATGTGTAATATACTTTGGCAAGTTAACTCTTACAGATGTAGGTTAATATTTTATTTGCATATATCCCCTACTTTTTTCCTGTTCTTCAGTGGAATTTATCACAAGCCTGCAGGCATGCCTTGCTGCTCAGAGTGGGCAGGAACAATTAAGATTTCAGTCAGAACTCCAGTGAGCACTTTCACTCAGGCTGCATTTGCTAAGCTTTGTGGTAGCTGCATTGATAAGGCAGAGAGAAGTTCAAGTGTGAGAAATCTGAAGTGAAGATGCAAATCTCACACTTAGCTGGTATTTTGTTATCTAAGAGTACACTGATCCTGAGTGGCATCACAGTACTTTTGGGATAGAGAATGTTTCTGTTTCTTCTCTTGAGGATGTATATGAAAGCCTTTGACAGAATTACTACTTCATCATTACTGAGAACTTAAATTTATTAATGTTGTGATTAGAAATAGCATTTCACAAGATTTTAAATGAATTTTTAGAAATTGTTCATTAATATTCAGAGCTTTTCTGATAAATAGATTTGTATCTCACATTCTCAGACACTCTTTAGTCGATATTCACAGATTTGGAGAGTTGAGATGAGGTTTCTAGTTTGAAACAGTCATAAATGCCCTCAATCACTATCATTAAAAATATAGTAAGTATATATATAATATATATATGAATATATATTATGTATATATAATAATATAAGTAAATATATATACATATAGCTTGCATTCATTTTCTCTCCACATTTCGAGGGTCTCCAGAATTCTAAAGTAAATGATGTATAAAGGTAATGGAAATATGTGCTCAGGTGTTTTAGTTATTTCTCAAGCTAGTGTAATTAGCCTTTGAGCAGGAACTGCTGTGTTTAGTGCTATGATTGCTCCTTCTTTCAAAAGTGAGTGAGTCAGCTATCTGAATTTTTGCAGAGCTATAATATTATGAACTTGTTGAAGAAATCACTGTAAATGTAAAGAGAAGCACATTAGAGTCCATAAAGAATACATAATCATGTAATAGGCTAATTGCATATAACATCCAGGATATGCTTTTTCTAACTCTAGGCTTTACCTGCAGAATATCTGAAATAAGGCTGTGTTTCTTAAGGTGTTCCCCACACACAGTTTTTCAGCTGAAACATGAATTTCAAATGTAGCCAACTTCTATATTCTGTCATTAGTAAATGTGGACTAGAATACAGGAGCGTAGTTTGATTTCATGCATTTTCAAGAGGCAGACTAGTTCTGAGCAGTACAGACTGAAATTTGACATGTTTAAAGGTTTCTCCCTTACTTCTCATGTTCATGGATCTCTTCTGAGCTCCCCTTTGCTTGGGATGCTCTGCATTTCAAGCTCTCCCTCTAACACAGCAGGGTCCTGGAGCTTCTGACTTCTCTGTTGGGTAGTAGAATCGTAGAATTTTTTGTGCTGGAAGGGATACTTGAAGGCCATCTAGTTCAATCCTCTGGAACGAACCAGGACACCTAGAGCAAGAAAAGGCTGCTCAGAGCCTGGTCCAGCCTGACCTTGAATGTCTTCAGGGATGGGGCTTCCTCCACCTTTCTGGGCAGCCTGTTCCAGTACCTTACCATCCATACTGTAAGGTCAGAGCACTGACAGTATCTGCTCCTGGGTTCAAGCTCCAACACCTGTGTTGAGAATTTTACCTTTTCAGGCTTTTTACACAGCTTGAAGACTCCAGGATGCTCCTCCAGGAGGTAGAGCAGGCCCAACCTCAGGCTTAAACTGAGGTGACTGAGTTGAATTGTGTTCAGAAAATTGTTCTTCCAGCAATTCAAGTGCTGGGTAGACTTACTTTTCTCCACCTTTTATGAGCCCCTTGTTTGTGTGCATGTGGTGTTTTGTTTATATTTAGTTCTGTAGAGCTGCCATATTACAGTTTACACAAATACTCGAGGCTAGGAGACAATGAAATGCTAGCCTTTAAAAGTGTCAGAGTGTAATAGCCAGTATGGGAATGATAACAAGGACACTCGCTAGCCTAATGAAGCCACAACACTGCATTTACAGGGCTGACTCCACAACTGTGTCAACATAAGTTTGTTTTGAGAATATTTGGAATTATTTTTGGTTAGCGATATGCAATCCTCAGGGAAATAAAGAACTAATATTAGAGATACAAAACTTGAACAAAGCTCTCCTTATATTGCCGAGAGAGTACCAGAGTGATGAAGAGACTCTTCTATGAGACTTGATTTGTAATTATGGATCATAAGATATTGTCTGTCCTCAATTCTTGAATAAATAATTCATGAGTAGAGCTTAAGTAAGTTTTTAACCAATAAAAACTGCACTGAAAGTGGAATTTGGGGGATTATCAGCACAATGAATTTGATGAATAGTTATCGCTTTTCAGTTTTTTCTTTCTTTTAATGGGAGCAACAGGAAGAAGTTCATATAACCTAGAAGATAAAGTAGTGGTATTTCCACCTAAGAGCTTTTATTGAAAGGCACAGTTAGATACAAAGCTTAATGTGAGCAAAACTTAAGTCGTGTTTAATTTAATAGACACAATAATCTGAAACCTGATAATGGTTAAACTGAAATAACTTGCTTCAAGTTGCTGTTGTGTTTAAACCAAACATGCTTTCTGTTCTCTGCTCATGGATATATACACAATAAAAGCAAGGCATGAAAGCAAAGCTCCCAAACACGCAAGGTCTTCAAAAGTTTGAGGCAAAATTTACAGTGCTTTTTTACAAAGAGGTATTTGGTTAATGCTTTTCCACAGTCTAAAAGAACTTTCGTTCTGGATTTATTGGTTTTTACTCTGTGGTAATATTGAGAGGACCTTAGTCCTTGTTCTGAGTTTGTATATGACAGGCACACAACAGAGAGATAAAACTCTTACAATAAATGTACTTTATCCTTGTTTGCTTTTTATAAGAAAAACTGGTAGCAAGTGTATGGCTTGTTCAGAAAAGTTTCTGTTATGAGATTCATTACAAAATATCAGGTGCAGAGTTAACAATCATTTCCTTAATGACCAGCAAAGTGTTTATGTTTGTTTAGGAAGGGTGGATGTGAATAGTGAAGCAGATGAACTTTTCAGACTTAGAAATTGCTTTCAAAAAAGTTTGTTGAAAATCATGAACGTAAGTGATGTTTTTTTCTTAATATTTTCTGAGAAGTGTTGAATGTATAAAAAGGTTTATTTCATATGCTAAAATACTGTTAATTAGAATAGCAAATATTAATTAGACTGATTCAAAAAGAAGTCATTAATATTGGGCATTGTTATCTCTATTAAATCAAAAAGGCATTTTCCTAACAGAATTTGAAAGTGTGAATCACTTCAAAAATGTTTTTGTAAGAAGTAAGAATTAAAAAAAAAAATAATGGGGAGAATGGGAGGCACTGTGTGAGGTTCTGGGTATATTTAAAATTGAATATACCCTAACAGTCATCAGAAATCTTCTGAAAAGCTTTAGATGTCAAATCAGAAACACCTGAAGGCCTCCTATTATCAAAATGTAGCCTCTGTAGTCTGTGAACTTGGCAGAATCAAGATGACTGGTCTCCGATGACATGGGGCTGATGGATTTTTCTGGCAGCCAGTGACTGGTGAGACGTGACTCGATAATGAGAGGTTTTATAAGCTCCTTTGCCTATTTATGGGCCTAAAATGGATTTTGGATCACAGGCAGAGATTCAGTGCCTGGCATCCAAAGATGGATTCCCTGTTATTTTTAAGAACTCTTCAGACTATATCTGTGAGCCATATTTCTGCACACTGTTTTGCTTGTATGGTAAAAACTTATCTTTAGTGAACAAGGGGATAGTTATCCTGCAACTTTTAATATGACCTTGGAAAATGTAACTTACACTGAAAACCGGATTGAACCACCCTAGAGACAATAGGTGTTCATTAAAAAATAGTCATTCTTTGTAGTGCACTGCCATGAGGAACCTTAGTGATGGACAATGGAGCCATTCTGCTCGGTGGAACAAACCCCAACCTCGGCACAAAGACCATTTAAATTCTCAACATGATTCTACAGGCTGATACAGAAGATGAGAGAGTAGGTAAAATGCAATATGAGTTCTTTTTTGGTTCTATTTCATGCTCTTTAACCAGTAACATACAGATCTTCAAGAGCATTCTGCAGATTTTGAAGTACAAGAGTGTGATTAAAAAATCTGGTCATAGATTTCAAAGAGTAGCTCAGCTCATTGGATGCACTGTATTGACTTTAGATCAAGTAAAAAATCAAACTCGTATATTAAATGAGCAAATATTTCACTCTGACTGATCAAAGTATTATTTTACAAATATTAAAAAAAACTTGCTAAAACCTTGTCATTCATTACTATCATTAAAAATATTGGTATTATTTCTTTGGAATAATTACAAAATAGCAATTATTCATAAGATAAATGGGTAGGATTAAAAATAAGCACATACAAAGCTATTCATCAATTAAATAAATCAGCCTATTCCAAAAAGCTCCATGAAAAGATACCTTAGAGAGTTAGTTAATGTCAAGACACTAATTATAACAGGAACATTCATTGTTTGGACACAGTTGGAAGGAAATCTTAAAACTGTTGTCCAGATAAGACGAAAGGCTTATTTACCTTTTAAAATACCAGGAAAACAGTATGCATATCAAGACATAGAGTGATTTTTTTTTTTTGTGTGCAATCCTCATATATCTGTGTGAGAAGTTGGATTATGCTGTGTAACAGCCTAAAAACATGGGATGAAAAAACAAAACAAAACAAAAAAACAACACAACCCTTTGGTCTTTATCTGTTGCATTTTGTAGCTCTGTTTGGGCTATTTCTTATGTAAGATTTAGGACCATGAGCTCTAGGCAACCTCAGGGCCAAGTGCCCTTGTTCCCAAGGTTTTGTCTATTGCTTTCCATCCTCTGCCTGTCTCCTAAAGTCTGCCTTGGTGCACCACTGAGAAACTCCCATAGACCAAGCACCTTCTGAGCAACCTGTAATAACAGAGTTATGTATTCATGTAGAAAGGAAAACCTGCTTGCTTACCTGAGCAAACACAAGGCTAAACTGGGAAGTCATAGAGAGAGAGTACTTTGTCAGGTTATCCTCATTATCTTTGTAGGGTTAGTAAATTATAAATATCTACCCATTAGAAACAAAAAAAGATACCTTCAATGTGACTTCCTTTCCTTCTGTTTCCTTGCTGTTATGTTATTATTAGAACTTCTGGAAACTTCATGTTTTCAAAGGTAAAATGTGTTTGCTATTCACATAACTTTACAAAGCAGAATCTCGACTGCTACATCTCTGCTGCTCCACGCTGCATTGAAGGGCTGTGCCTGCACTCTGCAGCATGCAGCCTCCAGGAGTGCTTAAGTCCCAGACCTATTGCTTCCCCTCTCCACTGCCAAGCTTGTTTTTTGTGGGAAGGAAAGATGGTTACTCGGCTGTGCAGGCCTGATGTGCAGGCTGGAGGGAACATGGATGCGAGGATAGCCACCAAGCTTCACCTCCTTCACTTCAGGGAAGTGCCTGCCATGAAATGCATGTCTGAACAGGAAAGCAAATAGAGAAACTGGTCTGCTGGTTTGTGCATGCTTTGTTTGACCAAAAAACAAAAGACACTGAAAACACAAATAGCTTTTTGCTGCCTCAGCCCTGATGCAGACTGGAGTCCAGACCCATCCCTAGCATGGGATGGAAGCAAGGCTTGTGAGGCCTACTCCACCATATGTTTGTCTGCACCTAATTCTGTGGGGAGTCACAGGGTGTCTGGGCCCTTGGGTGTGCTCCTCACCTGACTCAGCCTCGTTCGTTCTGATGGAGGCTGAGCGGCAGTACGAGGTAAGAGTCATTTTGAGATCTGAGGTGATCTGGAGCAGAGCCAAAGAGTTTGGCCTTTGCAGTGAGAAAATCCTTTGGTTCACAATGGTAAAGTGGGATTTTGTTTGCATCTTGAGATTAATGATGTTGAGTTAAAGTGTGTAGCTGGAGGTAGTTAGTTGTTTTCCTTAAATATATCCATTCTTAAGATACAGATTTTTATAAAGGAAATATGTTTATTTTTATGAGCCATATGTACCTTAGCTGATGTCTGATAATTCAGTTAACCAGAATGACATCAGGTGAAAAATAACCTTAAATGAAGAAAAGATATGAAATAATATGGGAAAAAGAGCTTGATTTTATTTTATTCTGGAGCTACAAAATTTAGCCTAAGAATATCCAGCTTTCAGAACAGATAACAGCCACCTTAAGACGGATGCATTTTGGGTAAGGGGCAAATCAATCATACTCTACCTGCCTCATAGACGGGCCATATTTGTCCTTGTGTTTTTCATAAGATACCTAAATTCACAGCTATGTAATCAAGAGCTTTGAGTGCTGGGGAAAAAAAAAAAAAAGTAAATCTTCTGTATCTTGTATTTGCTTACTTTACATGTTCGGTTTTTCTTGTGACAAGAAGAGATAGTTACACAAAATGTCTTGCTAGCAGAACAGAAGCATACTGCTGTATGATGGGCTCATAGTCAGCAGTCTTCATTGCGTATACATTTTTGAATCTGAATGTGTGCAATTCAAAAAACAGGTTTATTAGGAATCATCAATCCCAGTTTATGCAGAAAACAGACAGTTCCTTTATGATGGAGCCCGCTTGCTCGTCTGTTACACAGCTGGTTATAGCTGAAGAACAAGTAGGAGACAAATTAGGAGGTTTGATTCTTGAAGTAACTGGAAATATCTAAGCAGAAATATGCTTCAAATCACAGTCTGTTATCAAGAGAATAGGAGGTACAAAGTACATTCATCTGAGAAGCATATTTCTTAAAGACAACTCCTGTGTCTTTTGAAAGAAGCTCTCTAGTCTGAACTTCTCCAGAGATCTCTGCTGCTGCTAATGTTGGAGATGGTATACAGGAAGAAAGAAGGATAATTTCAGGTCCTCCAGTCAGCTATTAGACACTATGTCCAGCTTCATCCATTTGCCCCACTCCTAAAACCCCCCAAAGTCTCCAACCACTAAACCACCAATAGCAGAGCACCTTGTTCCCACAGAAGCTACGCAATTGATGTTTACTTCATTAAATTTTGGTGTCCTATTACATTCTAATGACCTTATGGTTTGTAGGCTAGCTTGTACAACTTTCAGTTAATCTTTGTCTGTGAGCTGTTCTGTTGACCTCCTTGGAGCTAACTCATAAATAAGCTGCTGGGCAGCATGAAAAGATGTGTGCTCTAGGAGTGCTTATCTCCACTGTGTATAAAGGGGCACTGTATAGATAGCTCTCACATAGATTTTTAGCTAAATGATGGTAGTTAAATGTCGGTATATGAAAAAATCTCAATTCAGGGCAATATTTAATTTTTTTAAGGCAGTTTTTCCTGCATCTCTTCAGAGGCCTTTGTCCATTGCCAATGGTAAACTGAAACACTCCTGGGAAATTATTTCTTATTTTTGCAGAATTAGTAATATTGATAAGTTTGAAAGCCCATCAGTAGTGTGGTGATAATGCTGCATTTTCTGTCAAACAAAACAATATGCACATCACAAGGCCAAGGAGAAGCCAAGTCTATAGAACCAGGTAGACTTTTTTCTTTAAATATTGTATCTTCATTCCTCATTTCACTGTTGTGTTTCAGACAAAAAGGAGGAGGTAGCAGTGACACATATGCATCATATTTTTCTAACAGCATTAATTCTTAGACATCTTCAGAAAATCGGATATACTTCTAGAGGTGTTGTTAAAAGTAACTCTGTGAGAAAACTAAGATGCTTGACCCATAAATTATCCATAACTAATCTCCTGAATAATCCCTTAATAAACAGTGGCTCTATAACATAATACCACATAACAAAGTAAAAACAGACGTTAATTATTTTTTCCCACTTAGCTAGTTTAGATGTGTTGCACATAATGTTTTGTTGGCATTTTATTGCACCAGTTTGATGGGAAGCTTAGGAAAAAAGCAAAACCCGGATAGTTCTGATCACGGTGCTTGTATCATCTTAATAGGGCCATAAGATCATTTGCAATCAAATGACAAATTCTTTGAACATTTTTTCTTGTTTTACACATGAAATGACTTCCAGAACCAGCAGGTTGTCAGCTGAACTCAGTCGAAGGGTCAAGTGTATGAAATCAAACTTACACTGATGTTTTATGGAGTTATAATGATTCTTCATATCTGATTGAACATTTAAAGAATTGCTGAAAGCGCTCCATAATGTTATTAATGTGTAGTGAATGAATAAACAGACTAACAGGGGAAGCGGCCATTTTCTTAGATAAACTGTGGTTTTCTGTCTTGATTCTAGGTAGCTGATGAATGATTTATGCAGCTATTCCTAATTATTTCACAACCTTGTCTTAGTTGGGAAATTAATCAGTGCTATAGTCCCTCTTATTTATGTAATGTAAGAAGATGGTCCTTTTCCATATTTACAAATGATATAATATTGGAATGATGTATAGTTTATATCTGCTCCTGAGCTATGTTTCTATGCCTTCATCTGTCTCCCTAAGAGAAGGGCAGTCTGTGTCTGTGGGGGACTTCAGAGACTTTACTGGAAGAATTACTTGAAAGATTTCATTTCTGAAACAAGCATAGAGCTGAAATGAGCTACTGGGAATCACTGTTAAATTCTATTAATTTTATTAGAGAAGCACTCTACCTAGGTCAGCTGCTTTTTTTTGAGACAAATTTACTGTTGACAAAATGAGATTAAATTTTAAGGCCACATTTTTCCATTTGCAATCTTTTTGTTAATATATTGCTTACTGCTCTTACAGCAGCAGCCTACACACTCAAGTGAATTATGTGGCTTTTCTCTATTTTTCATAATGGAACAGATATAATGTTCTGTGTATTTTCAATTAATAATCCACACATTCTCCCGTAGAAGTAAAAATGTCACTAAAAACAATGAACAAAATGCCAGCCATACAAAGCCCCTCCAAATGTCTAAAAACAGGACATCTAATAACAGAACACAAAGAATAGAAAATTGATTTTCTGTAGTTCTCTGATTGGGATATCAATAGAAAGCAGAAACTTACTTTCTGAATTATCTAGTTTTATTTCCCTTATCCCTTCATTTCATTGTATCTGATTCAGTACTGTTGACATGCGTGTGCTTGACCACGAAGTAGAGCACTGCCTAGTGAACATCTACATTAAGACTGAGCAAAATCACCCTTCTAGTAAACACAGTGCTTGGCCATTTAGTGTACTGACACTAGGTGAATATCCAGGATCGAATGTCTTGTATCAAAATTCCACTTAGGTGTTTTCTCAGAAAAGTCATTGTCTGCAGTGACACTGAGTGCCACTCTGTAGCCTCCAAGCTGGTACTAAATTAACAAGACACCTTTCTTCCCATCTGAAGCTTTTTTGGAACTCTCTCCCAACAAAATTTAATGACTGACAACCGGCCAGTTGTTTCATGATTTTATTGCACACCAGGAAGAAGCCAATTAAAATCTGATTCTCATAAAGAAAACGAGGGAGGATAACACCTGCTTAGTAAATGGCTTGAAATGACTCTTAAGTAAAGATGTATTTAATCTGTGATCGGGTGAACACAGATGTGCTTTTCTTCTAAGGAATTGATAATAATACTTTTGAGACTTTTTGGAAACCTGTCTTTGTTGTTCAGTTTCTCAAAGAGTTAAAAGATTGACATTGTGAGAGAGCTCTGCTTCACATCAATCATTTGCTTCACAGCTTGAAGATGCCTATTCCCTTTTAATCAGAGCATGGAGTATATATATTCTGTTTTCTTGGAGAGGGCAATTTGTGGTTTCATTACTAATTGAAGTAGACTAATTATAAATGATTAGCATTTGAAAAGGCTTTTAATTGCTATATAAGACTGGTTCAGTGTGCCTTTCCCTGCACTTCATATGAGTGTAACTTAAAATACGTAATTCAATATAGACTTTAGCATAAAATAGAATTAAGTATACTTGTAAGTCTTTATCAGTCATTTCTGCTGGTCTCTAATCCTGAACAAGATGATGTTAAATATGCAGAACTGCATAAGACAGAAATCAGGTAATTCATTTTAAACACGCTTGCTTTTTATGTGAGAGATTCCTTCATTTTTTCCATGTACCATTTTACTGCAAATACTGTTTCATGAAGAATAACAAAAAAAATCATAAATTTTCAGTTCAAAATGGACAGCAACGGGAGGTAAAATTGATCTAGTAAATACAGTTGAAAGGAATCATAGGAATTGACACTGAAGAGGATTGAAGAGATTCTGTAACTGCTTGCTGCGTCAGTAGCAGTATGGTTACAAGCCTCAGTTTTGAGTAAAATCATTAATATATATTAATTTACTTGGCCAAATTTGTAGAACAGAAATAGAATTTTTAGCTCCTTATTTTTCTTGCTGTTTATCTGTAATGGAGGACTCATTTCATATTGTGGAGAATTCTTTGTTTTCATCATTTTGAGCACTGTGAGCATGAATATAAGCTCTGCTTAAGAATCACTCACCTTTGCAAGCCCAGGTCAGGGAGAACAGAAAGGAGAAACAAAGCGACTTCTAGCTAGAGGGCCAGTAATGTAGTTACATTTTAGTTTCTAGGTAAGAGTATCCCTGGATTCAGTAGTGGGAGAGGAGGTGTCCTGATTTCAACTGGGATAAAGTTAACTTTCTTCCCAGTAGCTGGTATGGTGGTGTGTTTTGGATTTAGAATGAGAACAATGTTGATAAGACATTGATGTTTTTGTTGTTTCAGAGCAGTGTGGCACAATGCCATTAATGTTCAGCTTCTCACACTGCTCTGCTAGTGAGCAGGCTGAGGGTGCACAAGAAACGGGGAGGGGACAGAACCAGGACCCTTATCTTCAACTGGCCAAAGGGTTATCCCATACCATATAATGTCATGCAGAACAATGAGACTGGGAGGAGTTGGCTGGGGGTGGGCTGTTGCTACCTGCTGACTGGCTGGGCAGGTGGTGAGAAATTGTACTGTGCATCGTTTTTTTCCTTTTATTATTATTATTATTTAATTTCCCCTTTTGTTTCTTTCTTATTAAACTGCCTTTTTCCCAACCCACGTGTTCTTACACTTTCACCTGTTTTGATTCTCTTCCCGCATCCCACTGCAGTGGAGTATGTGGTACTTAGCTGCTGACTGGACTAAAACAGAACAGAAGGAGACAAAGTACAAAGTATTTTGGATTTCCCACCAGAAACAGCAATAAAATCTAGAGGATTTGGAGGGGAGGAGGGAGACCTTCAGTTAGAAAAAAACAACAGGCTATAACATACAGAGTTAGAGAAACCAAGAAGAGATATGCTTTCAAGAGGAACTTAGTTGTGTTGAATGAAGCTGACAGTTCAAGGCAGGATATAGAGTGCTGTTTCTAAGCGTAAAGAGATTAAAGAGATAGGAGAAGTGGTAGTTAAAGAGGCAAAGGGGGAAGTAAACATGTTTGTACGGTGACGTGAAAGGATGTGAAAGTAAAGCAAAGATTAAAAGAAGGAATAAGAACAAACACTAGTGAAATCTGACGTTATTGTTCCAGATTCATGATAGGGAAAAAGAAAGTAAGTAGCAGGGAGGAAAGACAAAAGTTTGCAATGAAATCAAATGGAGAGGACTGAAATAAGTTATAAAAAAAAGTCATGGATCTTTCTTCAATCCTAGGATGGTGATCTTTCTGACTCTTGAGAATTATGAAAGTAGTCAGGTCCAGGTACTGGAAGAGAAGCAGAATCATGGCTTCCCCACTCTCATTCGCACTGCCCTGATCCACCCTGACTTGCTTTCTAGCTATAGGCATGAAAAGGTATGCTGTAGGTTTGATTTCTTGCAATGAATTTCAAATGGATCTGAATCTGCATATTTTGTAGACAATTATACAAGATGAGTGTCCACTAAACCAACTGAGACCAATTTTAAAGAGAATTATCAGTGGTTTGAACATACCTCAAACATGTATTTGAATGTGCCCTGAGCAGACACTGAAATAAAAACCTGAACACTGTCCTGCCCACTTTCTGTATTGTGCTGGGGCTTAAACAGACAGGAGTGGGAGAAATAAGTGTGGAAACTAAGTCTCAAGGCAAAACCAGATATGAAGTTTGTAGACTTCTGTATTTGGGGAGATGTTCAGTGCAGAAGTTACTTGGATCACACAGTTCAACGTTTAAAGTCATTGTCTTGTACAACAAACTTTTAAGTTTGAGACATCTTATAGACAGGCTTAAATCTTTCAATTCCTCAAAGAATAGAGCTGCTGTTACTGTTCTCTTAATAATGTCTAGTGACTAAAGGGATGTTTTGAATAAGGAGATAGCTGGAGATGCCCTTCCTTACTGTCTTCTTGTAGAATGGTATCTGGTATAGAATGACGTGAGTTAACAATGCTTCCATATCGCTACATAAGGAAGAGCAATTTTACATATATTGTTTATCAATATTGCTTTATTTTGCATATATACACTGAATGTCAATGAAAACAAATATGGAGAAATGAGTTACAAGCACTTCTTTTTAAATATAACATGGAAAATAGTTGAAAAGTACCTTGGCAAAGGGAACTGCAAGCAGTGTGCATAGCTTATTCTGTGTGCATTCTAACAAACACATTAAGCAGAATATAGCTACTAGAGATTTGAATATTCTTGCTATCATACAAAATTAAATAGTTATACAGTTTCTGTATGTGATATGAGTCTTTCATATACAAGTATTTGCTATGCATTTTTTCCTAGCATCTCTTACCTTTTTTTAAATTTAGAGCTTAACCTGTATGAAAAAAAAAAACCCTTTATCTCCAATAATTTCTCTGTTTCCTAACCCGTATCGGAAGTGAAGTATACACGTATTTTCAGATTTCTCTTTTACTCCTCTGCTTTTCTCTATTGTCAGTCCTTTGATTTGAAATTGTAAGGCACTTAACCTTTTGCCAGCATACTTATAAACATATTCAAGTTGTCCTTTTGCCGATGCTTCAGCTTGTAGCCTATTTCCTCTCTTTTCTTGTAGTTTAGAATACCTCAGATAATTCTTCAACTGCTCTCTCACAAATACATGAAATTCTAAGCAGTCATCTAACTCCCATCACATTCATGAGGCAATTCCATCACCATCAAACTGCTGATTTGGCAAAGTGCTGTCCATCTGCCTTTGAAATGATATAAGAAAGGACTGAATTTCAGAGATACTGGTGCAGACAATCTAATCTACAGTATGACTGTTTGAACTTTCACCAAATAGCTTGTTCTTTTGCATACCCCAGCATGGAAAGCTTAACCTATTATTCAGCTTGGTTAAAATCACCTTTCAGTTCACCAGTGGTTCACATTTTATTTGATGAAAGACATGATCATTGGGATTCATAGAATTTGGCCTAAAGCTGCTGATTTGCAGGAAACAATATATTTCTGTAATAGATCTTTAGAAAAAAACAATCTGATGTAAGTACATATCCAAATGATGTCTGGGTACAATCCTAACAGCTGTTGAAGTGTTGAATGCTTTTCCTTTGGTTACAAACAAACACTTAATACTCTTAGTGATAGGTTATCTACCAATAACCACGCCTTAATCCCTTAGGTTGAGTAAGATAGCACTTACAGAAACTTTAAGCAGCTGCCTCCTTAGATTCTTCAGGCTGAATCCAGTCAGATCATCTGTAATCGGTTTTGTTTTACCTCTTCATTCAATGTGTAAGCTGTGAGTATGCACAAAAGGATGTATGTGAGCAGCTGCAGTTATGGAGATGTGTCTAGTAAGCAGCGGTGCGTGAGTTGCAGTGGCTCTGCCTGGTATGAGAAGTTTTTTTGACAGACATCATTTACCCTATCTCTTTAGTGTTTAAAGGCAGGACAAGCAAAAATTCCATGTTCTGTCTCAGTGGTCCCTGTCTCTGGTGAAATGGTAGACCAAATTTCTGGCATTAATGTTCAAAAGCACTAAATCCCCTACACCTGGGAGATGTTAAATACTCAAAATAATAATAATACTAAGGTGCTGTGTCTCGGTCTGAACAGGCTCATATACCTTTTATGATCTGTGGCTTGAACACTGACATAAGAGAGGAAGAGAAGCTGTGTACTGGAGTAAAGACATTTTTATTTACGCCAGAAGTAAATAACTTAAAGCTAATGTGTTGATAGTCCTGAGTGTGCTTCTCTGGACCTGATGTAATTTCAAAAAAACAAAACTTCTGAGATATTTCAGTGTTCCTATGTTACTTATTTTGGAAGCATAAATTTTCTCTCTTCAAATAGATGAAGTAAATTTGAGAACTTTTGTACTCATTTTTGAGTAAGTGACAATAGACTGAACACTCTTTTGGCTATGTACCTAAGCCACCCCATTCAATGTTCAGTTATAGAATCAGAATAGA
This sequence comes from Odontophorus gujanensis, assembly GCA_013399175.1. Classification (NCBI taxonomy): domain Eukaryota; kingdom Metazoa; phylum Chordata; class Aves; order Galliformes; family Odontophoridae; genus Odontophorus; species Odontophorus gujanensis. The sequence continues at coordinate 180,681 of VXAB01000169.1, forward strand.
CTTGTAGAATCATTAAGGTTGGAGAAGGCCTCTAAGATCATCTAGTCCAATCATTCACCTTCCGCCAGTGTTGCCCACTAAACCATGTTTCTCAAACACCTCTGCAGATGTTGACACAGCCATCTCCCCGAGCAGCTCATTCCAGTGCCTGACTACTTTTTTGGAGGAGTTTTTTCTAATATTTAACTTGAAGCCATACCCTCTTGTTTTATTGCTAGTTACCTGGGAGAAGAGGCCAACCGATCCCCAGCTCGACCCAACCTCCTTTCAGGTTGTTGTAGAGGGTAATAAAAATACCTGTTTTGAAGGGATAGTGTATGAATATCTGTAGACTTTTTCTCTTTGTGGATGTTTTTTGTGCTCATTTTGTTATCAGATTAACCAAGAAGAATATCACTGAGATAGGAATCAATACAGCACTGTACCTAGTGTAAACAAACTTGGGTATATTTAGAAGATAGACGTTAAGATCTTATCTGTTCACACTTATTTGAACAATGATAGACCCAAAGTATATAACTATGAAGCTGCTCTAAGCTGTCCTATAGACCAGAGCAGTTCAGAGATAATCCACGAACATGTAGCAACAAACATAGCTTTTCCTTTCTCCCAACTATACCTCACTCTAAATATATGCTGCTGAGCTGAACTCAAAGATGCTGATGTCTGGAACTGTAGTGATGGATTTATGGTCAGTATATGAAACTGCATTTTTTGAGACTTATAACCTACATTTCGGTAGTAGTGGTAAAGCCTTTGAATGTTTATGAGCACCCTCTGATCTTTCATCTATTTTGAAACCTTATTCCTCAATTTCTGTCCTGTGCATTAGGATAGCATTCATAAGTACATATTTTAAGGGATTTGAAATTGTTTGGTCTGAAAGTTTGATTTTTGCCCTTTATCTGATACATTGTCAAACAGCATTTCAAAATTCTTACTAGTATATCATCTGACTGATGCTTCGTTTGTCTTTTTCTCCATCATCTTTGGGAAAGAGATTTCATAAGGACATGACAGCATACCAGAATAACAAAGGCCCACTTTACAAATCTATTCAGTGTGCTTCATAGAGTAAATAATGTCTTTTGGCAAGACAGAAATATTTTTTCTGAGATTTCATTAGACATTTAGCGCCCTTAAAATAAATATTAAAAAATAAAATAAAATAAATCTATAGTAGATTGATCTTTTCAACAAAGATCAAAAAGTAAAAAATAAAAATCTTTATAATTAGGAGGAGAGTAGCCCTAAGGTTATTTTCTTCTGTCTGTTAAAACGTATCCCTACCAGGAATACCAAGAGCTCAAAAATGGATTTGAAGTATATCTTCACTCTTGGCTTTCTCTGCAGTAGCTCATTTCCCTTTTCTATGCTTCTTTGTAATGGCCTTCTTCCAAGCTGTGAGACTGAGGAGTCAGTACAAACTCAACACTGATTTCAGCAGGGAACAGCAGAGACATTTGCCCTTTATTGTAGATGCAGAACATAAATCGAATCCAGTGAGAGCAGCATCCTAAAATTACCCCAGGAATAATTTTTCTAGACCAGACATTTAGATGATGAGCGTTGTTCCCTTTCGCTAAGCTTTTTTAATATTGTAGAAAGTCAAGTATGTTCCTACTGTAAATATTGTATATCTCTTTTTTAAACATGATTTTTAGAGGAACCCTTTTGGGTGACAATACAAATGCAAAATACTTAGGATCCAAATTAATTCAGAAGTAGAAAATCCTATTTGGAACTTCGTACGATAAATATCTGCTGACTGTGGAATTTGATGGAATATAATTTATCAGATGAAACTATGGATCATGAAACATTTAAGGCATCTACTTACAATACTGAGGTTTATTGTAAAACCAATTAATTGATTAATTAATTATAGCCCATCGTTTATCATCCTAATGAAGAGGTTTTTTTCTCTTCTAAAGTAAGAATATGTCCCTCAGGAGTCTATCCAGACAACTTTTTATTCTATTTTATTTTATTAGTTTGGAAAGGAGGTAGGCAGACCCCAGAGCTGCACAGCAAGAGTAACTGATTGCTTCCCCTGCTGTACAAAAGCAAAAATCACAGACAACACTTTGGTCTGCAAAGAGGGAAATAATAAGCCTAAGCTATAATCCTTAGTGTATTGTTGTATTTCTCAAATTATATGTAGGGATTGTGTTCAGAAGTAGATGATAAGACATTTCGGAATATTTAAGAGCCCAGTTAATATTGCCAAAATATTTTAGCAACACTCGGAAGTCTTCTCAGCATCCCTCCATTAAGAATGAAGTAACCTGCTAACCACATACCCATTTAATACTCTTCCAGAATGTAGTGGTTAGATTTGTACATTTTTATTTTCCTGGAAATAGTTTTTTTAAGGCTAGATCCAGAGATGGGCTGCAATATCATCATGCTTACAGCTGCATCATGGTTCCAGTTCAATGTATGCATTTCCAAGGGAGGCACACAGGCCTTTATCCAAAAAGTATTTAGGCAGCATGACATTAACCATAGCTGTGGCTATGCTCAAAATAAGTCTTTATGCCTAAGATCTTCAACTCCTTTTATTTTCCTTAAATAATATACAGGAAGGGTTATGTGCCTGAGAATTGGATCCGGATGCAATTGCGTACAGGTAATATGAATTGTGGAAGACATGAATTTACTTAAGGAACTTCAGAAGCTGTTTTCTCGTGTTACTAGACTCCTTTTCTGCACTTCCCTACTAAACCTCAGTTTGTCATACAAAGCATACCCAGAGATGTGGGATTGGAGGAGGTTTAAATCCATATCCTCTGAGTCTCTGCTGTATTTGCCCTAAGGGTTTTGTATGATTACATTGCCTATGTAATTTGCTCCTTTTGCTCAGAGTAATTAAATATTCAAGGAGTTAGAAAGAAGAGAAAAAAAGAGGAAAAATAGAAATAACTGGTATGGGAATTTATCTAGAATGACTACAGCCTTAGTTCATTCACAGTCTGATACTTGAATCTATCATCAGTTATTAGACTGGGTTTTTGTAGGCATCTGTAGGTATCTTTTTCTGATATATCTTTCTGTTGCAGTTAAGGATTCATCTTATCATCTTAGCTTCCTGTGATACCTAGAGATGCTTTATCTAACAGATGCTATAGACAAGCTTTCTTTATAAGTTTTTAATTCCTGGCCTCCTTTCAATGAAATGTGTGGTTTGATATACTTTTAATTATGAACACTAGTTTCCCTTCTGACATTGTGTTATACTGTATGTTTTACAGATCAGTTGTTAGACCCTGTGATTTGTTTCAGCTCTTTATTTCATACGAATTTAACTTTTCCATTTGAATCTCCATAAACAAACAAGCACAAAGTATTGATTAAACATTAATGCTTCTTTGGAGATGATTATTAATAACAGTCTGGTCTGTGTTGAAGTAATGCATTATCCTCAAAATTTTTTTGCAAATTAAAAGGAAGAATAGAAATTCTCTTGAATGTGTAAGTTGAATTTTTCCACCTTTTGAGATGGCCATCACCATGGAAATGCTTTAGTTCTCAGTGCATATGGCAAATTATATTATTAGAATCTCAGCAGAGAATATGTTTGGTACAGAATAAAATATAATTTGTCCCATGGATAATTACTGTTTTCATCTTATTGTTCTGTGTTCACTGAAACAATGATGTAAGGGAAGCATTTGTTACTGAGAGAGTATCTCTTCAGCTTTTAATCTCAGAATACATTTTATATGTGGCTTTTTTTTTTTTTTTGCCACATTCTTCATGCCTTACTGGAATCTCACTGAGTACACAGAGACAGGATTGCACTAGACAATACCTGTTTTCTTAAGTTTCCACTTTTTCATACTCACAATTGTAAGAGCAAAATAATAGCATATGTTTAGGCCAGGAGACTTACAAATGTCAAAGAGATGCTGCCTACATGGATTTTCCCTACTCGGGTCATTATTTTAGCACTTTCTAAAGCAATGGAAATTTTTTTCTTCAGTTAGGTCTTTTTTTTGTTTGTTTGTATGTACTAAGATTTAAACAATACCAGTCTATATTTAGCTGTTCTAAAAAATGTTTAGTAACATTGTCTGAGTCAGAGATTCATTATCAGTAGATTACTTTAGTATACTTTTTGTCAGCAGTCTGTATTTCTCCCTCAGTAGGTGTTGCTGTAGGATATTTTTTTAGACTTGGAAATTAAGCATGAGTTGATGGAGACTGAACTGAACTTCATTGTGAGAATATAGGAATGTTGTGGGAATATATCAAGTCTGTGATCTCATGTTTGAGGGAAGATAGGGAAGTTACCTGTGAATACTTGGATCTATTAAGATACTTGATCCCTTTCATTTTCTGTAAAGAAGTCAGCACAGTTAATTTGGTCAAGAAACTCCTAAAATGAATTTCAGTGTAACCTCTGCTTCACATTCCAAATTATTTTTGTAGGCCAAATATTGAAAAGCTCTGTTATTGTGTTCACATACATAGTTGCTAATAACAGCTTCTGAAGGAGATCTGGGCATTTCATACAACTCTGAGGTTTTTTAAATAGAAATTGGAGTTGCATGGAAATGCTAAATATATCCTAAATAAGTAATTGGAATTTGCATACCATAGGGAAGTGTCTGCCACAGAGAGGTTGATTATAATGAGATTTATTACACGGGGTAAACATTTTTATATGCTGATTCAATTAGCTTTGAAAACTTGCAGTAGTGTGCCAGTGTTGCTCATTGCTGTTATTTTCTTCCCAGGCAGCAAATTCATTGAATGTGTTCAAGATAAGTCATAAGTCTGGAATGAAAGCAATGTCTTTGCAGAGAAAAAGTGGAATACAGTCTGGTGCTTAATTTTCTTGCAGTAAATGTTGTGCCATCTAGTCTCCTGGTTTCAGCTCTTTTAGGGCCTGTTCCATCTCTTTTATGAAGTTTTGCTATTGAATTAAGTCAAACTGAACTGAAAATTGCTTTAGTGTCCCATGGAGTTTTAGGAGATTAATAAAATATTTTCAAATAGCATATTATTGCAGCTGGAGTTACTAATTAATGCTAGATACAGTGCCCTTTGAAATCAATGTAATATTTTAATGCTCAGAACTTCAGACCACATTCTCAAAGACAAGAAGGTATGTAAATGTAGCTGATTCCCTGTCCAAGATGAATACATACTTCAGATCATGTCTGTATGAAATATTTAGGTCCTAGTTTAAAGCACATCAGTGCTGTTTTAACATTAAGCACACAAGTTGTCAGTCAGACTATTTAGGCTTAGAATTAGTTGTGAAGCTGAATCTGCTGCTGAGAACTCAGTAATTGCAGAAGTTGTAAAAGTAGCACTTAAGACTTTTCATTTGGTTAAGTAATATTTTTGACTAAAATTTATTTTCTGATTTTCAAATTCTGAACTCATGGTGTGCTAGGTCATTGGAAATGCTCTTCTTCAAAATTACTCACTCAGAATAATAAAACTCTTTATATAAAGAGGCCTATTATCATAAATGAATAAGGCACAACCTCACAGGCAAGTGAAGAAGACTGTATGAAGAGTAGATCTCAGTCACATACACATCCTTCAAATATGGGGAATTTTCATGAAAATTATAGTGCTTCAAAAATTCTCTTAATCTGTGCTAAAATTACATGACTTATATCATAAATCAACTCTTCTAACTGCCTAGGGTTATCTGCTTTAAATAGCAATGAGCTTTATGTTTGAAACTTTACAGGATTGCTGGTAGGCAATTCCAGAAGAACATATTAAAAAAGAATTTGGAATTCTAAGTGTTTCAAAGCAGAATTAGTTACTCGAATTAACAAGTGAGCTGCTAGTCAGATGAACAATTAGTGTAATGAAAGAAATATCTTAGGCAAACTTCAATAATGTGTTACAGTAGAAACAGCAGTTTCAACAATTTCTCTATCATTAAAACTCTGAATTCTTCCTTTTCTCGTAGCCTGTAAAATCATGTTAAGTGTGTGATCAAGGAAAAGGGGAGGAATATAAAATGATAACTCTATTGGTTGAAACAACTTTGATAAAAATAATAGATGCTATTATTTTTTTCCATTTAAGATCCCATTGTATGAGGGCTGCTATGAAAGTAATGCCTCAATTTCTTCTGTTGTCTCACAATCTCAGAGGCAGATGGTGGTGGTATGACAGTAGAAACTGGCTATTGCCACCAGTATTCAAATGAAGAGGATGATGATCCTCATTGTTTTATAACCATTCGAGCTTTCTGCTTCTCCATTTCTTATTATAGAATGATGTTGCCAGACCCTCCAGAAAGAGTGGGAAAAATAATATATGTACTAATGTCTCTGCTTTTTTTTCCTTTGAGAACTTCCTATATGTATAGAATTCAGCTTGTCTCTATATTTAATAGGGATATTTTCTCTTTGTTTATCCTCTTGTTTAAAATCTTACTGTATCTCTATGAGCTGTTCATACATTTAGTATTTTGGAACATTCAGAAAGTTGCTTTGTGTTCTTTATCCACTGATTCAAAGGCTTCCACCTTTTTACCATCCCTCATGTATTATTTAGCCAAATTTTATCGTTTGCCCTGTGTGTAAGAAAAGTTGAGCAGGGTTCCCCAGGGGTCCATTTTGGGTCTGGTACTCTTTAACACCATGATCAGTGTTGTAGATGAGTGCACCCCCAGAATGTTTGCTGGTGACACCAAGCTCAGCAGTGCAGGTAATAAAGCAGATGGAAGGGATGCCATCCAGAGTGACCTTGGCAAACTTGAAAGGTGGGACATATGAACCTAATGTGGTTCAACAAAGCCAAGTGCAAGGTTTTGCAGTTGAGCTGAGGTAATCCCAGGTACGCATACAAACTGAGAGAAGAACTCCTAGAGAGTAGTCTGTCTGAGAAGGACTTAAGGGTTCTCGTTGATGAAAAGATTAATGTAGGCCAGCAGTGTGCACTTGCTACCTGGAAGGCCAGTAGTGTCCTGGGCTGTGTCAGAAGAGGATTGGCCAGCAGGGTGCAAGGGAGCTAATTGTCCCCCTGGACTCTACCCTTGTGAGGCCCTAGCTGGAGTGCCTTGTCCAAGTCAGGGCCATCAAGAGGAAAGATGTGAATCCTTTGGAGGGACTCCAGAAGAATGCTGTGAAGATGATCTAAGGGCTGGATAACCTCTCCTATGAAGATAGGCTGAAGGAACCAGGCTTGTTCAGCCTAGAGAAGAGAAGGATATGGGGAGACTTCATTGCGGCCTTTCAGTATTTAAGGGGAGCTTATAAGCATGAGAAACTTTTTATGAGAGCAGATATTGATTGGACGAGGGGGAATGATTTTAAACGAAAGGAAGGGAGATTTAGATTAGATGTCAGAGGGAAATTTTCTAATGAGAGAGTGGTGAGGTGATGGAAGAGGTTGCCTTGAGAGGTTGTGGGTGCCCTATCCCTGGAGGTGTTTAAGGCCAGGTTGGTGGGGCCCTGGGCAATCTGATTGAGTACTTGATTTAGTGGTCAGCAACCCTGCCTGCAGCAGAGGATTTGGAACTTGATGATCCTTGAGGTCCTTTCCAACCCAAGCCATTCTATGTATATGTTTCTCATACACTGCAAACCACTCCAGAAAGAGAGCAGTTCATATAGTACAACCAGTATTACTGACTCAGATCCATCAACAGTTAATTCAGTTTTGCCAATGTAACAAGAAGTCCTTCCAACTTGGGATATTCTATGTGTTCTGAAATATTTTATACGAGAAATTTCTATTCTGTGTAATTTGCAGCCATAGAAGCCCAGCCTCCCCAGATTTGCCCCCTACTCCTCCGAACAAATGCCACCTAACAAAATAACAGGATAAAACTGGTAGTAGTTACAGCCATGTCATCTCAGATTATAAAATTATTGCAGAGTTTGATAATATTAATCTTTGTAGGACATTGCAAATTTGTAGTTGTGCATTCATTATTACTTTAAAGACATGGTGTATTTTCTTAGCCTGAGCATGCTTGTACAGATTTTTTTCCTAGAACTAGAACCTGTTGGCTTTTGCTAGAGGTGACAGCAGAGGCTTAATGGCCTATTATGGAAGATGCTGCAGGTCATTTAGATGTGGTGAGACAAGAGAAGGTTGTATAATAGAGCGCATCAGCTTGCAGAGAATTGTTAATTCTTCATCAACAGATTATGGTAGGTTAGTTATATTCACCCTTCTTACTGAAATCCCAAGGTTCTGCTCAGCCTTTTGTGGCACCGAAGATCCTTGTGATCTATTACCAGATTATCCTTGAGAGAGCACTATACATTTTGCTCCTAGAAATAAGCTATCTACTCCCTAACATTTACCATTACAAGCAGTTATTTATTATGATGGCACTTTGTCATTCAATTATGTTTTATACAGAGTGCATGGCCAAAGATCTCAATCACTAATGTCTAAAGTTGGTTAGAGAAGTTGTTGTTGTTCAAAACTCCAGATGCTGATCCTGTGCTGATATGCCTGAGCACGAGCTCTTGTGGTGAAGAGTCCATCAAGGGAGCAACATCTGCAGGCATCTGATCCCATTACTTTGTCATTTTTCAGGTTGTGAACATTCTTCTATGGCATTTGAAATATCTTCTTTCATAAGTTATTTTTCTCAGCATGCAGTGAACTGATAAAAGTGAAAAAGTATTTAGCTAAGGCTTTAATTACTTTAGCCTACTTATTATATTCAGCATCTTGCTTCATGCCTCATTTCAGCTTCTTTTGATCCACATTTTCATGAGAAAAACTGATTATAGGTATTACAGGTAGAGAACTGATGAACAGTGAGAGACTTATGGCATAGCAGAAAACCTGTCAAATCCATAACCTAGTTGTTTTGTGGATATATGTTTTGTTATGCTGTTTAGAAAGAGACTTAAATAACTGATCATTACTTTCCTCAAATAGGTCACCTTTCTTTGAGAGTTAACTGCTGCTGGTAGTCATACTTTAACTGCTTTATGACTGAGACACGAATTCAGCTGAAAGGACTTCCTTGCATTTTAGTATGCAGTAAGTGGTAGTTGTTGGACACAGATTCATGTGTTGATTTAGCACAATATCAGCAAAGCTGGCTGAGCCTGTGTAACCAATCTGGGCTTGGCTTGTGTTGAACTCTACAAAATAGGTCAGGTCAGAAAATATTTTGACTCATGTTTAACCCATTCCTTTCTTAATACAAAGGTAAAGCAGAAGAATATTAAGCAAAGGGAGGAGGAGGGTATAGAGAAGGTAACTGCATTTGCTCTGTTCATTCACAAGAGCTGAGAAGGAAGGAGCAAGATCTTCTGTAATGGAAAGTCTTTGAGAATGTAGAGGCCTAGAAAGATGTAGCAAAACCTTAAAAAGTCATCCTTCAGGAAGGAACTTGGGTTGTAGTCTTCTTTTGAACCATCTGGTACTGGGTGTTCTACCTTAACGCTGCTTCCCTCTTCAAATCCCCGCAGAATTTGTTTTACACATTGCCCTTTTGTACTGACGCTGCCATGGTTGGCCCACATTCATTGAACACAGCACAGCAAAGACATATTTTCTTAAGCCACTAGTAGAAGTGGTGAACGTTCAGGATTTGTATTTAATTTTTTTTTTCTTTCTTTCTTTCTATTTCAGCAGCTTGGATTGTTATTTGTTTGTATTTATACTCAAAATAATACATATCCAGATGAAGTGTTGATCTTTCTATGTAACTGCTAGGTCAACAGTATTATTAAGTCTTTTCTCTGAAATATAGTGCTGTAGACAAGAACTGATTTTATATAATTGTTCCTATTTTATAAAATACAAGTTATTTGTTCTATTTGTCATTGTCTCTTGCTAAACTCCCCTCATTCTGATTGCATGTCATCTCTCTATTTTTGTGCTGAGAAAATGTACTCCATTAACTGAGTCATTCAACAGTTATTATTTTTCATTGTTTCTACGGTGCTGATGCAGTAGCTGTTCTTTAGTGACTACTTCTGAGTTCTAGAATGCTACAATACACTAGTATTGGAACAGATGAATTATTCAAGTGTGCAATTGTTGATTATTATGTCCAGAGAAGAATTTATAAGTTGCATGAAGTACTGAAGCTTTCAAATTTCCATCACTACTGTCCTGGGAACAGGGCTCTGCAGTTCCTCCCCAGGTATCTTGTTTGAATCTGGCAGCAAAAGACTCTCATTAGAGACCAGCAAGGAAGGTGTGACAGCACTTTGGGCAAGCTACCAAGTGCAGGCGAAGGTCAGCTGATGAATGAAAGTAGAGAGCAAGAATTAAATGAAAGGAGGAAAATGCCAGTGTTATGCTGACATTTTCATTAAGAAAATCACTGCATACATGGAACAAGTCTGACATTTAGTTATACAGTGGTAGAAATCGCTACTCTATGTGTACTGCATGTTTTCCTGTTCAGTCAGCATATTGTACAGCTGGGGTAGAGGGGACTGTAATCATTTCAGAGTAGCAGTGATACAAAATTGTTCATTGACTCAGCAATTTTCTCCATTATATGAATAATATCATAGCTGACCATAAGACAATTTTTTTCATTATACCTCTTTTCCACCGCTGCACATACCATGACCATAGTCATGCTTTCAAAATTATTTCTCCATTTTTTTCTTCTTTCTGCACAAATCTCCATCATTCCTGCAGTTTTCTCTAGAACAGGAATGTTCACTAAAGTACTATCACTGGACATCTTCCATCATGAAGTGTGCTTTTAGCTATATATTTAGAAAATTTTGCTGTAGTGTTCTTTAATGAAAAGTATCATTCATCAGGTCATAGAATGAGTAGTGAAACCATTGCAGACCATGGTGTGGTGCATTTCTGCATTCAAAAGTTTTAATGTGCATATGGATGAGTTGAATTTCCCCTGGACTCATGCAAATTACATCACTTTGGCAATATAAAAAGGTCACAAGGATGAAACAGCCTTTGTAAATGCTCCCCACTTTGGAGGTGTTCTGGGGTTGCAGACAGGCCCAGAATGGTCAATCATTTGGCTCTTGTGTACAGTTACATGGCTCATAACAGACACAGCTAGTATATGAATTAGAGTAGCTTTAAACTTTCTCTAATTGATACCCGGATTTCAACAGCTTCCCAGGCAATCTGAAAACACAAGCAATACCACAGTGATTCAGAATACATGGTGGTAACTAGCAGTCCCCTGGAACTTGGACACAGTTCATGCTGAGCTTGAGGGTGGCATAGTGGGAGGCCAGATTCAGTGCTGAGTGTTTAATACTTCTGGAAGTTGCTTATAGCACTGAGCCAACAGCCCTGGGGATATGACACATGGCCTACTTATTTCAATTTCATATTTTGTAAATTAAATTCCTTCTGCTGTTTCTTCATCTACAACAGAACATCCAATTTGCTCAAAGAATGGTGTTAAGATTAGCATGCATCCAAATTATACGGATGGGATGTGGCATAATGCTGCCTTTCCACAGACCACCAAGAAGAGAGAGGAGAGGAATTTCCCTGGAAGTATTCAAGGCTAGGCTGGATGGGGCTTTGTGCAACCTGTTCTGTTGGAAGGCATTCCTTCCCATGACAGGAAGTTGAAAGTAGATGGTCTTTAAGGTCTCTTCCAACCCAACCCATTCTACAATTCTGTAATTCAATGTAAAGCCAAAAAATTGGAAGGAGATTTTTCTAAACCATTGGTTAACTAAGCCCTGTCGATAGCCCTTGCAACACTTCCCTGTTTATTCACAGTCATACATGGTAGTTAAGCAGGAGTACACCAGCATGCTCCTTTTAAAATAAAACCTGGATGTGCTTCTGTGGGTAGCTCACTCCAGGGACAGCTTGTTTTCACACATGAGAAAGACCTTGGGATCTTAGTTTACAAAATCCTCCCACTCTATCTCAGCAAACTTTGCGCCCTGAAATATCTTAGTCTGTCTCAAGCTGTACTTGCACATAATATAGGTTCTTGGTATCATGTTGAAAAATACTTTTCTGGAAGGTCGTGATAAGGTCATTATTTTGTGTATTTTGAACAGGAAAAACAAAACCCTTCTCTTTAGGGGTGACTTTTGAAGCAGCAAATGGAGCCAGAAGCATTAAGGTCAAGCACAGCGTACTATGGACTGCAATACACTTTGAACATTATTAAGACTGTACTGATGGAGTTGAACCCCAAGGAAATGTAGATGTAAGCTTGCCCTTCCGGGTGGTGTAAAGCCAGTGAATGTTTTTTATAGTGTAGGTGTAGGTTTATCTTCTTGTAACAAGGCTAGGGTCATCAAAAAGGTCTTCCTTAGGGCTGACAATATATTGAGGAGTTTCCAAGTTCTAGCCAAAAAATGATTCTTTTTCTGAGATGGAGCACTTTCCTTTCATACAGTGTTTTCTTTTGTGGCATCTCTTTAACTTACCTTCAAGAAAAATAAATAAGATGTACAAAAGGAGAAGACATTGTTTTTTATGAATGATAAAATGTCAGAAAAGTGTGGGATACGTTCCATGTTTTGGACTTAGCACTTCAGCTAAAGTTCAAGGACGTACTGATAATTTACTGAATGTTATATTTCTGATAAAAAGATCACAAAATGAAGAAATGGAACATTATATTCCTCTTGCTTTAGGATGGACTTAATAGGTGCAACTGATTGGATGTTTAATAATAATCAATTCTGTGTCCTGCCGTATAGCCCAAGTAGGTATTTTTAACTTCCTTCACTCCACAGTTATTGAATTATAGCCCATGGAGTTGGAAAGGCAGTAGCATCAGTCAGACCTACTGTCATTTCAATGGAAAGGAGATCCATCAGGGAAAAAAATCTCAGCTGATGACTGACAGATTGTTTTTTTCTCCTCAACAATACAACAGTAATAGATTTATAAGAATCAAATATCTATCTCCTAAGAAACTACGTTTGCAAGCAAATACATTTGTTGTGTGTTCATGATGCAATAACCCAACACTAAATGTTGTACTGAGGTAGAAGACATATTCTAGGATATATTTCTAGCTGTCCCACTGCTCCAGAAATTCTTTTTTTAGAGTCTGTCTTCTGTTTCTACTGCTCCATAGTTAAAAAGTCTTTTATTTCATTTACTTTCCTATTTTCAGCAGTTTCTGTGACAGTGTCACATAGTTGTTTCTGTTAAATGATTGTAATTGTTAGCTTGAGCTTGTTAGGTGTTTAAGAAATGTAAAACCTCGCAAAATTAACAATAGATTGTGAACAATGGAACAATGCATGTATTCTTATTTCTGTATGCTTTGAAAAAATGTGCTGTAACCATCAATTTACAGTTAAAATGAATAAGTGTGTGTGTGTGGGGGGGGGGGG
>VXAB01000169.1:193979-218995 GCA_013399175.1 Odontophorus gujanensis
GGTGCTGAGAATAAGATGAATACAATACATCTACGTTTATAACGCTAGGTGCCTGCTAGAGTGTTAGCATTTCACACTTACTGTGTTTTTGTTACAAAAGTGATTTCATTTCTAGTAATTCAGGTACATGAGCTGGATGCTGGTATATCTCCATACATTTTTATAGTACATGTACGTATATGTACATATATATATATTTTTTTTTCTACATGAAGCAACCTACCCTTAGCAAGTCAAATTGCTTGAAGTATTGTAATTATCATTCTAGCTGATTTGGAAAAGTCTGGCGGTGACAAGGTTTGATGTTTAGAGCCACATTATAAATGCATAAGAGCAAGTTGGATAGTGTAAGGATGCAGAAGACTTCTCAGTGTGATAAAATGCATACCATAGGTGGCAAGAGTGCTTTGGAGAAATTCCAGTTGCTGCTGGGAGAGGCCAAATTGCGTCTTGAAAAGATAATAATAAATAATATCCATCTTTTGCTAAGTTTTTTTATCATGGATTATTTACAAGGGTGTGTTTAGCCAAGATAGTGCTTGCAATATGTGATGAAAAATGTTAAATGCAAAAGCTTCATGGCAGCAAGCTTATTTTGTTTCAGAAATGATTTTCTTTTATAAGATCGTCAAACCTTTCCAAATGGTAAATAATTGCCCAATACTAATTGCGACAAGAACAACAACAACAAAAAAACCAGCCAAAACCAAAATAACTCAGTGTTAAAATGCTGTTTTTGCTGGTAGATCTTGTCCCTAAACAGATAAAACAGTTCAGGTGATGCTTGAAACCAAGTTACTGTCCAGATTGTGCTGCATGCTGTCTGATTTCTCTAAGCTTTTTAAAGAGATGTATCTCACTGGTATAGATCCCTGTGGTCTACTTACAGAGAAATTTCATTACCATGCTGTGTGGTCCTCATGGTGCTGAAAGTAAAATATTGGATTGACAGGCACTCGTTGTGGAGGAGGGCTTATTGATGATGGAAAGACTGATTCAATCTCTAATCCTGAAGAACGACCTGCCACCTGGAGTGATAGTATACAGATGGGTGCAATCTAAACTCTCTTTCCGCCTCAAGTTGCATTTGGCCGTAGATTAACAATGTGATTCCGTATAATGAAGATGGTTGTTTGGCACAGTGGCAATTTTCCATTGCTGACATGCAATGTCAACAGTCCTGACAAAGCTTTAAGGGCAATGTTTAAATGTGCTACATCTGGCTGGGACGGGTGCCAGGTTATTAACAACCCCATTAAAATTACCTGTAGAGAACTGCTTTGGTAGAAGAGAATGTAGAGTGCTCTTTCCCCTGCAACTATCTAACTAGACATAATAGCAGTCTGGTAGCACATGTTCATAATCATGCAGTGTTGTGATAGTGGATGTAGCTTTTTTACAGTTTTATTTTGATGAGGGGAATAATTTATAGCTTTAATTGTATTGAATCTAATTCTTGTGTCCTCACTCAGGCAAATACTCCATTGAAGTCAATGACAATTTTACCTTAGGGTGGAGTTACAGCAGTAGATGATTTTCTTAATGATACTTCTAATAAAATAGTAAGATGTATGTAATAAGGTGTATGTATATATCTGTATATCTGTATATATCTGAATATTTTTTGAAGTTCAGATTTTGAAGTTCAGAAGTTCATCATGCAGATGTCCTTTTAATTATCCTTTTTTCTTTTCTTTCCTTGTGAATGACAGTGTAACACTCTCAGTGAAGCGTATGTAACTTGAAAATGTTTTAAGGCATTTTTCCACATAAAAGGGCCATGCTGCCCCAGAGGACACTGCAGAAGGCACAGCACATTTTCTGATGAAACTCCACCATTCCTTTGGAATGCAGAGGGAACACTTGCCAGTATAATGACAAATGGGCATGTGATCCCAGCTGTCTATAAGCAGTTCTTAGCTGAAGCTTAAATGTTCCCTCTAAGTTCAGTACTTGAATGCCGGAGAAGATTCTCGTACCACCTCTCTTTCCCAATCCATACAGCATTTGCATAATTTACTTCAGAGCTCTGTCTCTTTGCATGTGTTTGAATGATCTCTGCATGCAGAATAATCCTAGAGAATAATCTGCCAGCTGCCTCCCTGCCAGCCAACCATACAGCTTATGAGGACCACAGCTTGTGGTGAGGGCACCTGAACATGTGTGTCAGTGAGCTGTTGTTCTGGCATTCTGACTGTAATGGGAAAACTGTAGAGATGCTGACTGCTCTGGGCATGGCTTCGGACACTTCCTGTCCCTTCTGGCAACAAGTGTGATCTTCAGAATGATTTCAGAGTTAGTTCATAACATGTAGTGAGAAACGGAACCTAAATGTGGGTGTCTTTTCTTATTATGGCTGTGTGAATAATGATGTCGATAAAAAGCTGGGAGCAATTTTGCATCTGATTATAGTTCTATTCTCTGGGATGCTGTAGCAAGTAAATTCATTTCTTTGCAGCCTGAAGAGAAGTGCAAGTCTTTGAGCGTTTTTGTGTCAGAGTGCAAAGGCTTTAGTCTGTGTCCTTTGTACTTCAGCTTCCTGAACAAACGGAGCAATTTTCAAAAAAAATGGGGCAATTCATGGGTTCTTGACATTTATTACACATGGAACTTTCCACATGTGGCAGAAGTAGATGACTAAGTTTAGATCAAGCAGTATGACTTAATGTCTGTTGTGCCATATGTTTAGCCTGCTGCTGCCATATGAGGGAAGAGGGATGTGGAGTAGCCTGACCTCATTCTGGTCCTGGCTGTGCCTGCAACTCCTTGGGGCTATTGCAGCCACACAGAGAATTCTCTTTCTGCTGCCCCACAAAACAGGCAGATAAAAAGCATGTCTGTGACAAGACCTGCAGCAAAGGGAATAAAGTTTTGTGTATGAATTCCACCTATAAGTCTGCCATAGAGACTCTGTAACATTTACTGCCTCTTTTAAAAATACAATTCTTGCTAAATATTTTCACTACTGTGGTATGAGTCACAGAGTATACGTAAGTTATGTATATATTCCACAGGCCATATGAATATGAGTCATACACGATCAGAGTAACGGACATGAAGAGATCTGTGTGAAGACAAAGGGTAAATTTATATAAATTTCACTTTTCCTTTAAGCTCGTCTATTACATATAAGGATTTTCTGTACTTTAGAAGTAAGCAAGTTAAAGCTGTTAAAGAAATTCTTTACTCAGAGGGTGGTGAGGTACTGCCTAGAGAAGCTGTGCATGCCCCACCTCTGGAGGTGATCAAGATCAGGTTGGATGGGGACCTGGGCAGCCTGATCTAGTGGGTGGCAGTCCTGGCCATGGCAGGGGGTTGGAACTAGATGATATTAGTGTCCCTTTCATCCCAAGCTATTCTATGATTCCCAGTGTGTCCGCAAAAGTCACTTAACACAGTGGTTTCTGAACACTTCTGTAACTTCATGGTAACTTCATTGTGTCCATTGATGCACACTTTCACCCACCTTACTACTGGTGGTAGTGCAGAAGTTAGCAACACAGGTATGCAGACTGAACCATAAAGTTTAGGAGGGGGAGAGTAAATCTCACAGCTAATCTTTCTTAATTTGTCATTTGTTTTATTCACGTAATGAGATAGGTCTTGATCTTTCAATCCAGCTTGTGAGAAAAAATATGTAGTCAAATCAATGTAGTCAAAAATCTTTCTGTCCCACCTGTGGGGAGAAGATCTGGTGGCTGAAGATCTAATGGTGATCTTCACACAGAATATTGATGTAGAGTCACCATCCAGTTGAAATGATGCACTAGTTTCATAGCATATTATGGAAAGATCAGTTTTTAGATGACTTCCTGGACTTGCATGTGTTTATACTATTAATTTTGTCTTGTACTTATAATGTAAATATCTTTTACTTAGACTGTGTTAAAACTAGCAAATTACATTATTTAAATCAAAAAACTAAATTAAAATGTGCTATTTTGTCCTAACTAGCCACTGATTTGTAATTGAAGTATTCTTCTGTAGCCAATTTTATTTTCAGATTCTAGTATTTGGATTATTTTTATTTATTTATTTCTATTACCTAAAACTAGAAGAACTTTAATTTAGGACAGAGAAGGTGAAATAATCCATATGCATCTCAAGTATGTTTTGTTTATCTGTATTTTTATTAAGCACAGGTGTATAGGAATTAATATTTGAGACAAATCTGATTAAATCATTTCTCTAGGCACAGATATATAAACAAGTGTATTGCAAATTTTTTTTGTTTGTTTGTTGGCTTTTGTCCTTTTTTTTTTTTTTTTTTTTCTTCCATAGAATTTGAGATTTCCTCCAATATTCACAAAAAATTATATGGTCAAATTAAGTACCTGTACTTGGCAGGTACCATAGTGCCCATCATAACTGCTTCATGATAGATATCTGAGACAAATGGTATCAGTCCTATTAGTACACTGGATATCTATAGTCAGATGATTCTTGTCTTTAAAAGTTAATGCTATCTCTGTTTTTCATAGTAGATCAGAGATCGTTTTTATTTTTTTCTATCTTTTCTCAGGAAGTGATAAGTAATGATGCTTCTTACGTTTCTAATGCAGTTTCAGCTGTCTTCTTTCAAAGAGTTTGAGTCTTTGAGCTTTCCTTTCTTTGTCTTTTCCTTTCACTTTTTTCTACTTAGCTTTTATTTAGTTTTGTACCTTGCCTCATTTTGTTCCTTTTCATTGACATTACTGTTTTTATTTGTTGCTCTGGATGAGTTCCCTCACTTAGTCTTGGTCACTGCCTTTTCTTGACGTAGGACTTACCTAACCCTTCTTTTCTTCATGACCATTAGCTGCAAATTCTTTTTCTTTAATAGTCAGCTTATTTTGCCTTATATCACCCTGCCTATTGAGCTGTCTCTTGTCATACACCTGTAGTCTCTACTTTTTTCTGCGTAAGATCCTATCTCAATTTTCGTACTTCCTTTTCTAATCTTATCTTTTCACTCCAGTGGCCATGCCAGGTAATGGGCTTAAGTCAAAGCTCGTCTTGCTTGGTCCAGACCCATGCATTCTTAAGGCTGGTAAGATATAGACATCCTCGTGTTTAGTACTCATATGCTGCCCAAAAATCCTAAATGTCCTTGTAGAAAGAGGTGCTTACGCCCTCTAAAATGTTACACGTAGTTTCCTCAAAGCCAGATGATTATATATCTAGTAGCAGCCTTGCAGGGAGCTGTATTCTTTCAGCCTGTAGGACTTTGATCGTGGCCTTGTGCTACAGTGTTGAGTAAGTCTGACTTTATGGTTGCCTAAAGACAATGCTTTACTTAGTATGTGCTTGTAAAATGGGCTAAAACTTTGTATAATACTTAGCCAAAGTATCTTACCATCTGAGATATCTTCTTTTTCCCTGAATTTCAATGCTGAAAACCTGAGGATTACAGAGAATTACAGCAGACACCTCTTTTTCTTCAGCCCTGAAACAGAAAGTAGTTAGATAAAACTAGATAAAGCAGTTTTTTTACTTGGTTCCTCTCTCATTGTCCTGCCTGCTTTTCTCGACAGTTGTTCTGACTTCAACTTTGCCTCACTTTTGCCCTCTGTTTTCTTCCTCTTGTCCTTTTTCACCTTTTGGTCCTTACAATTAGACACCCATTTTGCCTTTCCAGCCACCATGTCTCAAGTATCAAACTTCAGTATGTGAAGTCTCTGTAATTTTATTAGTAGAAAAAAATACTCCCAGGAAGGAACTTATTTTTGCATAAATTTCCTTACCAGGACATTATATAACTCATAATATTTATGAAACTGATGAGCATGCTGCCTAAGACCAGTTTTTAAAAATGCAGTTCACAAAGGACTGTCATTTGATGTCCTAATTTAGAGGTAAATTAAACAAAAGGATAAGAAATTAATCTATTAATATATGTTTTCCACTGTTTAAAACATACAGGGAAAAAAAGGAAATTCAGGAAAGCAGTTGGCAAAGTGAATTGAAAATACAGATTGGTTGTGTATGTAGAATCATTTCCATATAATCTGAAAAACTATGAAAATGACCCTCAGCCTTAATAGATAAATAATAGCTTAAAATATACAATTAGGGTTAATACCTGGTGAGGAGATGTAAGCTAACAGGAAAAGGCAGCCACATCATGGAGGTAAGGAACTGTAGGGACGAAGTGAAAACTGTTAATGTTTCAGCTATGTTAGACTTCATGAAGGAAATTAAGATCTTAATAGACTTGAAGAACTCTAGGGTGGGGATTCAAAGTACATTTCTGGCGGTCCAAGATTCTGGAGTAGTTATTTCAGTGATAGCAGGAAGAAAAATCCTAATGAATTTTAAGGTAGGTTCTGATGTGTGTACCTCAGTTACACTATACAGCATCTACTTATCTTACTCCTTTCAAAAGTTTTCCAGATAATCCGTATCTGTCTTCTGCATATCTAGTCTTTGAAATTAAGGCATCAGACTTGCATGTCGTGGTTTATGTTCACTGCACTCTTTCTCTTCCTTCTAACACTGTTATGAAAGGACAAAGCGAGAAGTAAAACTAAACAGATGGCAGGCAAGCAATGAATGAATGTTAGGAAGGAATTTATTTACACCTGAAAGGTACATATATAGGAACAACAATTTTCATGAACTGCTTCTTCCTCCAGTGTGGCCTCAGCCCTACTGTGATTCATGTTTCCTGGGATTGCTCCTTCTCATCTTTTCTTTGTCTAACTTTATGTCCACAGCTGAGGAATTCTCTGTCCTCAAGGCCTGTATTTTCAATGAGTGATACGAGCACCAAATCCCATGCTCTTAAAATTCCATTATTGCATTATTGCCTTCTATATTTCAAGTCACATTACCAAAACATAGTATAGATTTTTTTCCCCTTTTGTTCACCCCAGTATGATTCTATGATAATAGATTTCAGACCTCTCAAGGTCAAGCTTGGAGTCATGACCCATGCTCTAGAGCAGCAGCTAAAAACCATAAAAGGTCAATTCCCTTGGCCTGTTGTCTAGATATTTTCTTGGTGTTAATACGTTATCATGCATCAAACACATTTTTTCTATAGGATTTTGGTGTGAGTTACATTATACCTGGCTATCTTGAGAGTAATTTGCACCACAATTCAGTACATGACAAAACTACATTGCTTACCAAGTACAACTATCTACACTGCATATAACAGTTCAGGACAGGTGACTATAACTTCTACTTTTCAGCACTTTACTACTCTAAATAGGGACAACTTTATATCTATTTACTCTTTCTGCTCCTCTCCCACAATTCTTTGGTCTCTGCAGAAAACCTTCCTGCTTTAGGTCTTAACTGAGTCTTACCTCTCTTATACGTATGTGGTCTTTTAGAAATATTTACTATGCTGGTTTAGATCTACCTCTTCTTTGCAGGTGCACCTCACTCTTTGGTGACATCTCCCCTTACACGTCCATCAACAGGTTTCATCATCTTCCTTGTCATTCAGGCTTCCAACTTCTGTCTTGATTTTGACATCTTTCTTTCCAGAACAGGCTGTTGCTCCATCATGTTCCTTTTCTCTTTCTGACTCCATCTTCCCTTTCTTATTTCCGTGACTGGAACTGTTGCTCAGGTTTTTATTTTCTACCTCAATCGGTGAAAGTCTAAGATTATGCCCACCTAGTGGGCTGAAGTAGTACATTTCATTATATAAGGTTAAACAATAACTGCTGCCATAAACCTGATTTCTGATGCTTGTGTTGGAGAGTCTCAGTGCTTACAGTGTGCCTGTGCAATGCTGCCATTAGTGGTTTGGGGCAATCTGGTGTTAGGCCACCATTATGGACTGAAACAGCAAATGTGCATGATTCCCCTGGGTTGTTTCTGGTACTGTTATGGTGTTCTACCACTATACAGAGCATTACTGTTTGCTCCAGCTAGAGGTTCTCCCCTTCATACACTAATAGCCAGCTCACACCTCTTTTCAGAGGAACTGCCTCTTTATAGTGAGATTTTGCAGTAGCTCCATAACTGTGCTTCCCAAGTGTCACAGAAACCAGTGTAACGTGGGCTGCTGTGATACAGTCCAGAACTCAGAAATGTATTATGCTTTTTTAACTTCTTTATTGCTTATTAAACTATTCCATAAAATTGACGTGAACTATGAAATTTTGCCCCAAAAGTTACTACTCTAGTTCTGTAAGGTACGGCCTTCCAAATTTCACTTCTTGTTGGATTCAGGATACATTAACTTACTCTTCATCCTTATTTCAGTGATTTAAAAGGTTGAGAACTACAAGATTGTGTGTTCTTTTTTTTTTTTCTTTCATATCTATCCTTTATTGCTTTTTTTTCTTTCTCTCTCCTCTTAAAGTCTTAGTGTAATCCTCACCCTGTTCTACAGGGAACTAAATACAAACAGTTCCCTTGACAATAGTACAGGAGTCCATAAACAGCTGTCTCAAAATTAAAGAAGAAGCAGGAAAATTTCTAATAAAATGTATTGCATAAGCTATGGATTCACACAGCACAATTATGCATCTGTCACTCCCTTGATACAACTTCAGTAAAATTAACTTGAGATATTTCTTATCGATAACTAAAAGTTAGCAGCAGGTAAGAGCCCTTGATCCTTTTATGTTCTGTTTTTATTTACTCTTTGTGTGCATGAGCATTTTGTTGTTCACTATCTTTCATTTCTAGAGAGGGTCACCTCTCTGCTGCTGTTTTAGAGACAGTAATGCAACAATAAAGACTAACAGCAATGTTCATGGCAGGGAATCACTTGCAAATTAAGGTGGTTTTTTTCAAGCACAGATGCTTCTGTAACCCCAGTTAGATGTGTTCCAGAGCTGACATTTGATAACTGAGTCTGGATAGTGAAAGAATGAATATATGAATGTTGGGGTTCAGCTTTTCACATTTCAGCACTTATTTACTTCAGTGAGAACACACATGATATATATAATAGTGCTGTGTTACAAATAAACACATAATACTCTTAAAGCACTTGAAACCTATATTTTGCATATGTGGTTTCTTTCTGTGCATTTCAAATCTATCTGCTCAAAAATCATCTTAAACTTGAACCATTATCAGCTAGGGTTGTCAGCCAAATAGGAAATCTGCTTTCTGGATCTTTTAGTCAGGAATTTATTTTATTTCTCTTCTTATATATAGTCAGATTCATAACTACAAAATATGAATATTCTTAAGCTCTCTAGAATAATTTTAATGCTGGTGTAAAATATATATGTTTGTGATTGCAAAATAAAAAACAGTCTAGGCAAAATTTCTGGAGTTGGAAGAAACCTGTTTTACATGATGTATATCACAATTTTTTGTTCAGTGTATCACACTATTATGGGCATCCATAATAGGTATAAGAAAACAAAGGAAAGCATTAACTTTTAATAGTGCGATGATTTTAGTTCTCATTTCTCAATTAGTTTCACATCATGTGAGAGAAAATGTGTGGCTATATTTGACTATTTTTTTCAACAGAAGCATGGCAAATGTAGTTCTAGCCTGGGCTTGCTTGCATCCAGAAACTAGTGGAAAATAGGATGGGAACCATGAGGATACAATATGGCTGAATTCTGTATTCCTGTGGAATCTTGAATCATTTGGACACAGTTTCTGTTTTATTTTTTTGCTGCTTCAAACGAGAATGAAAAAATTACTTCCCACAGTTAAAATATTTTGGATGAGCAGGTGTTTCAGTCAGAATTGCAGGCTGATTTAACTTCCTGGAATTTCAGCTGTTGAAGCACAGGGAGAAATGTTTAAAAAGTGCTGGCAAAAGTAAGCATCTAGATCATTATTTCAGATTATTTTTCTTTGTGGAAATGTTTGGTTCATTGGCTATTGTTTCATTTTCTGCTATTAACCAGGCTCGAGGAGATCGTTTTGTGCCCAGAAAGTTCTCTTCTAAATCTCTTTTGTTTGCTAACTCCACAGAAGAATAGTTTAGAAGCAAAAAAAAATAGACCATGTCAGATGAGCGTTGGTGTCTTGGCATCATTCCATTAACTTAAATGGAGTGATACCGATTTACACAAGCTAAATATCTGCCCTTAAGTCTATTGTTTAGAAGCCATCCAGTATTTTCATGTCTTTCAGGGGGAGGTTCAGGTGGTCTGTAAAACCTGCAACACTTTACTACTGAAGTGTAAATCTACAAGGCAGTAACCAAAGCACTTTTTAAAAATTGCACCCCTAAGAAAAATGAAATGCTACAGAAGAGCTTTATAGCTACAAATTGTTCTGTGTTGATGATTTGCAAAGTTCACATACTGCGAACTTAACTGTTTGCATTCAGGTTATCATAGAGATTTTACTATTAACAATAAAAATTTCTTGCCATGCTGATGAAGTGCAGTGGATCCTTGATGTTAACTGTGATTAGGCAGCTCAGCATTTATCATTGCAGTTGTACAAAACATTTTGTTCTATTTCTAGATCTGCTGGAGTCTGTGTATTTTCACTAGCACCTCTGAGAAACTTCACTAGAGGAAACAGAATGGATGGTGTACAGAACATGATATCTATCTCTTATCCCTCATATTAATATTTCTTTGGAGATTTTAAATCATGAAATCTTTTTGAAGCATGAAGAGAAAACTTGAAAATTATTGGCTAATCTAGCAAATTATCTACAGTGGGAAATGTGTACCGAGAGATTTTCTGTCTGAGCAGCCTCCTAGATGCATTTTGAAAAAGAATTTACATGTTTATGTTTAAAACTTAATAACTTTTGTGATGTTAATAACCTTATTTCTATTTCTAAAGTAAAGATTCTGTTTAACTAGTTTTATAATTGGGATTGCCTGTGTTTTTCCTATTAAGATATTTTTGCCAAATAAAAGTATAATCTTAGGTATCTATCAGAAAAAAGTTTCAATTCCAGTCTAAACATTTAACAGAATGCATACTCACCTATCCAGTTCAGGTTGATATTAAATGATATATTATGTACTTCACCTGATACTGTTGAGATATCTAATGATATCTCATTTTCAATTGCCCCTTTCTCTGCGGAGAGGGCTCCTTGAGTATATGAGATGGCTGGTCATGCTCTCCTTGCCTGAAGTACAGAACAGACTTGATGAGTTGAAGTCAGTGCTGCTCCAGAGTCTCTGGATCCCCTGTGATGGGTAGAATTCAAAAAGAAATGAAACTCCAATGCGTCCCACATGATTTCTCCCTTTGGAAGGAAAGAAATTTTGTTCAGATAGAATTAAGAAGCAGAGTAATTATTCTAGAAGAAAGCATTTTTTTTTTATCATTGGAATAGAGTATCCACATGGGGGAGTTATATCAGCATAGCTACGGCACTGTAATTATTCTGTTAAAGTGAGACCAGTCAACTTTTTCTTGTAGCTAAACCCCAATATGGCCTGTTGCTAAAAGTGGGAAGAAAGAGAATCAAACAGGTTCATTGTGCTCTTCACCACCTCCCATATAACACCTTCAAACAGAAGCTGTATTTCTGGTTTGGATAAGAACAGCAGTGAATGAAATATACTGAAACAAAGAAGCTTCTCCTTTTTTAATTTTTATTTTTTTGTACATTGTTGAATTGTTCTGCTAACGAAATGAGCCAGACAGAAGATAGTGTATGATGATATGGCAAAGAGCAGTGCTCCATAGAGATATCTAGGCAGCTCCAAACACCTGCACTAGTGTAATCATTAGCTTATCTTGTTAATACATTGAAATAAGCTTTTAAAGAAAGAACTTTGTAGCTTAATAGCTAGAATATTTCATTTTAAAAATAAAAAAGACAGAGTTTAGAGTTGAGAATAATAAATGAGATTTTTAAAAATATATAGTTTATTTACTTTGTTAGCAGAGTGTGAATTACAGAGAATACATTGAGTCTTCAAATTTGCTCACAGAGAGTTTAAGTACAGTGTTATCTCAAAGGTCTGAGTCATAATTCTAGGTCAGATTCTCTTAAAATTCAGTTCTAGAAATCTAAAAATTCCTTCTAATTGCATCTTATTACAGTAACTCCCATGCCATTTGTTCTCTAAGGTTTTATTGTTGTGTATTGTCAGACTTTATCATATTGCCTCAACTGAAGTTTAATTTTGGTGAAATCTGGTGTATGTACAAATGGCTCTTATTTGTAAACTGATGGTCTTTGATAAGTTCTTTCTCGTGATTGTTTATCAAATATCTCTGATTCAGTCTGTTTTTCTTTGTGATACAACACTTAGTAAAAATATATAAATGGTGTAAAACAGCTGTGCTCTGTAAAACGTGTTAACTATTTGATTAAGTAAAGAGGCACTCTTAAGAAGACAGCTTATTAAAATTGGGTTGTTGATTGCTTTAACAAAGAAAGTTTTGGTATAAAAATTGCAGTGGGTGCACCATAAGGATTTCATTTACAAGTTCCTGAAGTATAGTTTGTAAGCCTGTTTTAAAACTTGAACTATTTCAATGAGAATTACTTCAAGCTCTTCAGGGAAGCAGCCCCTCTTTTATTCTTCTCTTATAAACACCTATCAGGATGAGAATGCTCTGAGATATGGAAATGATTAAAGCAACACTAATTAGTTTGATAAAGGAAGAGACTTAAATGTGAAATACCTCTAAGAGATTCATGAATATTGTAAAAATTAAAAAAGGGAGTGAAAACATCCACATCTACAGTGCAAAGAACATACCTCAAAGTAATGATGACCATCATATTCACAATGGGGGTGTGTAAGGGAACTGCTGAATCACAGCGTGAACCACTGATTGGTCACCTGAGGTGAGCATTGAGTCAGCCATGGGGGCACAGGGGGAGGTGATAATACCTGTGTGATGGGAAGGGGTGGAGCCTGGCTCCACCTCTCCCCAAGCCCCATTTAAGGGCTGACCACCACCAGGAAAGGATCTCTTCTTGGAGATCCCTCTTGTGTGGAGTCCACAGCGAGCCTTTCCCATCTAAAGGTGAGCCATTTTTCCTTTGTACTTTTTGTATACCATCTGTACAGACCTAACTAAATATACTATCTTCTATACTATTCTTAAAGAGTCATCTTTAAGATCGCTCTCATTACAGGGGTGCCAAATTACTATAGATTTGGGGGTAAGAGGTATGCAAGACAAAATTCAGTGGAACAAGGTAGTTTTTATCTCCAGATCTTATCAGTCTCAGAACTGTTTTGCTGCCCTTCAGCAGTATCCTGCCTGCAGACTACACTCCAACTCCAAAGCCAGGAATGTCAGTTCAGTGCTGATACGTTTGGGTGACAGACTAATATAGGCTACTGAGAGGTCTTGTCAGCAGCAAGTATTGCTAGTCAGGTATTTCCAGTGACAGCAGCTGGTTTTTGAGTAACTGAAGGAAAAAGGTTTGAATTTTTGGCTATTCGTTGTGAGATTTGCATAGGTAGCAAAATGTGTTTGTACATTTTTCTCTAGGAAGAACTTTGTGCTTAGACATCTACATGAAATCTAAATTAAAAGTACATTATGTAGCCCATAAACTAGGAAGCATCAGCTTGAAGATTATCTATGAAAGCTTCATTTTTACCATTTTACTGAACACAGCCTTTCATTCATTGCTTCTCTCACAGGGGCACTTCACAGAATACACCAAGGCTGAAGGTGCAAAGGGATAGACTTAAGTCCTCAGTTCATTGTAAGTCTGCTTCTCTAAGCTTTTTTTTCTGTCATAAATCTCTTTCAAGAGATTGATTATACCCACTAAGTATCATGTTAATATTTCATCAATTTCCAGAGTTATTTCTTTTTGAGGGTAGCATATCTGAAAGAAGTATAACATTTTTGAATGTAAGAATTCATTATTTTTGTGAAGATAACCAAGGTAACTGCAAAACAACTTCTGTTTTTTGCAATTTGAGGAATTTAACAGGTCTGCCTACTAATAGATTATCTCACTGTACTTTCTAAGATTGAAAACAAAATAACATGACATTTCGTGTACCACTGTAGATATAAAAATAATTGGTGATGCTACACTGGTGAATTATTTTAGGTAACTGCGAAGAAACTATTAGAAGTATTCAAGGTTTAGGTTCTCCTTTGCAGTTTTTTTAGCTGTTACATTCTCTCGTAGAACAAAGTTTAGACCACTAAATTCATGGTGACTGAGCGGACCTCTCAGATCAGCCATTGCACGTTGTCACCTAAAGACACAACAATAAGAAGAGTGTATTTTTAAAATAGTTATAAAGCAGCAACTGTACTTGACTGCTTTCCCAGTGGAAAAAACAAATGGCTTGGGTACAGCTTTTTCAAATGTATGTAAATTAGTTTTGTACAAACATAAACTTTACTGTGAAGTAAATGCTAGTTACTAACAAATAAATAAATCCAAAACAAATAATTTCTCCAGGAGAAAGACCGAAAAAAGAAAAGAGTAGCAATTATCTTAGAAGATATTAAATTAAAAACCTACACTTTCATAAGTCTCACAAATTGACAGCTCATTCTGTATATCAGAAGTAATTTATGAGAAGATTTCCTTTTTTAGCATCACAAAAATGTTTTACAAACCTTTACATAAGAGTTAAAATGCAAAATAAAAGTATGGGGAACAAATAGAGTTAGATTTATCTAGCCTTAAAGTGTCATTTCATCATAAAAAAATGATCATATGAAAGTTTAATTCCTTGTCTCTGTTTTGGAGAGACAAGTTTCAGAATTATTTCTGGACAGTGATCTACTCATTTTCTTTGCTGTGGATGGGTATGGATACTTCTGTAATCCAACCACTGACACGTGTTTACATTTTGCATCTGATCAGCAGATTTGAATGTAATTATGTATTTTGCAGGTGAGATGTTAATGCGGGTTATATGGCACATCAGCTGTGTGCTGCTACTAGAAATGGTCCACTGGAAAATCTTGAGACAAACAACATTCAATTAGGCGCACAGCCATGAGCAGCTGTGCTAAGTACCACTGGCATCGCCTCAGACACACAATTCTCAGTGTGAGCCTACTGCTAGCCACTTTGAAAATGTGTTTATGTTGGTGACAAAAACTTTCCATCATCAATTCTTCGTAAATCTCTGTGCCTCTTAGCTGAAAAATTACAGCTATTTGCAAGGGGAAGGAATGCTCAGTCCTATTAATTTTCATTGGATGAAAAGGATATTTTTTTCCTTCAGGCTAAAGGTTTAACCTTTATGAGTTTCATGAGTAACAAAAGACATCCAGATTCTTATTACATGGTGTAGAGCTGTGCATTTGTTCAAAATAATCAGCACTGGGCAAACTGCTACGTATCGATCCAAAACAGGCATCACTACTCATATAAGTTGTATCCTTCTCAAGTTTACATTTGGCATAGGAAAACAATCTTGTTTAATTATCAGTTTTCAAATGCTCACCATATATGTCAGTGCGGTCTGATATAATGGTTGGGATTCATGATGATGATATTCTTTGGGAAAATATATTAACATTCTGTGAGATTCTTTTCCCTTCAGAAATCTCACATATTTTAGAAGCTACCTCACTGAGTATAGTGAGGTGTTTGCTCAAGTACGCTGATTTGCTCATTAGTCAAAAGAAGACCGAGTAACACTCTTACAATTGCATCTTTGCAGCTTTATAAAAGCCATACAGGTTTTCTAATTTCTTTCACTGATGAACACTGATGTTTGATACACTCAGATTCATTGTGAAGGATATTGCTTGCTAACCCATCCAGCACTAGTATCTGGAAAGATGGTCTAAGATGTTTTGGGAAGAAGCTTTTAGCAAGGACAAAGGAGGAGAACAGAAGAAAAGGAAGACCATTTACATTTACTTTGAAAGACCTTTTATAGTATAGGAACACAAATGATCTAGCAGCTTTCTTTTTAAACTTGTTACTTTATTCAAGATGGGAAAACCTTTGACTAGGATGTAGTTAAACAGACATTGTGGAAGTAGGATGGATGAGGAAACAGTGGTTGGAAGTTAGAGCAAACCTCATGAAGTCTTTAGTATTGTTCGACAATGGGAATATTGATATGTTGAATGAACTCTTAAGAAAAAGAACTCACAAGTTGAGGGGCAGATGGATCATGAACAGGAGTTATGGTATAGGGTTGAGAATAGTATTTTATTTTTTTTTTCACTGAATGTCTGATTCTCTCAGCTTCTCTTAAGACTTAAGAAGGACTCTAACTGCACTTGATCTGGAACTGCAGCAAATGCCAGGAGTAGTATCCCCCTTGGGTGGTGTCTTGAACTGGTGATGCTTAGAAGTTGATAAATGGGCAATGGGAAGGAGCAGTGGTGAGAAAGCAGTGGAGGAAGATGAGGCATATGAGGAACACTGCCTTTGCAGTGTTGTCTGTGTATACCAACAGTCTACTTCTATGTGCTTTTAATCTCTGATTGTTTAGGGAGTCCTTCCTCCTTCTCTGTGTGTGATTAGCCTTTCTCTGAAGGATGATAACATTTCTTACTATCTGACAAATGTGAAAAATTCAGTTACAGTACATAAAAAGATGACTCAGGAAGGCCATACTTAATTTTAATAAATGTGAATTAATCTTAGCCACAGAGACAAAATTTGTGCTTCTAAGAGACTGAATAGGCATTCTGAAGGAAACTGATCCTACTGATGAGTTCATAAACCCAGCTAGTAAGTAGTTGGTGTGATGGAAAGATTGCTCGCTTCTTGACATTTCTGATACATCTCATGCAGAGTTAATGTGCTATTATGTGCTTATATATTGATAGAAATAGACAGAAATGTGACTGGTTGAATGAGGGTTTTTTTGGTTCCCTCTGGAAATAAAAGCAGCCACCATACATAAGTCTACGATTTATAAATTGTTTTCATCGTTATGTGGTAGCACTGCGCTAGGTAGAGAATGCAGAATTGAGAATAGTCTCATAGTCATATTCCTCTTCAGTGGGATTTAAAAAAATGAAAAGAACTATTGTACATATATTTCTAAAACATATATCAATATGAAATGTATGATTTATCAAAAGGTAAACAATACATTAATAGACTTGTTCTTCATCATTTGTATTTTAATCCTACCACTGTTGCATTGGAATAGAAGGCAAAATAAGAAAATCAGTTCTATAGGAAGGAAACTGGATTTCTTTCATATTGATTTACACGATATAATCTTGTTCCATGCAGAAGCTCAGTACTTCAGTTGTCATTACTAGATAGAGATATACATTACCTTTCTTTAAGCAATTTGTCATGGAAGTAAACTGTACTTTATGGCTTCATACGTTTTTTTCGAAA
This sequence comes from Odontophorus gujanensis, assembly GCA_013399175.1. NCBI lineage: Eukaryota > Metazoa > Chordata > Aves > Galliformes > Odontophoridae > Odontophorus > Odontophorus gujanensis. The sequence continues at coordinate 211,138 of VXAB01000169.1, forward strand.
GAAAATGGGAATAAATTAGATGAGCACTAATCAACTCTAGTTCTGAATAGTTTTTCATTGTGCCTTTATACACATTTTTGAGTGAAAGCAGTGTTTTCTATAAAATCTTAGCTAATCTGAGTTTTGCTAATTATTGTTGAATGTTTTTGAGTCTAATTTTACTGTAGGTTTATTAATTTGTGTTTCCTAATACAGATTTCATTTTGCTTTAATCCAGTGTTTCAATTTTGCTTTGCATTACTCCTTTATTTATTTATTTATTTATTTTCTGGCGTCATCAGATAGAAATTCAGAAAATTTCTATCTGATGACGCTAGCTAGATAAAGCACTTTTTTGATTCTTTTCTTTAAAAAACAAAAACTTATTTTGATCCTTCTGTAAGATGTTTTAGTCCTTGTTCTTCCTCCTCCTCCTCCTCTATTTTTCTCTTATTGTCAGTAATGTAAAACTATTATATGTAATCTAATTCAGATGATATTTTGGGAAATGCACAAAAGAACAGTAGAAAGCATACAATGCAAAGTCAGTTGTGTTATCAGAGAAGTTCAGCCTACATGCTAAAATGTGTCTTCTGCCACTTTCAGAATGACTCTAAAGAGTGTTAGTTCCATGTATTCTGCATAGGAATCCACCCTTTTGCTTCTTTGAAGATCTGGGGTTTTGTTTTGTTTAGATTTTATTTTTTTGGTTGGTTTAGGGGTTCTTTTTTACTTATCTTTTCACTGACTTCTCCTGTTTCAAAGGATGTGATCAAGAGGAAGGATAAGCTTCAGAGAGAACCATCCAGAATAAAACTGGTCAAAGCTTTTCTATATTTTACTATGTAATAATGAAAGATGCCTTAAATAACTCTCTACTTCTGCAAGTCCTGTTAAAAATTAGCTTTCCCTTCACAATAGCTATGTGAAGGATTCTACCTGATTTTGTGGCTAAAGGTGCTTAAGCAATACTGTGATACACAAATTGAGGTTTTTTCATGGTATCCCCATGGTGTGCAGTGATATATACAAGTCAGGACTTGACCTTGCATACATCACTGAGAGACTGATTTTACCATTTTGCACATAAGTCTACTAATCCTATAGTGAAAGTAGTTAAAAGACAGGAGATGCTGTAGAAAATAGTTACAAGAAAAAGAAGGAAAGACTGGATCAGATACCTTTCAATGAAAGACTTCAGTCAGTTTGTTTCAAATATCAAAACTGAGGGGTGACTTAGTGTCAGTATGTAAATAAATGCTTTGGTGCTCAGACAATATTGAGTACAAAACACTCTTTAACAACAGTTGGAAAAGCAATAATAAATGAGAGGCTACAAGATTAAACCAGACAACCTACAATTAGAATTTGTCAGATGTCTTTAATGGAAGGGGATATTCTTTAAGACTGAAGGTGGTGGAGTCTCTTTTATCTCATGATGTTTTAAAATTTAAACAAGATTATGTTTGCTTTAGACATTTAAAAGAAGGGGATCATAACAGATTTGGCACAGAGTTTACTGGCTAAAATTAATGACCTACAGTGGGGTCAGTTCATGCAGTTTTTTTGTGGTCTCTTTGCCTTGAAACTTCATTAACTCAGTCAGTCTCTACAGACAACTACTCACTGTAATCATGTAGTGCTATCCATTATTAGTCATGTTTTTGTCTTATAAATGACACTATTTATTTTGCAAGGATATATTAGGATTTAAGGTACTATAGACTTCTTATTTCACTGCACTTGCATACTTTTATGTCCTCTGATTTGGCTGGTTTGAAAGCAAGATTCTTGGGAATACTTTTTTCATATTGACTGTTAGAAAAAAGGTGTTTAAAATATCTCACTCTACCCAAGATAGTGCTAATGCAAACCCATATTTACTAACCCAAGAGATTTGAATAAGGCTATTGGAAAAAATGTGCTTGATTCTTTTCTGAAGTGAGTCTGACATGTTATGAGACTCGCTAATCTCTATAGGACAGTATAGAGAAAAGCAAGGAAACAATTTTTGTTGGGTTTGGCTTTCAGAAACTTTGGAAAAAAAAGCACAGGACCACTTACATTTATATTTCTGTAGCTGTCCAAGACTGGAAAGACATAGGAAAGACACTTTGCTCTTTCCACTGTGAAGGAAAAAAAGATAATTTACCATGTAAATTTAACATCTACAATGTGTGGGTAATGGAGTAATGTGAGGCCTATTAAAAGAGAGTTGTGATGTTCCAGATAATGGGTTGCACTGCTTTCAGTGTACCACAAAGTTTTCCACGGGAGAGGGGAAAAGGGGAAGAGGAAGGTTTACAGATGTCAGAGCTTTGGTGGGCAGTTCTCAGTCTGCCTGCTCAAATAAGGTCTGAAACTTTTGAAAAAATTCAGGATAATTTGAAAATAACATCATACGAAATCTGAAATTACTAAAATTGCTATTATGCATCAGATACACTTTTGTATACTTGAATTGTTTGGGAAAATATTTCTTTCCCAGGAAAGAGGAGACATTTATACCAGCAGAGATGAGAAGCAGTAAGACAATGCAGTTTACAGCAGATAAGTGAAAAGTTTTCTTTTATCTCTCACTCTCTGTGGCACTGTGTTGCTCTCTCGTATGCTATGTGTCTGCTAACCCGAGGACATCAATCAGACTGTGTTTCAACAGGAAAAAGTACGACTCTTAACTGTGTGATCTTGGTAGGAATGTGTTTGCAAGAGATACTTTTGGCAAAACATTTACTTTTTCAAAGCTGTATGGGAGTTACTGGTTATCCTTACTTCATACAGAAAAAAAACAACTTTACAATATTGCTATTAGAAATACTTCCAAGGATGACATGCCATGTATCAGAAGCATAATGAAATAGCTTCTCTGCTACAGTCATTTACAAATTTAAAAACATTAAGCTGTAGTAAAAAGTCTTGATTTTGCTGTTTTTCTTAATATGATGCAGAGTATCTTCTAAAAATATTCATGGAAAATGTGCTATGTCCTTTCTTTCGCTAATCCTCTGTATTACCTGTACAAAGAACAAGGATTTGTGCCTCCCCCACCTTTTCTTTTTCTGCTTATCTGTGCTGCAGTCCCACTGTCATTGTTTGATTCTGCTTAAATCCCTCTGTACCTAAAGGTACAGCCTTATCAATTGAAAAGCTAATGCTATATAAGAAGTGAAAAGAACACAGAAAGGTTTCCTAGCAACTACTGTGAATCCTTCTAAAGTAAGTCAGTTAAAACCATGTAGTACGTGCAGTGAGTGTAAATTAGGGAGCTAAGCTGATCCACAGATTTACAGATGCCCACTATAAAGTATAATAAAACCTGTAATAGAAGGTGAATTTCTCAAGAAGAAAATCACATCACAGTCTTGACAGCTTTATCATTATTTAAATGATCCAGCTTAAATTCTTCAATGTAGTTAGTAAGACTGAGTGTCAGAGCTCCAGTGACGGTGTACAAAGTGCAGTTAATGGCACTGTTTAATGTCACTGCTGTGATTATGTATTTTACTGCTCTTTCTAAAAACTGAACAGCAAACATAAACAAACAGAACCAACTCCGAGGGCCACTTGGGAGGGAGCCATCACAGGGTGCAGATACACAGACTACCTCCGTGAAGCAGGGTCCTTTTTGTTTTGTTCTGCTTTTGCACAGCACAAATTAAATCGGACATTTTTAGGTTAGTAAAATCTGTTCGTGAAAGGGGAGGAAAGCTACCAGTTTTCTGTCTCCCCACATACCTTTCCTTCCCTCTCCTGTATGCCAGGATTTCAGCAGAGATGTCTTCTCCCCTCAACACTTTTATGTTGTAGGTGTTTCATAAAGAACTCCTTGAACAGGTATTATTTAGGACATGAAGATAAAACTCCCACGTTTTTGAAGGCAGTAACGTTGTTTGCAGAGCACACTCACTGCTCAGCTTTGTCATGAAATCTGAAAAGTTTTCACTTCCCCCTAAAAATAATTTGTGGCTCATGGAATTAAATTCTTTGTTGTGTACTGAAGTTAACCGGTAGGCTGATTTTCACTTCAGATTTTCATTTCAGTTAAATCTTCTTTGTTTTATGCTTATTCAGAGATGGTTAATAATATGAGTGAGAGAAAGTTGAGACCTGCAAAATCAGACTTTAAGATATTAAAAACTGTACATCACAAATGAAATGCCTTGCTTACTTCTGAGTGATTTGCAGCATTTAATTAGTTCTTCAGAATCTTTAGAAGTAGCAAATGGAGGGATGTAATCACAGATGTTTGCCAACAAGAGCATGACTAAAGAGAGATATGAAGTTTCTTCTTTGTTCTTTTGTAAACATATGCACCCTGAATCAAATAGGGAAGACTGGATAGGGTTAAAATGCCACTCATCATCCTGTCCTGAGAAAAAAATCATACCTGAAGGATATCACGTGTTGAGGAATGCTATTTGGGACCATGGTTTTGAGCTTGTGGGTTTTTGTTTCAAGTCACTGCTGAAGTGAGACTCGTGAAAACAATATAAGAGATCACAGACGTACAGAAGTCATGCATGCATGTTTACATGTATTTTTGTAGTATGATTTCTTTATTTTTTGCAAATACCAATGCATAAATCTGGAAAGGTCTGAAACATTGGAACACTCAGGTACTTTCTCTAATGCTTATCCCTCCTTGCTTTTGGTCTAAAATCAGGTTGGAGCTGTCAGCAGGCTGACCTTTCTCACGTTTTTGTATTATTTTTGCTTCTTCTGACTCCTCCCAGAAAGTGCAAAGACACAAACATGTTTACAAACAACTAAATCCAGGGAAGAGTAGCACTCTGAAATATCATGCAGGTTTGCAGCAGTGCTGGAGCTGACTGGGGGCTTGCAGGACAGAGGGCTTCGCCCTCTCACCCTTTTTGGAGTTATACCACATCTGGAAAATGTGAAGTATTATCAAGTGCTTTTTCCTTCCTCACTCCAACTTCAACAACTTTTCTAAGTGCTGTGGTGGAAGTAGTCAGTCACTCAGAGGTTTATAACTTCCAAGTGCACAATGAGTTCACCCATGCATTAGTGGTACTGAAAGGCTGGTGTTTGCTGGTAATCTTTTATTTCTTGACTTGGGTGCCACTTGGCTCTTGGGTGTTTTCTCTGACAGTTGTACATCGGCTTATCTCATGTTGTGGGGTATCAGTTTTGTAAATTGAGAGAATAAAGTTCAGAATTTCTTCTTTAAAATGCAGAAGCAAAGGCCTACAGCCAGCATGCATTTATGTAGCACTGCCTACTTGCTGCATGAAGTGACCTGGCTACCCACTGCTACCCACTCATTTATAACTTTGGGTATGCTCATGAGGTCACCATCTTTAGCTCTGCTGGGTTACAGCTTCCACTGGATGATAGTTAAAAGCATACAAAATCAGGCATAGGAGATGCTGGGGGTTTCTCTTACACGTAAAGCTGCACAACAGGTGCTTCCTTTCCAATTGTACGTGGAATTTAATTTTTACACTCTGAGCAAGTGAATTGCTACTCTGAAGGTTTGTGCTATGCATAGGGGAATAATTTAGTCCCACAAATTAATAAAGCAACCGGATGGTAAATTCATGAGTCTGTTTTCTGATGGCACAATTAATTATTCTATTTTTTATTATCTTCATTTGAACCATAATTGTCTACTACAGTGACCTAAACCTGAGCCAAAGTCTGGATGCTTGCTCCTTGTATTTCTTGGTTGAATTCTGCAGCTGAATAAAAAGTGCAGAAATCATGTTGAAAATGTCTTTCCACTAAAAAAAAAAAAAAGTTTTGACGATACTATCTTGAATGAACAAAGTTGACAGTGCTCATGGGCATCACTTCAATAGCTTTCTGCTTTTCTCTATTCCTTGAATGTGTGTGAGAATGTGAGACACTTGCCCAAGTCACAGAATAAGTGTCCAGCAAAAACAATAACAGACCGTAAAAGTTAGTGCAAATTCCTGTCTTCCACCCAGTATAGAAATTACTCGTGTGCCATGATACTTTATGTTTGTGTGCATTATCAGAGCCAAACATTCTGATGACTACATTTTTTCTTATGTTCATTTATTAAGTTCATTTTTTCTTATGACTACAATGTTGCTAGNGCAACATTGTAGTCATAAGAAAAAATGAACTTAAATTTTACCTTTACTTGCTGACTGAAAATAGGCTGAAATAAATTCTGCTGCTAGTTTCTCTGTGTGGCTGATTGTGTTCTTATAGTGCGTGATTGTCAAGAATTCATCTTAAAAATCAAGAATGGTAGTATCTGTAAATCTCCAATTACATGGGACATTTTTTTCAGTTTACTGAAAACTTATATATGGGTAGCTAATTTGGGTGTGTGAATGAGTACATAAATAGTATCTAGATCTCACTAAGTTTACCAGATCATTTACATAGCTCTAGCAGATGCTCTTTATTAGGGTAGCACTCTTCTAAACTTTCATGCCATTTTTTTCCTACTGTAGGTACTTAAATTTATGAGGGGTTCTGAATAGTTTCTTGGAAACATCTCTCATTGTCAGCTTCTGAAATCTATTTTTGTAAAGATCTTGCATGTCCAAGAACCTTGGAACCAAGACAAAACATTTTATTGATATCTAACTATTCACAGCTATGAGAAACTATAGAACATACCAAACTATTAAATGGAAATCTATATATGTAATGAAACTACTCATCTGGATTTGACACTGTTTGCTGTGTGTTTATTGGGATAAATTCTGATGTTACTTAAAATTCACTTAATCTACCTTCTTGTATCAGTCTGAATCATGGTGTTCAGAAACTACTCTGTTCAGAGCCAAGAAATTTGGAGAAAGGCTTGCTTGCTTTCTCTGGAGAGTCCACCCTAGTCAGCGCTGTGGAACTACAGCACAGCAATTGGTTTCAGCTAACTCATGATCATGCATGAAGCAATTCCCTATACATGAAATTTATAATCTGTTTAATCCTTTCTTCTCAATACCCCTGTTCTTCAATTACTGCCTTTTCACACACATTTCTCTAATCTTGTTTCATCTTCGTTTAGCCTGCACATTGTAGGCTCTATTCAATTTACATTGAAGCTGACGAAAGCACTTCGACTGGTTCCACTGTAGAGTAAGTAGATGAGCTCTGGTTTGTTTTTTGGAGGAAAAGAAAACTAGTGTTTGCTCAATGCACCAATCATTTTTAAGAATGTTCCTGTCCTTGCTTGTTTCCTGAAAAATGAGGTGTTCTTATTACTCTCAGAGTGTACAATAACATGATTAAGGAAGGGCAAAGTTGATTGTCTTCTGTTTTGTACGTCAGATAGCACCACACTTCTAAGCAGTGTATTTCTGTTATCATTGTTAATGGTAATTAAAGAAAAAAGACCACATTTTACTGTAATCATCCCTTTTTTCCTTTTTTACTAATACAAAAAAAAGTCCATTTGAAATATGAATACCTGTAATGGAGAAAGGGAAACAATGGTTCTGCAGTATTATTTTACAAAGCACTTTTATTGTCCTACTGCACAGTGAAAACTATCAAAAGAGAAGCAGTAGGATGCTCCTTACAGGTAAAATCCTGTCAGCACAAGGCTATGCATCACTGAAGTGCTACTTAAATCCTGAAATAAGTGGGCCTCAAGTAGTTTGTAGACCATCATGCAAGGATGGATTTCACACTAATAAATATCAGTTCAATCTAAATAAATGGTCTGTGAAGCGCGGTAACATCTGAGTGCTATTGATTTATAAATTGTGTGTACACATGGAGTGTATACATACAAATGTATATATATGTATATATAGAAATGTGAAATATCAACAGTAAGCTGCATTTAATTAATTTTTACTGAAAGAAAACCCTCATGGCAAAAGGTATGTTTATAGTTGCTTTTTAAAATTATTATTATAATTATAATAAT
>VXAB01000170.1:0-84613 GCA_013399175.1 Odontophorus gujanensis
TTCTTGGGCACATGAGCATCTATATGACGCTCCTTTACAACCGTATTCTTTATTCAGGCAGCAATGTCTCTCCAGAGTTCAGCAGCCCAAATAGGTTTACCCCTCTGTTGCCAGTTGTATTGTTCCCACTGCTGTAACCACCCCCATAAAGCATTTGCCACCATCCATGAGTCAGTATAAAGCATTGATCACCTCTCCCATTCAGCAACATCTAAGGCCAGCTGGACAGCCTTTACCTCTGCAAATTGGCTTGACTCTCCTTCCCCTTCAGTGTATTCTGCAGCTTCTCCATATAGCAGATTTCCATCTGTGATGCTTCCCTGCAGTACAGCATGATCCATCAGTGAACAGAGCAGATTTATTTTCATTTTCTGGTAGTTCATTGTATGGTGGGACCTCATTAGCACACGATACCTTTTCTGCTGGTGATGTTTGAAAATATTTACCTTCAGTCCAGTCCATGGTCACCTCTAGGATTCCTGGATGGCTGAGGTTCCCCATTCGAGTTCACTGTGTAATCAGCGCAATCCACTTACTCCATGTGGCATCAGTATCATGATGGGTAGAGGGAATCTTTCCCTTAAACATCCAGTTCAGCACTGGCAGTCGAGGTGCCAGGAGGAACTGTGTCTCAGTGCCGATTACTTTGGAAGCAGCCCAAACCCCTTCATACGTGGCTAAGATCTCCTTCTCAGTTGGAGTGTAGCACTCTTCTGACCCCCTGTATGCTCTACTCCAGAATCCAAGGGGTCGGCCTTGGGTCTTTCCCGAGGCTCTTTGCCACAGACTCCAAGTGGGACCTTTCTCTCCAGCAGCAGTGTAGAGGGTGCCCCATCCGTACCAGCCTCAGGGTGACAGCATGGGTTATCTCCTGATTAATTTGCTCAAAAACCTGCTGCTGCTCAGGACCACATGTAAAATTATACTTCTTCCACGTCACCTGATAACAATGAGGCTGTAGTTTGGAATATGCATTCTCCAAAAGCCCACTACACCCAGGAAAGATTGAGTTTCCTTTTTTCTAGTGGGTGGAAAATTGGTAGTGGTTAATCACATCCACTTGGATGTGATGATGCCCATCCTGCCACTTTATACCTAGGAACTGAATTTCCGGTGCAAGTCTTTTCACTTTGCTTCACTTAATTGTGAAACCAGCTAGCAGAAGAATTTGGATTATTTGTGCTCCTCTCTTGAAAACTTCCCCTGCTGTATTGCCCCGCACAACAATATCATCAATGTATTGTAAGTGCAAGCACTGCCCTGTTCCAGTGCAATTTGGATCAACAAATGGTCAGGTTGTGTTTCCACCCCTGGGGTACTGAATGCCCCTCCAGGTGAAAGCAAACTGTAGCCTACATATTTGGCCAAAGGAACGGAGAAAAAAGGCATTAGCAATGTCAGTGGTGGCATACCACTTGTCTGCTTCTGACTCCAGTTTTTACTGGAGTTCTAGCATGCCCGTCACTTGCGTGCAGTTTTATCTGTCCCTCTGCACAGAAAATGGGGAGGCAAAGTCCTCTGGAGTATAGAGTTCTTCTGATCACCAAGGACCTGAAAATTCAGCAGTCCATAGAATTGGAGCATTAACTCCTTATCTCTCAGTGCCTTACATGATGTTATGATGTGGAATACAGATAACAAAAATCATAAAACCATGACAGTAGTGTACCCAGACTTAAGCACAGCTTTAACTCTGTCTCCCACAGTACACTCCTGCATAAGCTGCAGCCCATGTCTTGGACAGGTGTACTCTTCACTGGGTAAAATCTGACTGGGGGGGCTGAACATGTACAGAACGAAAAAATGTCTCCCAAAGTTTCAGAAACAGATGTAGTTGTTATTATTCATTAAGTTTGTAGTTATTATTGCAATTTTGGGATGTCACTGGGATATCATCATCTGGGATATTATTATTTGCTGTATATTATTGTTTGGAGTACTATTATTCAGGATTCTGATGTTGCTTTTATTGCTTTCTTTCATTATCACGATCACTATCACTATTATTACTATTATTTACTTTTATTATCACCTACAGTTACTATCATCATCATTTACCATTATTACCATTGTTAATTATTGCCAAAGCATTCAATTGTTATTATAATTCACAGGTAAGTATCTCTGTTTATGAATTAGCTTTATCATTAACAAATAATATTTACAGCTGTTTCAGGATATTGTCAATATTTGTAGATGATTCAGAAATGTCTTTTTTTCCAAATTTTAACTTTTTTTTCCCCTCTCCACACTTGTAGCACAGAAATGCTTTTTCTCGGCCAGGCAGTAATTTCACCCCATTGCTCAGGGTACCAAATATTCTCAGACTTCAGGTGGAAATAGTTAACAAAGATCAGTGTTCCCCACCCCCATGTTGGGAGCGAAGAGCAGCTTTCCCAGAAGCACAGAATCACAGAACCATAGCGGAAGGGACCTCTGGGGGTCAGAGCCTCCAAAGCATTTCCCTACAGGAGGTCACATGCTGCCCTGGGGCAAGGGAGCAGGAGCAGGGAGCAGGGCCAGTGGCAACTCGCCATCCACTACGTCAGGCTGCCCAGAATTGCATCCAGCACAGCCTTGAATGCCTCCAGGGATGGGGCATCCAGAGCCCTTCTGGGCATCCTGTGCAAGGGCCTCAGCACCCTCTGAGTAAAAATTTCTTCCTAAACTTTCCCTCTTTCCATTTAAATCCATTCCCCCTTGTTCTGTCACTATCTACCTGTGTAGAATGTCGGTCCCACTCCTGATCGTAAGTTCCTTACCTTTCTTAAAAATGGTGCAACATTGCTTTTTTTCCAGTCACCAGTGACTTCACCTGACTGCCACAACTTTTATATCTCATTGAGAGTGGCCTGGCCACTGTCCTTTGGACTCTGCTGTTAGTGGTGTGGCTGAGCATCCAATTTCTGCAGCTGACTTAATGTCTCTCAGCTCATTCTGGCTCCCTCCCCCCTGGCACTACCATCTTACTTGACCTGGCCTCCTGTAAAACAATTCAGCTCAAGAAAGTAAAAAAAAAACAAAAAAAAACAACAAAACAAACAAACAAAAAAACACGACTAAAATTTTTATTTTATGCAGGATATGAGTCTTTGAAAATGTGAAGCATGAGGCTGAAGGGAGGTGGCTCCTCTGGAGGATCCACTTTGAGGACCGAACCCTCCTTGCAGACACAACCCTCCCTGGGGACACAGCCCCTTTTGGGACCCAGCCCTCCTTGGAGTCCCAGCCTTCCTAGGGGACCCTACTCTGTAGGGAGAAGACACCAGCAATACTCACAAGCCACCATTACATCCCCTGCCCCCGCCAGCATTGTCATCTGCAGCAAAAGGAGTCTGGGCACACTCCTGTCCCTGCTAGAGCATGAGAACAGCACAACAATGTGTCTATTGTGGTGACAATGGGGGCTGTAAACTTGCAGAGACCCCAGAGATAGGTGCCTGGGTGGGACCGCAACTGCACAAGTCGTCCCATACCAGACTGGGGCCATGGTGGGTGCTGTCCCCTCCTGGAGCCTGCTGATGCTTGGTTCTCAGCACCAAAGGACGTTTTTGTGATGGAAATCTAGATGGGAGGGGTTGGTGGCACAAATTCTGGCTGGAGGCTGTTGCTCCCCAGTGGTCTATCCCGGCTCTGGTCCTGTCTGACACAGATTTGTAGAATCCTGCAAGTTGGAAGGGACCCTCTGTGATCATCTCCTGGCACTATACAGGACAACCGAAGAGTTAAGCCCTGCACCAAATATTATCTTCAACAAGTTTCAGGAATTTCCTGAACTCCTGTGTAATGGTCGCAGATAACATCTGGGAAGTTGCAGTCACCCACAAAGACAAGGGAATCTCTAGGTATTATTTGGGATATTATTTTTTATTATAATTATTTGAGATACTATTACCTGGGATACTATTATTTGGATATAGACATTAGTAGTATATGAAGTCACTGATAAGCATTGTAAGTAGTACAAGTGATAGCGAGTATTGTCTTGGATAAGCACTTTTATTGACAGGTAATTCTTATTTGCAAATAACTCTAAATGTTATGATTATTTGAAGAATACAGAGTAATGCAGTGAAAACAGGCAGTGCTCAGGTGGAAATAATCAATAAAGCAGCTGATTACTATTTCTACCCCTGTGCAGGGGGTGCTGGGTGCCATCTATGAAATGATCCAGTGCAAAAAGGTGGAAAGGAACGCCGACAAAAAGGTCATCTTTTGAAGGAAGCAGACATGCAAAGATGAAGTGTAGGGATAAAGCTCCTCCGGCGTGCTGGGGAATGAGCATCTGGGCACCTCTCAGACAATCTCATTGCTCTGTGTCAGGGAAAGTTGGGAGATAGCACCCAAGGCCTCCAAACTTTCTTGGTGAACACAATCCTCCTTGGGGACCCCAACTACTCCTGACGATGCAGTTCTCCTTGGAAACCTCCTGGGAGCCAAACCCTCACTGGGGAATCCAACTGTTCTTGGGGTCTGAACCATCAGTGGGGAAACCAACCCTCTTTTGGGAACCCAGCTCTTCTGAGGACTCAGTCTGCCTTGTAGAACCCAAACCTCATGGAGACTGAATCCTCAGTGGGTAATCCAAAACTCCTGGAAACCGAACCCTCACTGAGGAACTCAACCCTCCTTGGGTATCAAGTTCTCCTGGTGACCCAACCCTCTTTTGGGAACCCAAATCTTTTGAGGACCTAACTCTCCTGGGGGACTCAGCCACACGGGAAGTGGTGACACCATATATACTCACGATCATACTTGCATGGGCACTGTCCTCTCCACGGCTATTCCACTGCAGGAAAAGAATATTTTTTGTCCTGGCCTTGTCTGGCCCACTGCAAGTGCCCCATCCTGGTTCCATACTCACTGTCTGAAAGCAGAAAAGCCCCAAATCCAGCAGATAGAGAGCAAAGTTGATGCAGTTGTTGTCGAGTAATCTGTACTCCGCTGTGCTGTTCATCAGTAGCTTGACTTTATTCTTGAAGGTCTCAGGGTTGACTCCACTCTTTTTCCTGAGAACCTGGCATTTCCCCCTCTGATCTTTCATAACCTGGAATCCTTCTTTGATTATTCGCCCTCTATGTGAGTTTCCAGTATCTGAAAAGGAAAGAGTAGACCATCATCATGTCGCTCTTTGGGCTGCCGCGACGTGAAGACAGGGCACGTGGACTTACCCTGGAAATGGATGACCTCCCCCTCCCCACAGTAGACAGCTGCATGCTTGAAGCTGATTGAAAGACTCCTGCTGGACTCCATGTTGAAAAGCACTAGGTCCCCAGCCTGCATGTTACACTCCGACACGTATATAAAGTCATTCTGATAACCAGGTATTAAATCACGCAGAAGGAATCCTGTCATCTGAGTTGCACTCTCCTTGGGAGAGAAGGTTGAGAAGCAGCTTCAACACAGAAGAAGTCGCATTACTCTAGAACTCTGGGGCAGAATGTGGAGAGCTAGGGGGAGAGGATTCAAAGCCATTCCACTCACCGAACTGCTGCTACACATCTGCAAGGAGAGAAAGGAACTGTCAACCCAAACACAACCATCTTGCCTCACTTTAAGTCTCCTTGTCCTGCCTCCTTTCCAAATGATGGTGGTCCCATCCCCTGTGTGGGGCTGACAGCATCCTTACAGCGCCGGTGCAGGTGGGGAGAGGTCTCAGCAGGCAGCGCAGTCCTGGGGATGGCACACACAAGTTCTCCTCTTCTTGCAGACACGCGGGGTGAGTGGGGTGGTGCTTCCTAAAGTGAAAGCAAAAGTGTAGAGACAGAAAAATCAAGAAAGGCTTTTTTCTACTTCTCAGAGTGTTAGCATTAATTTTCACAGATCTGTATTAGTACAAACAAGTAACATTTTTTTCTGCAGGTAATTTGGGATATTATCGTCTTTTGCAGATAACAGAATGTTGTGGGTTTTTTGGCTGGGCAATGGTTTCACACAATCAGGATACAAAACAGTATAAACAGGCAGACTCTGACCACTGGGAATTATCCAGGGGGGTGTGTGATGGGTGTCACCGTGGCAAAATAGTTCTGCTTATGACTGTAAAGATGAGCAGAAGCAGGTGGGGATGGGGGGACAAAGTCTTCTTCAAGGATGCTGCTTGAAGGAGCTGAGGACTGCAAAAGGTGATAATGCGTGGTAACGAAGGCGTTGCTCCCAGCAGGCTTATCTGTTGGGCCAGCTATGCCACAATAACAGACAAAAAAGAAGAAAAAACCTGAGAAATGGTGGCTAATAGGTCCTCACTAAACTAAGTACATGGGAGAACTCCCAAAGAAAATAAACCTTTGATGGGGGAATTCCCTATGAGAAAAAAAAAACCTCTTAGGAAAGAACCCCTGGGGCCTGCTTGCTGTTAAGTGTGAAGCTTCCATATCTCTTCTATTGCCCACAGTGACCAGATGAGTTCCTGGGATCAACAGGTGCACTATGAACAACACTGGACCCATGGGGTTGACTATCTTTCTTGCTTTCCACAAAGACTCCTTGCCTTTGAGTCCTATCTCTTTTCTATTGCCCGTTTTCCCTTTTCCATCTCCCAAAACAGCTCAGATTTGTAATAAACTGGTCAGGCAAACATTCGACCCATTCTGTTTTAATCTCACCGTTGGGTACACACATATTAAAGAACATTCTCTCCCTCCCATAATTGGTGTGAGACAGCTGCCCAGAGCAGTGGGCATGGCACCAAGACTGGAGTTCGAGAAATGTTTGAACAATGCTCTCAGCTGTAAGGTTTGATTTTGTGTGGTCCTGCATGGAGCTATGAATTGGTTTGGATGATCCCTGTGGATCCCTTTCAACTCAGGATATTTGGCAGATCTGTGTCAAACGGTTACTGGAGCAGTTACTGACCCCTTGAATCCCACTAATGTGTGCTTCCAGACAGACCTTGTGCCACCCTCTGATTACCACCCTCTTGCATCCAGATTTCCACCATATAAATGTGTTTTGGTGCTGAGAACCAAACCAGCAGGCTCAAAGAGGGGTCAGCACCCATTGTGTCCCCAGCCTGATATGGGACACCCTGTCTGGTGGTGGTACTGCTGAGGCACCTCCTTCTCTGGGGACAGTCATGGGGTCCCTTCCTGCTTACACTGAGAGATCTTAGCAGTGAACAATGAAAGGAAATCACACCTACAGTTTGTGGCTGGAATCAGAAACCAAAAGTGATTGTAGAAGAGGGTGCGGCCTACTCTGCAAGATGAGAAGTCCTACTCCCTTGTCAACAGTAAGATATAAATAGATAGGTGGATGGATGGATGGATGGATGAATGGTTAGGTAGAGAGTTGGATAGATAGGTAGAGAGATGGATAGGTAGAGAGATAGATGGATAGATGGATAGATGGATAGATGGATAGATGGATAGATGGATAGATGGATAGATAGATAGATAGATAGATAGATAGATAGATAGATAGATAGATAGATAGGTAGATAGGTAGATAGATAGATAGATAGATAGATAGATAGATAGATAGATAGATAGATAGATAGATAGATGATAGATAGATAGAAAGAGGGATAGACAGATAGATGAGTGGACAGGTAGATGGATAGATACTGAACATCTTGTGTGGAGTGTTGTAGTGGGATACAAGTAAACACTCAACCAATTTTTTGGTGTCATGGAATCATAAAATCATAAAATTTTTGAGTTGGAAAGGATCTTTCTGGTGAACTTCCTAGTCCAACTTCCTTCTCATTTTACCTAAATTTTGCCTGAGCGGAATATCAAAACCTCAATTACTCCGACTGGGTGGTGGCATTCTTAAAATGGTGCAGTGAGCAGGGTTCCCTCATCTGTGCTGAGATGATTTTACACTAAGGACTGAGAGGCGCTGGCACAAATTGCCCAGAGAGGTGGTGGGTATCCCATCCCTGTAGACACTCAAGGTCAAACTGTGGGGACTCTGAACACCTGATGTAGCTGTGGATGTCACTGTTCAGTGCAAAGGAGTTGGACTGATGGCCTTTAAGGATCCCTTTTATATAGTCTGGTCCAAGCATAGCCTGATAATGAAGGGGAGAAGTCATGCATGTCTGAAAAATGGGAGAGGGTATAGGTCCAGTATGAGACATAGCACAATTTACATTCCGACATATATGATTATAGATCATATGTGCAACAACTTGCTCAGAATGCATTTGATAAATTGTTCTGGTTCACCTGTGTCAGTGAAGTGCTCCATAGTCACTGTTTTCCCACTGGACGAAACAAACCAGAGAATGGGGGGGGACACCTTCCAACTCAATCCTACAATTCTATGATTATCACAGTGGTCTTTTCCAGCCTCAATGTTTCTATGACTCTATGAATTACCCCAAAGTCCAGAAACAAGGTAACAGTGAGGGAGAATATCTTAACTCCTGTGCAGTCCAGCAAGGTCCAGCAAGGGAGGGAAACAGCCCCCGATCCCCCCACAGTCAGGAGGAACTGTGAGACCTGAATAAGACCAAAGTGCAAATAGTGCCCAAAGTCACCAAGCTGGGAGGAAGTGTTGATGCGGGCAGGAAGGCCCTACAGAGGGATCTGGAAAGGATGCATCAATTGGCTGAGCCCAATGGGATGAGCTTCAGTGAGATCAAGGGTCAGGTCCTGCACTTTGATCACAACAACCCCAGGCATTGCTACTGGCATGGGGCAGAGTGGCTGGCAAGCTGTGCAGAGGAAAAGGATTCAGGGGTGTTAGTGAACAGCCACATGAACATGAGCCGGCAGTGTGCCCAGATGGCCAAGAAGGCCAATGGTGTCCTGGTTTGTGTCAGGAAGTGATTGACCCTCTGTACTCAGCACTGGTGAGGCCACACCTCAAGTGCTGTGTTCAGTGTTGGGCTCCTCACTGCAAGAACGACACTGAGGTCCTGCAGCGTGTCCAGAGAAGGGTAATGGAGTTGTGAAGGTTCCACAGTACAAATGTTATGGAGAGCATCTGAGGGATCTGGGATAGGTCAGTCTGGAGGAGAGGAGGCTCAGGGGAGACCTTATTGCCCTCCACAACTGCCTGGAAGGAGGTTCCAGGGTAACAGCAATAGGACATGAGGGAATGACATCAAGTTATGCCAGAGGAGGTTCAGGTTGGACGTTAGTAAAAAATTATTCTCTGAAAGAGTGGTAATGCATTGTAACAGGCTGTCCTGAGAGGTGGTGGAGTCACTGTCCCTGGATGGTTTCAAGAAAAGTGAATGTGGTGCTGAGGGACATGGTCAAGTGCGATCACAGGTGTGGGCTGATGTTTGGACTGGGTGATCTTAGTGGTCTTTCCAACCCTAATGATTCTAATATTCTATGATTCTAAAAGTGCTGCTGTTGTCCCAAAGTCTGGGCTCTCTTGCGCAGTGTCCAAGGATCTTATGCGCAGTAGGCATGAGATGTTTGTTTCATTTTTAGCAGAGCTGAGAGCTGAGCAGTTCTTCCCCTTGGTCGTGCACACCCTTTCTGTAGTGCAGGAGTTCTATCCTGGCCCAGGAACACAGGGTCGCTTTACCTCTGAGTCTACTGAGAGCATTTACCCAGATGGGTAGTTAACTACACTTCCTATCTTTTTTGAGGTGGTAACACCCAACTATCAGTTCTGCTTCCTGTGGTTGATGCTCAGAGATGATGCCATTTGCAGCTGACGCATTCCATTCAACACTTCTTTGTACCAGGATAAATTCGATTTTCTTGTACATACATGAGATTAGCTTATGTAAATGTATATCTTTGGAATGGAATGAGTTAAGATTCATTGCATTTGTATTATTCTTCCTGTAATTGTCTTGTAAATGTTATTAAACACATGACAGCTGTTTTGTTCCGGTTGAAGAAGGTTGTGCAGAGAGCACTGGTTGTGGTAGTGTACAGTAAGGACAGAAAGTGACAAGGTCCAATTTTTGCTAAATTTTAATAATCCTTCTAAACTCTATATAGTGCACATGGATTTTCAAACTGGATATGGGATATACGTGGGAGATGAAAACATCTCTGACACTAGAGAATATATTGACCCTGCATGTAACCCTTATTGCCAGTAAGGTATACATACTCCACATCTTGTGCTAAATAACTTAGTGAGATACAAAAAAACATTCAGCCAATTGTTTGGTGTCATTTCACCTTAATTTATCCCAAGGGAACTTCGAAGTCTCAATGACCCTCATCCATTTGAGTGGTGACAACCTCACATTTCCATTCCCAAATTCTTTATCTTGTATCCTTCATCCCACCAGTAATGAAGGAAGGATGCTCCAGACCTGCATACTCCCCAGGTCACTTCACCACCTCCTTCACTGCAGTGCTGGGAACATCTAGGAGAGAAAATGGCTCTGATGAGACTCCGTTGAGGTGAGTATCATGGTCCCCCATTCCTGAGGGCAATGACACTCACCATGTCCCCAGTGAGCTGGTCCAGTCCCAGCAGGGCAAGGGCAAAGTGGATGCAGTTACAGGTGACAGCGTCATACTCCAGCACCATGTCCATGGCTGCCTGGACCCGCCACTGCAGGGCAGCTGCATCCAGTCCCCCCTTCATCCGCAGTACCTTGGCAGGGCCCCGTGTCCTCAGGAGGTAGCTCTTACCATGCTTGGCCACAATCCCTGTTGGAGATGTTCCTGATGTGCCTGTGGTGTGGAGGAGGTGGCCTTCAAGGAGGGTTGAGGATCACAAGGGTGAGTTAGGTCCCCAGATAGGGTTGAGATGTCCAAATGGGTTTGAAGTGCTCAAGTAGTGTTGGGGTCATCAAGAAGGTTTGGGTGATAGAAGGTTGGGACCATCAAAAGTGTTGGGTCCTCAAATAGGATTGAATTTCCCAAGGAGGGTTGGGTCCCCAAATAGGGTTGAGTTCCCCTAGGAGCACTGAAGTTATCAAGGTTTGGGGTGACCTGAGGTGTTGGATTCCCAGAGTTGAATTTCCTAAGGAGGTTTGGGTCCCCAAATAGTAGAGTTGGGATCATCAAGGATCATCAAGGTTTCCCAAATAGAATTGAGATCTCCAAGGAGGGTTGAGGTTATCAAGGAAGTTTGGGGTGACCTGAGGTGTTGGATCCCCAAATAGGGTCAAGGTGCCCAAGGAGGGCTGGGGTTCCCAGGCATGAGCTGCTATGCCCCATGTCCCCTGTGTGCAGTTTCCTGCCACTGCTCACCTTCCAGGTGGATGATCTCCCCTTCACCGCAATAGACGCCAGCATGGGCACCCCACCAGCCAGGTCCCCCTGAGGCCAGTGGGAAGAGGAAGAGATCCCCAGGCTGGGGCTCAGCCACCCCATTGGGCACCACATCAAAGTGTTGACCCATCAGCCCCTCACAAAGGAAGAACGCCGCTGTGCTTGCCACTCCTGCCAGTGCCTGGGGACATCACCACATGTCACCTCCAGCCAGGTGCTACTCCACAGGTTTGTCCCTGTCCCTCAATGGTTTGGGTCTCTATGGGCCAGGAAGTAGATCTGGGAGGTCATCTTCAGCCAACTCAGGTGGACAGCTCAGGTCTGGAGCACCCAAGGGCACTGAGCAAAAGCAGGTTTGCCCTGTAGGTGGTAGGATGGGTAACGTGGGGTGAAGCATTGAACACTGGCACTTACCTTCTTGGAACTGCTCACCTGGAAGAACAAATTCCCGTGGTCATGCTGGTGGAACTGGGACCCACCTCACCCCAGACTCTAGCTGCAGTCAATTTGTGGGCAGCATTACCAAGGTGCATCCCCTGGTGATGCTGCCTTGATCAGTTCAGTCCAAACCTGCAATGTCCAGGAGCGCAGCCAGTAGTGGGGCTGGAGGAATGATGGGACCTTGTCCTGAAGGGTCTGCAGCAAGGAGCTCACCTGGGGGTCAGCGAGGCCAGAACCAGCCTGGTGGCACCCATACCTGCTGTCACCCACCCCGGTGGCACCCACCTCACCTCCAACACCCTCCTCATTCATCCATGACCCCTCACATGTCACCCTCACACTCATCACAAACAATGCAGGTACCACGACCCCAGGGTGGGACAACAAGGATGGGTTATGGTGGCCTCCCTGTGACTCCCCAGCTACCTGCTCCAGGAGGTCCATCTGTAAGGAAAGACATGGTGTCCACAGTGCTGTGTCACCCTGACTTGGGGACCTCAGTATCCCCATTCCTTGGCAGTGCCACATCACCAAAAATCAAGCCATGGTCTCAGTCACCTCACCATCCCTGGGAACATGCCTGAACCCCTCTCTTCACCCTTACCTTAAAGACGTCTGCTATGTCCCCCTGTCGTGCTGCAGTCTCCAGGTTGCAGGACCCCAAGTCGCTGGCAGTGCCCACACCCAGGAATGTGCCCAGACTGTCCCAACCGGCCCCACCGCTGCCTCCGAGCCCGCCCCGTCCCCGTGACATGAGGCCCTCCCAGGGGGGACAGTCCCCACCTGCAGGCACATTTCCTCCACAAATCCCTTGGGTGACCAAAAGGCTGTCACAAGATGTCCTTTGGGATGGACTTGGTCCACCAGGAAAGTCCCACCTCCCGCACAGGGCTGTGTCTATGGGGTGGCCACTGGGATGTCCCCAGGGAGATGCGTGCCCTTGGGGATGGGTTTCACGGCCAGGTCAGTCCCAGATTCCCATTAAAATTTCATCTGGGGTCAGCAGAGGGTTTGGCAGGGCATGGTGTGGGTGACCTGGGAGCTGTCACCACCCGCTGCCCGCAGTCACTCGGCGTCATTTGTCACAGCAGTCACACAAAGGGAAAAGGAGCCTCTGGTAAAGGAGAGCTGATGACGGGTGAAACCAGAGCCTGACCCTGACATGGCTCAGCTCCAGTGGCAGTATTAACCCATCACAGACACCACCAGTGCCACTGGGGGCTGCCTGCTCTTGTCTCCCTCCAGAGCTTTGTATCTCCTGGTTGCTTTTGTCCACTCCTGATCCCCTTCACCAATTCCTGGTCCCCATCATCGCATTGCAGTTCCCACCATCCTTTCATCGTCCCTGCCAATCTCTATCACACCTCACCGTTCCCTCCCTATGCTTGTCACCTTCCTAGTTTCCACTGTATCTTTCTGATCTCTGCTGTTACTTCCTGGTCCCCACCAACCTCTTTTGGGCTCCATCATCTTCTCCTGCTCACCGTGAGATTACCTCCCTACCCTATTGTCCCCCTCCCAGTCCTCATCAAATCCTTCAGGTCCCCATCAATTCCTCCTGATGCTTGTCCCCTCTTGGTCTCTGCAACCTCCTTCTGGTCCCCATGGGACCTTCCTGGTGCCTACCACTCCCTTCTGGTCTCCAATGTTCCCTCCTGGGCTTCACCATCTCTTTGTGGTCCCCATTACCCTCTCCTGATCCTTGTTGTCACCTCCTGGTATCCCCAACCGGTTTCCAGACCCCACCCTCCCTTCCTGATCCCCTCTTGGTCCCCTCCTGGTCCCTATCACCTTCTGCTTGTCCCCAGTCTTGCTGTCCCTGACTGCAGCACGTCTATTTGCTCCCCATGGCAGGTGGGATTAGTGCAGCCAGAGCCCAGCTACTGGTCTCAAGACTGCCAGTAGCATCTTGGGGTAATTAGTAAATTAGTAATTAAATGCTGAGGAAGAGGGAGGGAGCCGATCCCAAGGTTTTAGGCTGGGTAATCCCAAGGCATCTGTCACAGAGCTGGGTCACGGGCTTTAACGTTTGCTCCTTCATATGGGGACCCCGGCACTGAGTCTCTGAGTGGTGGCACTTGGTCCACAAAGTGCTTGGGTGCCCCTTTGGGTCACTGGCAGAGACACAGCTCTGGGGACACCTCAGGATGCACCACTGGGGCCGCGTGGCCTGGTGCAAGAGCAAAATGGGGTGGGAACAATATTTTTGTAATTATTGGATTTCCTCGTCGCAATGATTATTGGCTGGTGGCAGATGGCTGCTGGGGCTAATCCCCTTCCCAAATCCCAGCTCCAGAGCTGGCTTTTTACCGGCGCTGTGGAGGGGAGCATGGTTGGGTGGCAAATTAGCCGAGTCAGCGCTCATCACCGTCCCTGGGGGCCGAAAGCCATCGCAACCCACCACCATGGGGTACCCAATGTCTGTCCTATGGACAGCGGCCAAGGAGCCTCATGGTTATGCAGGGTGCCCAGCTCCCACTGCATCAGCCCAGCACCATTGTTGTGGTGTTGCTTATGGCCTCTGACAGACACTTGTGTCATGGCAGGGACAAGATGGAGCCATGGCACAGGAACATGGGAGTGGGGTGTTGGGATGGAGAATGCTGCTGATGGGGTGGAAGGATGCTATGTTTGGAATGAATTTGGGGTGATGGTGGCGGTGGGATGGAGGATGCTGCGGTTGGGATGAGGTGATGCTGCATGTAGAGGTGATGGAGCGATGCTGCAGGTGGAGATGGAGGTGGAAGGAGCCCTATCCCCGATGTCCCCTCATGTCAGGAGCACTAGTGGTGGATCCACCTCAGTGTCAGCCTCAAGACTCCATCCTCATCCCTCTCCCTGTCTCCACTGGCCCCACAGCCCACCCCGGATGGCCGCGGGGGGTTTAGTACCTAAAGCCCTCAAATCTCAAATTGTGCTGCCCTGTCACGGCGAGGGTTTAGCCTTCATTGCATAACCCTGGGGCCACCTGGCCCCACACTGCTGCGTCAGCAGCCATGGCCCAAAGCCCCCTAAGGGACACCAAGGTTGCTGGCTCTGGGGGGGCACACAATACCACTGTCCCAGCTCTAATCCTCTTTAGGGGGCCCCCATCAATCATCCCCCTCAATCGGGGCTTGTAATTAATTGCCTGGGGACAGGGAAGAGGACCAGTGTGTTGTCCCCCACCCCGTAATTACCACTTTTCGTTATTCCTCTCTAAACTCCTTAACAAGGGGCTTATGTGCTTACAGAGTCCGGTGGGCACAGCACAGGGGGACACGGGGGTCACCCCTGCACCCCAACGTTCCTCCACAATCTCAGTACTCCACTTCTCAGGGCCAGCAACGCTGTGACCCCCAAGTCTCTGCCGCGGGTAGCTTTGGTGGCTTTGGTGTCGTGGGGTTTAGGGTTACAGGGAGGCAGCCGTGCCGGGGCTCAGCACCTTTTTAATTCTTCATCGTGTGGCTGATTGATCCCCCCCCGCGCAGACACTAAAGATTAAGACGGTGACAAACAGGCGGCTGCTTACACAGCGCCCGCGCTAATCTGCCTTGAAGAGAGCACAGTCACAGCCCCATCCAGCAGAGCGGGGACGGGGACAGCCCAGCATGGCTGCGTCGCCGGCGGGGTCGGTGGTGAGCGCCGGGCTGGAGGACAGCCCCTCAGGTAAGAGCCACGTCCTGCTGCGCAGGTCTGTCCCCAGTGGGTCTTTCTGCGGGATGCTCAGGTCCCCATTGATGTCCTTCTTCAGGAATCCCTGGGGTCCAAACATGGTCCTTCTTCGGGATGCTCGGGGTCCTCCATTGCAGTCCTTCTCTGGGATGCTTGTGGTCTTCCATTGTGGTACTTCTCAGGAATGCTCAGGGTCCCCCATTGTGAGCTTTCTCCAGGATATTTGGATTTCTATCACAGTCCTTTCCTAGTATGTTTGGGGCGCTCCATCATGGTCCTCCTCTAGAATATTTGGAGTCCCCATCATGGCCGTTCTCCAGGATACCTTGGGTCCCTACCACTGTTCTTCTCTAGGATGCTCTTAGTCATGGACCTTTTCTGGGATCCTTGGAGATTCTCACTGTGGTTCTTCTCCAGGATGTTTGGCTTCTCCATCATTATCTTCTCCAGGATATTTGGAGTTGCTGTTGTATGCCTTCTGCAGGATGCTTAGTGTCCACCACCACATTCCTTCTGCAGGATGCTTAGAGTCCCCCTGTGTTTGCCCTTCTCCAAGACACACAGGGTCCCCAGCCATAACCCCTCTCTATGGTGCTCATAGTCCTCACTGTGGACCTTCTCCAAGATGCCCAGGGTCCCCCATTGGGGTCCTTTTCCTGGTTGCTTGGGGTCCCCAGCTCTGCTCTTTCTCCATGGTGCCTGAAGACCCTCTTCTGGATGTCTATGGTCTGCCCACAGGGACCCCATGGTCCCCTGCTGAGACTTTCCTGTGGGGCCATGGTCACAATCAAAGCCCCTTTCTGGGGTTTTGTGTCCCCAGTCATGATCCCTCTCCAGGACATTTGTGGTCCCCACTTGTGGTTCTTTGTCAGGATGCATGCAGTCCCCTTACTGGGACACCCACTGTCCCTAGCCCCAAGAACACCATTTAATCCCATTTGAAAGTCCTGTGAGATCTCATTCCATGGCATTCCTTGGGTGTAGGCTGATGTTGAACCCTGTGTGCATCTTGGACTCCTCATCCCTGTCCCCTGGGATATCTGAGGTCCCCCGGGCTGGATTCACAGAGGTGGCAATACCCCATCATCTGGATGAGAGGACTGATGGAGGGGGATGAGGGATACTGGGGTGTCCCCGCTCTCCCTGAGTGTTTTTGCTCTGCTCCCACAGAGCTGAGCCCTGCCCCTGGCAAGGCACTGAGCCCCGTGCTGCTGTGCAAGGTGTGTGGGGACACCAGCAGTGGGAAGCACTACGGCATCTATGCCTGCAATGGTTGCAGCGGCTTCTTCAAGCGCAGCGTCCGCAGGAAGCTCATCTACAGGTGGGGAGGAGGACAGCCAGCTGGCGGGGACCCAGGGGATGGACACTGGGTGGGACAATGGCTGCAGGTACAGGGGGGGCACGGCATTCGTTGGGGCAGGACACCTAACAAGGGAGGGTATTCACTGGGACACAGCACCTGTACAGGAGAAGGCACCCATAAGGGATGAGGGCATCCAGTGGGGATGTGTATCTGCAGGGGACAGAACATCTTCTTCCCAGTGCAGTGCCGGAGCACTGGAGCTGCACACAGAGGTGGTGGAGTCTCCTTCTCTGGAGACATTCAGGACCCACCTGGACGCCTACCTGTGCAACCTGGGCTGTGAGCTGCTCTGGCAGGGGGTTGGACTCGGTGATCTCTGGAGGTTCATTCCAACCCCTACAGTTCTGTGCTTCTGTGATTCTGTGATCCCTGGGGTAAACAATACATTTGTTGGGGCAGTACGCTCATGGTGACAACAGACCCATGGGGACAAGGCATCTATAGGGACAGGATATTCACTCACTGTGGGCAGGGCACTCCCTGGGTGAAGTACACTCAGCAGGGACAAAGCCTCCCCAGCATCCGTGGGCCACAGAAAACTCCAGGAGGACAGGGCCATCCCTGTGGGTGCAGCTGGGTACCACCTCTCCCCACAGGTGCCAGGCAGGGACGGGGCTGTGCCCGGTGGACAAGGCACACCGCAACCAGTGCCAGGCGTGCCGGCTCAAGAAGTGCCTGCAAGCTGGCATGAACAAGGATGGTGAGCAGGGGAGGACACGCTGGGGGTGGGAGGTCACAGTGTGTGTTGGCCGCTGTTGATGTCACTTTGTCCCCACAGCTGTGCAGAATGAGCGCCAGCCCCGGAGCACAGCTCAGGTCCGGCTAGATAGCATCGAGCTGGATGCCGAGCTGCCCCCAGAGCACGTGGCTGCCACATGTGATGTCCCTCCGGTTCCCTGTCCAGCTCCCCGGGGCCCCGGGGCCACCGCTGCCGCTGCTGCTGTCCCCCGCACGCCCACACCGCCCACCAACCACCGCTTCATGGCCAGCCTGATGACGGCCGAGACCTGCGCCAAACTGGAACCTGAAGATGGTGGGTGATGGGCTGTGGTGGGGAGGGATGGGGGACACCTCCCCACAGTGGGGTAATGTTGTGCCACCTTCCCTGAAGTTGATGAGACAGTGGATGTGACGGGTGGTGAGCCTGAGCGGGCGGGCAGTGAGTATCAGGTGGCCCCATACCCAGCAGCCGGCCCTGAAAATGTCTACGAGACTTCAGCACGCCTTCTCTTCATGGCTGTCAAGTGGGCAAAGAACCTGCCCGTCTTCTCCAATCTGCCCTTCCGGGACCAGGTAGGGACCCCAAAAGCTCTAGGTTGGGGTGGGGACAGTTGGAGCCTCTCCATGGCCATGGGGTGAACCGTGGGCAACGTTCCTCTGCCCACCCAGGTGGGCTGATGGGGTCTGGCTGCCTCCAGGTGATCCTGCTGGAGGAGGCGTGGAGTGAGCTGTTCCTGCTCTGTGCCATCCAATGGTCCATGCCCCTGGAGAGCTGCCCTCTGCTGGCCGTCCCCGAGCCGTCCCCTGGCAAGCTGCTGCCCGCCGCCGTGGACGTGCGGGCACTGCAGGAGACCCTGGGGCGCTTCAAGGCGCTGGCTGTCGATCCCACCGAATTTGCCTGCATGAAGGCTGTGGTGCTCTTCAAGCCAGGTGAGAGCGCACACCCAGGTCCCCTGCGGGCTGTTCCTGCATCACCCCAACACCCACTGTCCCGGCAGAGACCCGCGGCCTGAAGGACCCTGAACAGGTGGAGAACCTGCAGGACCAGTCACAGGTGATGCTGGGCCAGCACAACCGCTCCCACTATCCCGGGCAGCCCGTCAGGTACAGCCGGCCCCAGCCCCGCCAGGTGCTGGTGACAGCGGGGTTGGTGACACCGCTCCATCCCCCAGGTTCGGGAAGCTGCTGCTGCTCCTGCCGGCGCTGCGCTTCCTCTCCTCCGAGCGTGTTGAGCTGCTCTTCTTCCGCCGTACCATTGGCAACACCCCCATGGAGAAGCTGCTCTGCGACATGTTTAAGAACTGACCCCCCCACTGTCACCTGGCTGCTGCTTGGTGGCTTTTGGGATACTCTGGGCTGTCTGTCCCCCTGTGCTGGCACTGTCACTCCCGGCTCTCCTTGGGGTGTGGATGCCCCCAGGCCAGTGGCCAAGTCCATAGGGTGCTCCCAAGTGGTGCAGGAGGGTGGGTGGAAGAGGGGCATCCCCAGGGTGGCACCAGGAGGACCTCATGGGGTGGACACCTTGATGGGTGCCAGTCCCCAACACAACCCTGGACCTAATGCCACCAGCATTCCGTCCCAGGACATGACACTAGCCTAGGGGTGGCACTGGTGGCAGACGTGGGGACAGAGCTGTGTCATCCCATCCCAGGGGGCTCGCAGCCATCCCCCGTTTTGTACTCCAAATAAAGAGGGCTTTTGCAAACAGACTCCTTGCGCCCCTCTCTCAGGGTCTGGCACTGGGGAAAATGGGGACACAGGGGACACGGAACCAGGGCAGCCAGATGAAAACCAGATCTCTAGCTCCAAAAAGAGAGCCAAGAAGCAACACCCACGTGCAGACCCAAAAACCAGAGGCAACACCATCCTCCTCAGTGGCGCGTCCCCAAGGTGCCACCCCCCAAGTGCCCCCAAAGACATCACCCAGCGCTCCTCGTTACAGCTCTTTAATAAGCGAGGGCTTCACTCGGCCGCTTGGTACAGCCACACGAACACGCTGGAGAAATATTACACAGAATTGCACTTTATACAGAACAACGGCCTCGTTGCGGGAGGGAACAACATTATGAAATTAATGAGAACGCGCGGACGCAACGTGACAGCTTGCTGGCTGCCCCCAGCCCTGGGCAGAGATCAATCATTCTCCTTTATATAATTACACTTTTCTTTTTATTTTGTTTTTTTAACTTTTTTTTTTAAACAGGTAAAATTTATAGGGAGCGTGACACGGGATAATATATCCTCTTACAATACATACTTCAGTGGGTTTTACTTCGTTTTCCTTATTAACTTACACTCGGCATACTTATAAATTACTTAAAAAAATTTCCATTAAAAATAATAATTAACAACACGCAGCCCACGTCCTTTCCAGTAGTAAGTACATTCACTTGGTACGAGGAGCGGATCGAATTCCCAAACCAACGTTTTGCCCCCAGACGGCCGCTGAGCGGCACGGGGAGCAGCAGGGCGCCGGCTCTGTGCTGGGTGGGGACCTGCTAAAACCACCCGATTTCCCCCAGCTTCTGGGGGCTCGTCGCTCATTGGTAGTTTAGATCCTGCCAGTGAGAGAGATATATACAAAATAATATATATATTATGTATATTATTACATACATAAAGGGAGGTGATGCGTCAGCCGGGCGCACCGCCCCTGCTGCTCTCGCAATGCCAGGGTGAGCTTGGTGTGGGATGGGGACGGTGCTTTATCGGAGGAGACCTCGCCCTAAAAATTGAGTTCTGAAGGATAGTTCTGGTGGGATTTCCTTAAAGAACAAAGCCCCTTCAGTGAGCGAGGGGGAGACGTGGCTCATCCCAGCGCTGGGGGCTGCGTGGGGATGACACGCTCCCCACACCACCATGCAGCTCCAATCCAAAGTGAAAAAAAACCACCACCACCAACAAAAAGTAATTAAAAGGCAAATAAATAAAACACCCCTCGAAAACAGTGGGGCTGGGAACAGGGGGCTGCATTGCTGGATCTCATGCAGCTGCCGAGGGCCTCCCCAGCCCCCGTGAAAACAACAGAAAACACGAAGGAAGACTTCAATGGTCCGTGTTCTGCCTTTCTGGAGGCGTTCATGGGAAGGCGTGGAGCCTACAGCGCTGAGCACAAGGGGCACACCCAGCACCTACAAGTCCCCCGGCTCCCGATCTCTCCCACCCTACAGTGAGGAAACCCCCCTGGCTGCAGTGGGAGCCAGCAGCCCCCGTCATTAGCAAGCGCCGCTCATTAGTGCTACTGTGGGCAGTGCTCTCGAGCCCCACTAATTACAGCCCGATGGAGCAGTGGTGGAAGACACGGTGACAGCCAGGACCTGTGGGGACCCCACGTCACCCACGACCCCTCACCCTGGCACAAAGGAAAAGTCCTCTTTGGGGCAAGGTATTAAAACAAAACAAAACACAAGCAATAATTAAAAAAAAAATTATTTACAATAAACTCCAGTAAACCAGAATATAAACAGAGCTTCAAGTAAGTCCTTGATTATTATTATTTTAATACTGATGGTCTGAAAAAAAAAATTGAGAAAAACAACCAACCACGAGAGGAGGGCGGTTAGGGCACATCGGAAATGACAGAAAGCACCCAAAGCTGAGTCCTTTTGGCAGATCTCCTCCCCGCTCCACACACGGCAGCTCGTGCACCCCGTGGTCGCTGTGCAGCGCCTTTCTGCTTCCCACCGCCTCCTCCAGCGCAGAGGACCCAGCACGGCAGCTCCTTCCCCGATGTCCCTCTGTCTGTCCCTCTGTCCCTGTGCTGGCTGCCCCAACCCCACACCACTGAGGCCACTGCTGAGCCCATCCCCAGCAGCTCCCGCATGGAGCACTCATCTCGGAGCCCGAGCGGTCAGGGAGATGACAGTGACGATGATGGCAATGGGGACGCTGTCGCCCCGGCGTCTCACACCATGAACTCATTGCTCCCCAGCAGGACAAGCTGCTGGCCGCTGCTGCGCTCAGCATCGGGGTTCCTTTTGCGGCCCGCTCCCCCTTCCGGCAGCTCTTTGGTTTTCGGGGGAGAGTTCTTCACGCTCTTGAGTTTCTGCTTGCCCTTCTCGGGGTTGAAGGTCCCGCGCGTGGTGAACTGGGGCCGCTCGTCGCAGTGGGGCTCGGGGGGCTCACCCGGTGCCCCCGCTCGGTAGAAGGGCGACTTGGAGTACATCTGGAAGCGCTTGCGTGGCAGATGGGGCAGGCAGGAGGTGGACGACTGGGAGGAGGAAGAGGAGGAGGAGACGAGGGATGGGTTTGGTGTGTCTGCTGTGTCCGGCCGTGTCCTGGGGTGCCGCCGCAGCCGGCCTGGCCCCTCCACCTTGATGGGGCGCAGGGAGCTAAGTGCTACGCTTCGCTCTGCGGGACAGGGAGCACAGCACGGTTAGCAGTGTGGTCCTTGGAGGCATCTGGGCTTCCCAGCTCAGCAGGGACACATGGGACTCCAAGCAGGGAAAGAACTCAGCTCAACATAGGTGAGATGTTCCCACCTCCACATCGCTCACAAAGACATCCTGGCATGCTGGCTGTGTGGACATCAAGCTGAGCACCTGGGACATGGTACCCAGAGAAGCACTCACCTCCCCTCCCACTCAAGGGGCAGCACCATCTACAGACCCTGAGTGTTTTACTCATTCATTATCACCAATCTCAATAATCCAACTAAATTGCTCTACAGAGAGCTCTGATGTGGAACAATGCATTGAAACCTCTTCGTTACAGGTTCCACTGACTCACCCGACCGATCGGAGATGGCTCCTTCGGAGTCGAAGTTGAGGTTTTCTGAGCTGTCGGCGGTGCCGATGGACGCTTCCGACTCCAGCGTTTCATCATCGGAGGCGCGAGGCTCCAGCGTCAGCATCTCGAATGTCAGCTCCTCCCTACAAAACCCAACCCTGTGACCCAACGGGACCGAAAAAGGTGGGAGGAGAGCGAGAGGGATGCAAAGAGTCCTCCTGCTCAACCCACGAGCAGCACATCAACCACAGAACCAACCGCAATCACGTCACAGCCAAGCTGAACCTCTAGATACAGGGTGCAGAAGCAAGCAAAGCTTGAATTCAAGGGTGGACTCACTTCTCCTTCTGCAAGCTTTCAATCTGCTCTGTCAGCACCCTCTCCTCCTGCTGCATGGCTGCCTGCTGCTGCTCTGTCACATCCAGCTCCATGGCCTCCTCGCTGCTCATGGTCTCCTCGGGGACGTCGGACACCGAGGGCAGGCGCACGGCCACAGGAGACGTGGGGCTGGGGTAGGTACCGCGCCGCACGCGGCCTTTGCCCTGAACATAAACATCAGTGTCAAGCGAGGATTATTTTGCACAGCATGTTTTTGGGGAGCTCCTCCTCCCTGGCACAAAGGGAGCTACAAGATGCAATGGGATGATGAGACGAAGGCAGGTCTGAGAGGAGGAGGGTCTGCAAAGCGGGTGGGAGAAAGCACTGCATGAGGAAACCGGGTGAGGAATGGCTGGAGAGCAGCAAATAAACTAATGGTCAAATAGAAGAGTCCTGCATTTTTAGTAGTGTTAAAACTTCTAACTATGAACAAGGTCTTAGATGGGAGTATCGTAGTTGGAGGAATACTCTATAAGTGCAAATGGCCTCTGCTTTACCTTTGGAGGAGCTGCTCCACAGGGTGAAAGAGAAATAGTGACTTTTGGACACAAAGGATGCTGAGGAGCAGCTGCGTGGGCACACCAAGGACATTAGAAAGATTCTGTTCTAACTGTTGTTGTAACGGAACACAATTCATCTTCTTAAGTCAGCAGCCTGAACTAGTCAGAGTTAAGGACGAGTGCAACGTGGAAAACCCAGCCCTTGCCTCCGCTCCACCTACAGGCTGCCCTCTTCCTTCAAACAATCACTGTGTTTCTTGGTGAAACCAAATCCCCTTCTTGCTGCACTCTGCCCTATTCATCAGCTCACGGGCAGCTTTTCTTCCCACAGGGCTATTAAAGCATTGTAGCTGAGGTACCTCTTGGTCTTTTCATAACCCACATGCCCCGAACATCGGGGAAGAGTGTCCCTTTTTCACTTTGAAAGCAAAAAGCTCTCAGGAATGCGAGCAGGGATCTTTCCTCAAGCGGCAAAACAAACCTACACTGACACCAATGGGACATGGCTCAAGTGGGAGACATCACTGAGCACTGCTTCCCCCAGCAAGGTCTGTTAAATCCTCCAGCCCAGGCAAATGCTGCTGCTCAGCACTGAGACATGAGGTCTGCTCCATTGTACCCTTTCATCTCCTGCTGTCGCACCTGGGAGATCTTTCATAAATAAGCCTCT
Organism: Odontophorus gujanensis; assembly: GCA_013399175.1. NCBI lineage: Eukaryota > Metazoa > Chordata > Aves > Galliformes > Odontophoridae > Odontophorus > Odontophorus gujanensis. The sequence goes on from VXAB01000170.1 coordinate 23,602, forward strand.
GCGCACTGCAGCAACGTTCCTCTGATGGCAACCCCATCACGTGGGCTGCTGAGCTGAGGCACAGCCACCTGAATCCTATTAGCAAAAAGCCCTGAGCTCCCAAAGATCCCCTGTGCCTCGTGTACTGCTCTCCCTGCCTACGGGGCGCTCGGCAGCGAGCAGATGCTGCAATGACGACATCCACGTGGGCTTTCAGCAAAGCCCTCTCCTCTTCCAGCTGCTGCAAGCGGAAAATTCCCCGGTGGGATGGATGTGGGATTGCTCAGAGTGCTTGCGTGTCCAAAGCTGGCTGGAGTGGAGGAAGGTAACAACACTTTTTTGATGGTAAGAGTGACGTTTACTCTAAAAGGAGCAGCTTTCATGGTCCTACATTTAATCTCACTGGGGAGTGTGCTGCTGCAGCAGCTCGAGCCATCTGAGTGGTGAGGGGCAGGGCTGCTGGGTCCCCAGATCCATCCTGGGCCGCCCTAACAGCCCAGATCTGCAGAGCACTCTGGTAGATGCCGTGTGACCACTATGGGATGTACCCTCCACAGCCAAAGCAACAGTTTCACAGTGCCTAAACGCATCCCCAGCAGGAATCGTGGATGGGAGCCATGAGTCAAGGAAAGCAAAAGTTAGGAGGGCACAGAATGGATAAAGAAATTCAACAAGTGAGGGTGAAAGCCACTTTTCATGGAGCTGCATGCAGGGGCGAAGGTGCAAGCCTGGCAGATTTGGCCACTCCTGCTCCCAGGGGAAGCAGTTGGACCCAGAGAGCCACCTGCACAGGGACAGGACGGGCAATGGCACGGACAATGGCCGGTGGCACGGGGCTGGAATGGGTGGCAGTCACACACAACGGAGGGACGCGGCTGGCACAGAGCGCCGTGCAGTTAATACATACCGGGACTGAACTGCGGGTTATGCTCATAAATCTAACTGCAATTAGTACGGGTTTCTGGATTAGAGAGGACATGAAAAGGAAAGCAGAAGGTTAGAGTGCACATGCCATCGTCCCTCCAAAAGAACTGTTTTTTGTTCATTTTTGTCTTTTTTTAAACCAGGACGAGTGAGGTAGCTCTCTGTGGTATCGGTGCCAGCGCACGGCCGAGCCCCAAGCTTGGCAAAATGAACCCCAGAGATGGGTCAGACCTGCCCCGAGGGCAACTGTAGGCAGCTCAGCCCACAGTCTGGATCAGGTCTCCCCTGACCCCAAAGCCAAAAAGCCACACGTAGCATCAGCAGCCCGCTGGTGTGTCAGGGTGAGCCGGACCCGGAGCAAGCCATCGCTCACCCCAAAGCATGGAAGCCCAATGAGATGGTTGGGGAGCCTCAGGGAGCTCAGTTTGGATTCAGGTGATGTTACTGAGTTCGTCTGTAGCACAAGAGGACAAAGCCAGTGGCTGTGGGCTGCTTGGGCTGCTCCAGTCCAGGTCTCCCTTGTGCTTGTGCGCAGGGTAACAGCAAGGTAAGCAGAGGCTTGATTCAACCCAAATTGCTCAAATGTGCAAGATAAAGCCTGAAATGTAAGCAGGAGCCTCTGAGCTCAAGCAACTACATTTCCATGACGCCCCCTCTCAGGCTTCTTCCTCACTGCCTTTGCTGGGCTCTCGTTTCTGTGCAATTCCCTGAAAACATGGGGGAGCTGCCATGGGGCTGGGAGATGTGCTGCCCGGGGTGGGATGGCCTGGGAGGCGCAAGGGGCAGGGAGGTTGGAATAAGCAAGGGGAGGTAAGGCAGGATTGCTTCAAGTGAAAGGAGAGGATAGGAGAGAAGAGTGACTGTGTCAGAGCCGGAACGCGGTCTGACTTTCCCTGCAGCAAGACAGACGTTCTTTGAAGCTATGACGGATGCACCACAGGAACACCTGATATCCTCCTCGGTGCAAATTCCCTTGTAGAAAGAAAGGGGACACGAGTCTGTGTGCAGCAGGGGCTGGTGCAGTGTCTCACCATTGACCTGCGGATCAAGGACAGGCGGCTCTTGGCTTTGTTCTCAGCAAACTCCAGGCTGTTGATGTCCTTGAGGCGAGCCTTGTATTTGTTCATCTGCTCAATAACAATGAGTTCTACACAGCTGGGAGGCAAAGAAAAGACAAAACTGGATTCAGAAAGGTTTTTATCAGAGCTGTCTCTGCCCGGTGCAAAGATCTGCTCTGCTTGAGAGCTTCAGCATGCAAGGATGGAAAGAAAAAGGCCAAGGAAATACCCTAAGAATTGTGATGGGATAAATAGTTCCAAATGCAATGTATCCTAAAAACAAATTTCCATGGGTCAGTATTGCGGTCGGCCCTGTTAGGCATCTATCTCAGTAATCTGGGTGAGGGGATGGAAGTACCTCAATAAATTAGCCAATGACACCAAGCTGGGAGGAAGTGTTGATCTGCTTGGGGTAGGAAGGCCCTACAGAGGGATCTGGACAGGCATCAATGGGTTGAAGCCAATAGGATGAGGTTCAACAAGACTAAGGTCTGGGTCCCGCTCCGCGGTCACAACAACCCCAGGCCATGCTACAGGCTTGGGGCAGAGTGGCTGGAAGCCGAGCAGAGGAAATGGACCTGGGGGTATTGGCTGACAGTCAGCTCAATATGAGCCAGCAGTGTGGAAGAATTAGGAAAAAAATGTTCTCAGAAACGGTGATAATGTGTTGGAAGAGGCTGCCCATGGAGTCACCACCCCTGGATGTATTAAAGAAAAGGGTAGATCTGAGAGACATGATTAGTGGGCATGGTGGGGATGGGTTAACAGTTGGATTAGATGATCTACAGAGGTCTTTTCCAACCTTAAACATTCAACGATGCTATGGCCAAGCTTAACCCAAACTGTAGCAAGCACACAAATGTTCCACCTGATTATCACACACAAATTGTGTGTGCTACTGTGGGTCCTAGCAGATGAGTCTCCAACAACAGAATAAAGATCTGGCTGTTGTGAATGGGATTAACCATATCAGCACAAACTGCACTTGTTTCTGCTAAGATCTGCTGGGCATGAAGGGTGCAGAGAACTCGTTTTAAATCCCTGGTCTACTTCGGTAGATCCTCCCTTTCTTAATAATCGTGAGCCCACTAACCACCTCTTGGCTACTGAGAGAACATGAACTACTTCAAGATGCAGTTAATAGGCACAACTGTAGAGTTTTTATCATTTCCATGCTAAAGCTTTTCTTGAGCCATCTGACAGTACTAATGTCTATTGAATTCTAAGTAGTGGCGTGGCCGAGGCCACAGAGCAGGCCCAGCCCACACCAGCGTCCTTACGTGGTTGTTTTACTGATGTCCTGAACACTCTGCAGCGGGTCTGTCGTGTCAGGGCAGCGGAGGATACAGGGAGCGAAGACGATGGCCAAGGCGTTAGCTGACATTCGGTTGGTCTCTTCTTGGAGAGCAATCCTGAAGAAAAAAACATCATAGAAGCCAGAGGTGAAGGCAGCTCCTTCACCCCTTCCACTGCCGACGAGCCACAGCCGCCCTGCCTCGCCCCGTGTACCTGACGAGGTGGAAGATGAGGCGCTCCAAGGTGCTGAGATGTGTGCGTGAGAGCTGGTCAATGACCGAGTACACTCCTCGCACCGTCTCCCTCCTCTCCTGCAGGCCTGCAGAGAACACACCAGCCTTGTTAGGGGCACTGCTGGGTTCTACCTGCTTTTCCCATTTAAAATGATGCATTCTTCATGCCTATGTCCACTACTTAAAGCACACTGGTGGTGAACAGGTTGGGCTTAAATGTGCTGATCAGCGATGAAAAGTCACACTACCAAGCACAACACTGACCTGCCTGTGGTTTTGTGTAAACAAACAAACAGCAGAACATCAGAATCTGGGCAAATAAGACTGGGTAAAATATGATGATTTGGGCCCCAACAGTAAATAAAGAATTAGGCACTTCAAGTGGCTGTCATTTCCCTCAGCTTGGGAAGTGCAATCACAGAACAGTCTGGGTTGGAAAGGATCTTAAAGAATATCCCTTTTCAACTCCTCTGCCATGGACAAGGACACCTTTCACTAGGCCAGGTTGCACAGAGTCCCATCCAGCCTGGTTTTGAACACTTCTAATGATGGGACATCCACAATTTCTCTAGGCAAACTGCTCCTAGGCCTCACCACCCTCAGATTATAAACTTTCTTACTTACACCCAGTTTGAACCCACCCCGTAGCAGTGGGAAAGGTTGTTCCTTACCCATTGCCCGCAGAAACTCCTCATACAGCTCAAAAGTCATGAGAGGGTTGGGTAAATCTCGGAGCCATTGCTTGAAGACGCTGGCAATGACGTGGATGTTGTAGTCATCTAAATTCACATTATCTATGTCTGCTCAGTGAGGTGCAGCAGCACATTGAGAAGAAGGCATAAAAACAAGAGATAACAATCAATATTAAGCTGTAAGTGAAACCAGATTTTGGGTTGAGCATTTGGTTGGAAGCGTGAAAGCAACACCTGTTTGCAGAGATTTTTCTTCCTGTACTTTGTTTTCCCTTTTACCTGTATCAAGCCCTTGTCGCAGCTCCTTGATCTTGTTGGTGGACCCTGATTTTCTGTAGATACCCTCTGTGTACAGCCCATGCATTTCTATGTAGTTGATCAGCTTCTCCACCAGCACTGGCACAGCTCGCTCCTCGCTGGTCAGCCGGGAGAGCTCCACGCCGAACTGCCGGGATGAGAGCTCAGGATCATACTGATGGGGAAGAGAAAAATGGAAAAGGGATGAAACATTTTTCAGAAAGCAATGTGTCATAATGTGACTCAAAGTCGTAAACATTTGGGTTTTCTTTGTTTATCAACCACGTTACGGCACTCCCGGCCAAATACAGTGGGCAATGGTGGCCCTCCACCTCCTGCCCCATCTCCAGGAATGATTTAACTGCCCCGAGATGATGTGCAAAGCAGAAGAGGTAAACTGGAGTCTTGGTTAACTAGATCAACTTGCAGCATTAGTGATTATACACTACCCATGACACCAAAATAAAGACATGAAAAAGATCATCAGGAAATCCCCTTTTGCTGGCTGCAAATGCCCACCAGAGGTTTGATGTTTGGCAAATCCACATGTGATTGGAGTCACCCTGAACAAGAGAACCTCAGCAGGTGAAGTCCAAAGACCTAAGGAAATCTTGACACAAGTGCCCAGTCCCAGCAAAGGGAACACGTGACAGCACGCAGTGCAGATGAGTGGCCCTGAAAGAGGTCACAGATCCTCTTACAACTCCTGCATCTTTACTTTTTCTATTCACATCATCCTTCCACCAATAATGCACAGCTTGTTACAGAAAGCAACCCAAAAAACATGACCCCACCAAGCACAGACAAGCCAGAGCCTTCCTGAAGGAACCATTCACGTGGAGACACTGTAATTTCACTGAGAGCACACAAAAACTCATGCAGAGAAACAGCAAGAAACAAGAAGGCTTCAAGCATCTCTGAGCAACCATTTAGAGCTGTAGTTATTTTTTATTTTTTTTTAAGTTTTGTTTTTCATAGAGAGGAAAAAAATGAACTGAAAGATCAACTGAGGCGAACACATCACTACCTCCTCTGTGACATTTAACTAATGAATCCACTACAGGTAGTTCTCCTATTGTCCTGCAAAATGTTAATGGCCTCAACTCCTCCTGTTTGCTGCATTCCTGGTGGGTGTCACTGAAACACTGGCACAAGGAGCAGCTTCTTGCTTTGCCCCGTAGAACAGTGGCATCTAGCAAATCCTCAAGGTCTGCCCCCTGTAAAAAGGAGGCTCTGTTGCTCAGATCTCACATCACTGATGCAAAAGGTCTGTAAGTATGGAAGGCACTGCCATATTCTTTGAAAAAAATCAGTGATTTCATGAAGCTTCCCAGATTCGTAGAGCAGAACCTCACAGAACACATTCCCAGCTTGCAAAGACGGACTGCCAGAAAGGGAGAAGTGCAGAAGAAATACTGTATCAAAGCAAATATGCTCAAATATGTATATTATATATATTCAGACTGTTTCTTCAGAAAAAAGTAACTATAACAATTTAGGGAGACTGATACCTGCAAAGGCTCCTGGGGGCTGGTAAAGCTTTGCACACATCATTATCCTGGCTGCATTATTATTTTGGGGGGCATAAGCAGCACGAAATAAACTATCCAAAGCAACAACCAAAAAAGAAAGCCCGATGATTCACTGTTCACTGGTGTGACCTGCTGCATTCATTCACTGTCAATCATACACTCAAACACAGCCAACAATATTTAATTCCACTCTAATGAGCACAGTGCTTTAGTGTTTTAGCACTTTAGCTAAAGCTAAGTGCTTTAGCTCTATCCGCCCACCCTTCACCTCTTGCTGTCCCCGTCCTTGTGTCACCAGCACAGCTGTTGTGCTGCAGCTGTTTGGAGACTGTGCTGTGAGCCCTATCAAAGCAGTGGGGTGAAGAACAACCTGTATTTTTGCCTTTTGTACTGTGCACAAACATGTCAGCCTTGCAAAACCAAGGCTGGAGGTGGTGCACGGGGTTCTGCTTCTGACTGTGGGCTGCAAGAACCCCACTGGCCACTGGAAGCATCCTGACCTTCTGAAAACAAACACAAAACCATGGAAGCCAAAACCGAAGTACCACCATGACACGCACTGGGTTCTACAAGTTCTCTTTGTAGCACCGTCTCTATTAAAAAATGTTATCTACTGATAGCAGCCACATTTTGAAGCCCTTGAAAGCCTTAAAATGAGGCAGGTTTCTATTATTCAGCATGGCTACAAGCCATGGAACATCACCGAAAGAGGTACTGTGTGACTGGGGAGGTGTATAATGATGCATCACTATCACTACTGAAATACGTGCAGTCACAGAAGCAGTGAATGGAGAGACCTCCAGCAAGCTCCAGACCAACCTCCAGCTCAACAAAGGGTTATTGCCAGCTCTGTATCAAGTTCTGTACCCAAAAGTGTTTGTTAAAAAAAAAGGTTGTGTGAGACTGGGATCACAAATTGGAAAGGTATCTAATGAGAAAAAAGGAACGAGAGAAACTTACCTTTTTGGAGCACTTGGTCGTGGTTTTAAGACAGCACTTCTTGTGACAAGCGTATTTACATACTGCAGCAAAGGAAAAATAGTATTTAATAATCCAAAACTTCAGACCTCTTGCAGAAATGTGAATTAAGCAGCTCGTCTTAGGGTAAGGTCAAAGGCACAGCGAATTTGCATTTTTCAGGGTCAGTTCTATATTATATTCACTCAAACGGTAAAAATTAAGCCTTAAAATTTAAAGGCTCTATATTCAAGTCCCTGAAGCGTTAAAAAAAACCTGACAGATCAACTCAGAAAATAATCAATGAGTCACTCTGAGCTACCAGACATGGATATACTCAGAGGTTGGAAATAGCACCTAATTTGTATTCTTCCTGCACTGGATACCAGCCTGAAGCACCACAGGGTGGCTATTTCCAACCTAATTGAAGAATCAATGGAAAAAAACAAAATAATATCTCAACCTTGCCTGTTTCTTCTCCTCCACTCTCCTGGATCTACCCATAAGTCCAAGTGCCTGGAGGTCAAATGGTCCAAGCCAAGTGATGGCCACAAGACTCGCAGGCATCCATCCCACAGGTTGCAGCTGTAGGGCACATTTGCCATACTTTTTCATAGACACTTTACCATTCCTTCTTAATGTACAGCTTAAAGATGGTTTGAATGGTTTAAAACCATGAGTTACAATCTGCTATACAATGCTCCCAAGCATCACAATGGTGTATGTTTTGGAAGGAACAGCAGTATGAACTCATCAGGTGACTTCAGAAATCCTTAAGGTTCATCTCATAAGCTATTCTAATGTGAAAAACTCCAAATATTGGACAGTGTCGTTGTCAGAAACAGTAGAAAACACCTTTCAGAGCCCCAAACCCCATGACTGTAATAAAAATAAAAAGCAAATTAAAGAAAAGTCAAATGGAGCATGCTTACATTTACAAACAGAAGCTCTGTCCATTATCCAGATTAAGGAGGAACAATATTCACAGTAGGTGGGGATGCTGTACTGAGTTGCTTTAAAAATATGCCCATTGTGTTCTTCCACCTGCAATGAGAAAGATTTGGTAGTAAGAAAAAGAACTGGAGACTTCAAAATGGGGAGCCCAATGGGGCCAGCTCTCACATGGTCTCTATGTAGAACCACTTTGCTATGTCTGTTTCTTTTTGGACCAGTAACCCTGCAGCAGCTCAGCTGAGCCTGTATGGAACCAAGTCTTCATGCAGTTTAGAAACCAGCTGTGTTTGATCAGCCAAGCTCTCCATTTGAAGAGCTCTTCTATGCTCCCATGGCTCCTTTTTCCTTTCCATCTTTTCCAGTGCTTCCCATCCTTTAAGACAAAAGCTCTGCCAGATACACACCTGGTCTTGACTAATGTGGAGCATGTTTCAGAGAACATACCACAGCAGCCCTTTACATGAACAAAGGTGCCGCCTTACAGCCAGTTGTTTTAACCTACAGCTGCTCACAGGCAAACCAAATTCACCTTGTCCATCTTCCTAGCATCTTCCCAAGGCTGCATGCTCACTAGGGTGAGATGCTGAGATCTCACCACAGGACATGTCATGATTAGGTCTCTTATCAGGTGTAGTTCTGGCCACAAGGACCAGTTCTTTAACACACAGGCCCAGGGTGCTCAACTCACCACATCTGCTTCTTTCTTCCTTCTCTTTTTTCGTTCTGTTTTTGGCACCTGGTATTAAAAGAGATTTGAGCTTGTTAATGGGCAACAGACACAAGTAAAGCATGCAGAAGTCTCCTATGTGTCTTTTTCTGTCTCTTTCCAGCCCCATCCTGCCATGCACACTAAGAAGCACTCCTACTGCATGGGACCACCTTGTTTTCAAAAATCCCCTGGCCAACTGTCACCATCTTCATCTCAGAGCTAGGATTAGCTGCTGCTCTGTCTCCATGTTCAGTACCTTTGACCTAAAGCTCTTTGATCCCAAGAAAGACACTCAAGGACACAGCACTGGAGTCCCAGAATAAATCCTACATGGAGAGTCTGGGGAAGACTCACAGCAGAAGAGTCAGAAGACAAAACATTTCCTCTACTTGATGCACAAGAAACGCCATCTTCCAAGATCCAGGGATGGTTCTCACAGACAAAAAGGTGTAGAAAGTGAGGAGCTCAAGCTCGTGGAGGAACACTGACTGCCTGAACAGCTACTTGGCTGCTGTGGAGTCACCACCCATGTACCCTGCTCCAACAACCAGACCAAGAGTGATGCACACCATCATTTGTGCTCAAGAGTCTCGGAAAGCCTGACAGTAAACAACACACTGCTTTTACTCATCTCTCAGAGATGAGAGCTGCCTCCCCCCCACCCACAGATGGCTGCAGATCTGCCCTGGAGACAAGGTCCACGTTTCAGCCTGATGAAGATCTAGTCATTCCAGATAAGAACTTAGGTTTGCTGAGTCCAATGGAACAATGCCAGTGAATCATGACTCGTATGCTGGCTTGTGCTGTCCACCTCAGCTCACAGCACAAGACAACAGACCAGGTGTATGAGCACGACTGCCCAGAAAGACAGCTCATAAATCTTCCAAGAGCTCAGGAAAATGCAGAGTACCTTCACTGCAGTGTAGTCCAGGGGTTTGTACTCTATCATATATTCATCCAGGAAGACTTTGAATGTATTGACCCAGACTTTAACTGGAGACTCACTCCAGTCTCTCTGTTCAAGCCTCATGGTTTTCTCAAGAATCTGCTCAAATAAGGCATATAGGTCCTTATAGCGGATGCTTTTCCCATCATCCATCTGTTAGGGAAACAGAAGCAAAAAAGAAGAGATTTTTATTCATATCAAATTGCCTCTTCTGTTCCAGGTCAAATTTCAGCCTGAATGGTTTTCAACACACTACGTTTCCCAGACGTTCACTACTCATGGCTTTAACACACAGGTTTCTAGATCATGGGGGAGGCAGAGAGGTGTTTACTGACTCGTTGTCATCCCCCATTCAGCTGAAAGCCAGCTGGCACAGAGGAGACATGAAATCTCCACTTGAACTATGCTGAGTTGACGAGGAAGTGAGATTCCAAATTTACAGCTTCATGGGACTGAACGTAAATGAAGAGTGTCTTCTCTTTAGGATAAGTGGATTAGGAATTTAGGAATTAGGCTTGGTGACATCCCTGCTGACAGAACCTGAAGCATCTCCTGGAGGTGCAAGCTCCCACTTGCTGTCCGGTCACTTACCGCCAATGCTGAGGAGTAAAAGCTGAAGATGTTTTGCCGGAATTCCTTCAGTGCTTTCTTGAACACGACATCTACCAGTGTGTCCTTCTTGCTGTCCTCATTATCCAGCTCATTCATCTGAGAAAACAAAGGCTGTTTTGCACCAATGTGACTTTTGCTGGGGCACTACTAACAAGCAGCTGCTCCACCACGGGCAGATGATGCCAATGACAACATGTGGCTGCAAGGCAGTTTCTCCTGCACACAAACTCAGAATGTGGAAACAAGTGCTCCCCTGGACCCTCCTGGGTCTTGCATTTCTGATGCCATTAGGAGCAGCTCAAAGCAGTGGAAGCACCAGAGCTGCTGTGCTCATGTAAAATGACCACCTTGCCCCTTGAACCAAGCCAGCCCCGGGCCATGCTGTGCACCCTTAGCAGCTTTGGGAATGCAACTAAAGCTTTCCCCTAGATGGATTATTAGCATTGCTACTGCCGCCTCCAGGTAACACTGCTCTGCTGCCTCCATCTGCTCTCAGAGCTCTCTGATGATTTCGCTGCAGCGTTACCTTTTTCAGGAGAAACTCGTCCATGCTCTTCAGGTCAGTAGCACTGGTTATGATCTGCAGTGAGTCATTCTGCCACTGCACGGGCTCCAGAGCCACGCTGCTGATTTTGACGCTACGCTTGCGTTTCACTTTGGGAGAAGGCTCCTTGTTCTCCTTAAATTCCCTCCGGTAAATTCCTGACAGTTCAGGACTCCGCGGCGGTGTCAGATGGTGAGGTCCCAGCTCTAGGGGTAATAATTAAAAAGGGAGAAAGAATAAAAAGCACAGGTTAGCTGACCTGCTCTCTGCCTGGCCCAAAATGTTGCGGCAGTATTTGTTTGCTATTTGACTTCAGTAGAGCTCTGCAGTGTTTTTTTGCTTTTCCGCATCCCCTGATGCAGTGAGTTGAAGCATTAAGCAATAAAAATGCTTTTTGCCATGTTTTATGTAGGACCTGAAAGAGAAGCAGGGCCCATTCTGAGGCAGTAATAAAAACCTGTGGCAGCTGATGAACTCTCAGTAAGTGAAAAATGATGCATCATTTCCCAGAGCTGTACCAACAGCCAAGGTAACACAAAGAGAAACAGTTCTGTCACCAAAATAAGGAGACAGGAGGAGAAAACTACTGGTGCTTTTAGGAAGATTAAATGTCACTTCTCCATTGGTTACTTCCTCTGTCAAGAGGGGAAACATCTGTTGCTGTCCAGACGGTTGCTGGGAGGATTAGCTCCAGGGCAGGAGATGGAGGTACTGGTGACAGCATGCAGCTGGCTTTGGGGCCTGGGGACAGGGGGTGTGTCCTCTGTCCTTGTCCTCTGCCTCTCAGAGGAAAGTGACAATTCCTACTTGTAAAACTACACAGAACTTGTGAAAAAAATGATACTGTTTCGGACAGTATTGCACAGTATGTTTACTGAGTGCTTTCTGAATTCCTCTGGATCTGTACTGGATCCCAGCCTCTACCTTCCTTGCCACTGTGTTGATGTCACTCACAAAGTCAAAAGTAGCAAAGTAGCATGTCTTTTCCACCTGTACCATTTCCCAACTCATTTTCCTACAGCAGCCTCACACAGACCATGCAGCAGCGTCCGAAACTCCAATTTACAGATACTTTAACCCTACAGATAAACACATTTATCACATCCACATCTCTACCCATGTCAGCATGAGCTGGGTTACTGTTAATGGCTACGTAAATCCAGACTTTCAACAGCTACAACCTTCACCTCTACTATGACAGCAAAAGCATTTTCTGTGCTGCTACAACATGCCGCTGCCTGCTCGCCCACCACTCACCTTCGCCGAGCTGCAGGCCAGCAGCCACCTCTCTGCTGGGTGCCTCCTGCTCAGCATACAGCTCCAGCAGCTCAGACTGTGTGGCAAGCTTCTCCCGGGGGGTCTTCTTCTCCCCCTGCTTTCCCTTCACCCAAAATCTCATCTTGGCTCGTTGAGACCTAGAAACAGTTCACAGAGAGAGGAATTGCCGTAACCAGGGAAGTGCCCTTCAGCCCAAGATTAGCCAAAGCTTCCCAGACCTTCACATCCCTTTTGGAGGAGTTAAATTCATACAATTACCCCCTTCTAATTGGGCAATTTCATAGTGACGTACAAAAGATGTGACAGGTGATTCTGGCTGGCTGAATCAAAACCCCTGAGCTGGGGACTGTCAAGGTTCAGGGATGCAGAAGGGCGGGGAACAGGTTTGTCCCATGTTCCTTACCTCCCATCTGGGGCAAGGGGCTTCTGTGTGGCCACCAGCTTCCCGATCTCCCCTTGAGACATGGTTTTGTGAAGCTTTGGTTGGCCTTCACCAGAGGAGAATCGCTGCGCTGTCTGTAACGATTCAAGGGTGAACAATTAAAAAATGACACCGTTCTTGGAATGCCAGGGGACGCTTTTTATTAAAGCAAAAGATTTTATCTGTTACAACTGGAAAACACACCTTTATTTTTATCTCTTATGGTCCTAGTTACAACTGCAACTACTGAAGTATTTTAATGACTTCCAAAGCAGGACAGTTCTCCACTCCTGCTTTGAGGTCGACCTCCTCTAGTGCCAAATGCAGAAAGCCAGTGTGCACCGGGCCACAGGTGGTCACTACCACCCTGGTCTGGCAGCTCTTCTTTCAAGGAGAGCCCATTAGCACAATCGTTAGCCACACCAAGGTGATTTGTGGTGTACCTCCATGTACTGGATGGATCCATCCCAGCAGAGCCTGCCTTCAGATCCCATAAAAGACTGTAGAAGCGAAAAAAAAAAAAAAAAAATAGAGGTCCAAAGACTTTGTGCCAAGGACACATTAAAATGGATCCTTTAGAAATAAGAGATTAAACAACTTTGATAAGAAAGACCTCTGCTTTCATCACCACTTTAAAAGCCCTGGGATAATTTCTTAAGGGCAAAGTGTGTTTGCAATAATTAATGGAATTTCACAAATATTATCTTCTAAGCTCTAAACGCGTGGTTTTTAAAATTATTTCACACTATACAAGGATAAATTTTGCATCATTTTTACTATCTTGCACTCAGAAAGAGGCAAGGCAAGAGATGGTGCTTTTCCTCCTCTCCCTAGACTTTTCAGAGGCCCCAGATGAGACCAGCAGTTGCTATCCAAAAAGCAAGTCACAAGAGGCAGCAGAAACAGACATGTTACCTTAGTCTCTCTCTTTTCATGTGCTCACAAAGTCTCCCTTTGATTTGCCCAGCACAGAAGAGGAAGCCACCCAAAAGGCTGTGTGGCCCAGAAATGTTCTGGTCATGTTTATAAAAATAGCAACTTTTGCTCTTATTTTCCACTGCAGCTGTGATTGGAATGAAGACTTTTGGCACAAGGAAAGTAGGGAATCAGGCTGCATGACATGATTTGGAGGTGCCTTTAGCTTTAGATGTCTCAGCTGAACGCACTGTATTTTTAAGCATTCCCTTTTTTTCCTATTAAAATCACCTCATATAAAATTCTGCAGTATATGGGCTGCACCAATCTCCAAGTTTTTTTCCTCACCCTGCACCAACCTCCCTATCAGCCAGGAGATGGCAGCACACAAGGCAAAACTACCACTGGAAACCACAGAAGCTGCCTAAACCATCCAAGGGTTTCTTGCTCACGTTGTTCTTCCACCTCACTGATGAACCCACATAATGGTAGAGAGGTATGAGGCAAAAAAAAAAAGACCTCGTAACCCATGGAAGTATTTTCCATCCATGACTCTATTAAAACATTTAGCCCCATGACACGAGTTAATGAATGCCTTAAACAAAACTGGAATAACATATATCATTCTTCTTATTAATTGAAACATGCTATAAAGTCCTGTTCCTCATCAAAGGAACACATGTGTGAGTCAAAGACCAGAGGAGAACTGAACAGCTCAGGGACCACATGCCTCTCCACAAAGGTTTCATAGGGAGAAGGTCTCTACCTGGAATCTCACAAGTACCACTCCTATCTCCCTGCTCTGTCCCTATATTAGAGCTCAGTGTTTCCTCTGCTACCCCTGCAAGGCTCTGTGAAGGTGTTTTTGACACTGGTCCTTCTGTTTGAGGAACTTCTCCAGCAGAAGGGTCAGATCCTTGGCTGGGAAACATTCCTTGGTCCTGGGTGCACCACAAAGCACCACATATGTGCAAACCACGTAGCCGGAGCCTGTGATCATCCCGTGGAGGAAAAGGCAACCCCATTTTTTCCTCCCCCTCTATTCTGCTTGCCATTTTGTAAATTAGATACTTGTTCCAGCAGGCAGCAGTGTTGCACACTGCACTGAAGGGTTTCCTAAAGCTTAGGACAAGAGCACTTCTGTCACAGCTGGCTCTTCAGGCATGCTTGGGATCAGCTGGTGTCAGGCTGCTGTTTATAAATTCACAGCTTTAGGACGGAAGTTGGAGCAAAATATATCACTGCCTCACCCTAAAAGGCACTCGGGCTCTCTGCAGTCAACAGTATCTTAAGCAGCCACCTAATATACTGGTGCACCTTGGGCTGTGGCTCTGGCTGGAGATGCTCATGGTCCTTGCTGCCTTGGATTCAGGCCAGGAGCATCAGTGCCTGGTGGGCCACCACTGCCAGGATCCAAGTGGTAACACAGGCAGGCTCGTGCCAGTGCAGTGACTCTGCACAGGGTTACACGTGATCCCTCTACTATGCATCCAGTAGCCCTCGGTCACCAAGCAGCACATCAAAAGAGGCTTTTGGGAAAGCTGCAGCTGGAGGCAGAAGCTGTATGAATGAGCTACTGACTAGAACAACATCCAGACTGCGTATGGAGACTGCTGGATGCGCCTTCATGTGAGTATCACAAGGCACAACAGATAAGAGTCACATGCATATCCCCCTGCTTGAACCCAAGGTACACCAGTCTGCTCTATTTTAAGTTGCTTCATCATTTGCAATACCCAGCCGGGCTCTGCTACTAAATATGAATAAGCAGTCCCTAAATTTTGCTGCTTTCAAGACCTCTCCCTTAAGGGTGTTGTGATCCTGACACAGAGAAGACATAAGCCAAAGTGCTGGTCCCAAACCTGCAATACAGAATACAGATGGAAACACTGCACGTGGGGCCAGGACATACAGACACAGATACCACTGCACACACAGCCTTACGAATAGGGTTTGCTAGAAAGCAGAAAACTGCGCAAGGAGGAACTGCTGTTTGCTCCACAGTTACAACCAGGGATGGAGAGCAGAGAAAAGAGATAAAGGAGGAGAGATGAGACACAGCTGGCACTACTGCTACTTGCATGCAGCGGGAGCTGTTAACCCAGGTGAGCAGAGTCCCAGCAGCATCTCTACAGAGCAGGGTGAGCCTGCTCCCTCCCAGGAATGGAGCTTTCCAAGCACCCTGCTCAGCAGAGACTGCTAGAAAGACTTCTAGAGCTAAAAAAACAAAGGCTTTGTAACAGGGTAGCCTCCAGGAACACAGCAGGGCACAGCCCCTTGTCCCAGGCCCTCACCATGCTCTGAGCTGCTGCTTCCAGCATTTCCAAGGACCTGGTCCACTGCCACGTGACCAGCCAGAGAGACTGTGGC
This sequence comes from Odontophorus gujanensis, assembly GCA_013399175.1. NCBI lineage: Eukaryota > Metazoa > Chordata > Aves > Galliformes > Odontophoridae > Odontophorus > Odontophorus gujanensis. Next base: position 39,319 of record VXAB01000170.1, read on the forward strand.
AGCAGAAGGGAATCCAGAGGGAGATGCTGGCCTTTAACGTGAGCCTTGGAGGACTTTGTTGCCTTCATCTTACCAAGACTCCCTTGGACAAATACAGATGAACACAGACTGAGCATTTACAGAGGGATGGCCTTCAGGCAACGTGGCTTTCCTGGGCTTCTCAGATGGTTTCGGATCTGCATCTCCCAGTTTGGCTTCTAGTTCCTATTTTTTCACCCATTTTAAAGTAGGGCCTTTAACAACGGATCTTTGATTCTTTTCAGTTAGAAACTTCTCTCCCTCCCTTTCTCATCACATCTTCAAATCCACAGTTCCAGTAAAAGCAAGGGGGGAAGGATGGAGGCAGTGCATCTGCCTGCTTGCTTGAGCTAATTCTCACCAAATGAAGGGGAAAAACCTGGTTCTGACATAACTTCCATGTAAAACTCTTCCTTTTGGGTTACAAAAGCAGGGAGATGGACTACAGTGCAGCTGAGTGAGTTTGATTTGAAGAGCTGTCTCTTTCAATCACGCTCCTGCCAGACAGCTCTAGAAGTATTCCTGGCTGAAAAGCTGAGAAATTTTATCAGGAGAATTTGTAAACCTCCACCCCTCCCCAGTTAGGAAATTATCCTGGGAAAAAATGTGTTGCGTATAAGAAAAACTGCTAACAGAAAAGTCACAAAAAGCCCTCCTCAGCCTTCCTTGCAAAGGCAGATTTTAAGACCACACGAGATATTTGCTGTGTCCATACCACAGAATGAGCACAAAGTGAAAAGCCAATGCTTTTTGTGCATTTGATTGTTTTCATGCTCTATCTCACACCCATCACTGGAGCTGGAATGTATGAGGAAAGCCATGTGAGCACTTACACATGAGATGGTCACTGCCTTGTGTTCATCCACATGCCTACGTGGGCATCACTGCCACCTCAAGCCACAGAAAAAGTGGACCAGAGGAGCAAGGGGCCCTCCTCCTGCACTCCCCAAACCTCCCAGTCACTGCCACCCCTCCTGGACAGAGCCACTAAGGTGTTTTTCCCTATCTTTTTTTAAACACACTACATTTTTATTGCCCAATTTACAGGTTTTTACTCTCTCTAAGATACTCTTGGCCAATATTTCTCTGACAACTGAGAACTGGACAATCACTGGTTAAGATAGTTAGGGATATCAAATCAGAAGTGCAAGGTTTATATTGTTTTCTTTGTTGTCTGACGCTTTTTTGGCTAATGTCTGCTTTGATCTTTTTTTATGCATACACACCAATCACTTTGATAGAGTTGAAGGATCCCAGTGGGACTTTCTAATGGAGGGAATCCTGGTTAAACAAACAAACAAAAGGTAGCTGTGCAACCTACAGAAACCATGGAAGCTGCTCTCCAATCAAGCCAGCAAACATCACCATGGTTGAGAGAAAATGAACTAATATCCCTTTCTGCTTTGTATGAGTTTCTGCTGTGTTCTCTGAGTTCACCCATCTACAACGTCCATGTGAGTGGGAGAAGAAGCAGTGTAGGATCTGTGCAGCTAAGGTTAGCAAAGAAGCGCTCCCGCAGATCTCGCTCCCTCTTTTCTCCTTCCCCGACAAGACAGAAAATTACCATTTCGGAGTCACTGTAACAGGCCGGGCCGGGCCGGGCCACAGGCCCTGCCTCAGGGTGAGGAGGTAGGTCAGAGGAGAGGAGGAACTCAAAATTGCCATCGTAATCATCTTCCTCTGTATCCCCCTCCCCATCAGCAAAAGTACCTCTAGTCAAGAAATCGGAGCGCGTCCGCGCCATGCGGGCTTTCTTTTTATGGGTCGGTCTGGGAACCTGCTTGACCAAATGATAAAACATAACAACAGAAATAAAAGTTTGTAAAATGAAAATATAAAAATAAAAAGGAGATTCTACTGAAGCTTGGCCACACAGCGTAGCTCAAGTATGATCTGAGGAACATTGCACTCCACAGAGGACACACGTTTATTACATGTAGTGCAAAAATACCAACAAAAACAAAAGCCAAGACAGCATGGAGAAAGTGGGACAATAATGGATGTTACTTAAATGGACATTAAGCCAAACAAGACAAGACTGCATACTACAGTGTTTGCCATCAGGACTGCAAGATCGTTGTCATCCAGAGCAATTTGCAGCTGCTACAAATTAATGCTACAGAGGCTTTTTGCCAAGAGAAAGTGTGAAAGTTGCCTTCACGTGGCAGCCCTCAACCCCAAGAATAGCAGCCCTTGTGCTTTACATTTGAGGGAAAATTGGAAAAATAAGGGTTTGGGACTTTCCTTCCCCTTTTCCATTAAAAAAGAAAATAAGAAAGCAGCAGCTCACCTCTCCTCGGCCAGACCCAGGCATCTTAAATGGCTTCCGACCCAGCTCACCCTTGGGCAGACACTGATGGCTTGCCTCCCTGCTGAAAGGCAACAAAACAGGGATGTTTCGTTCTCTCCTAAAAGCTTTCCCACCATGCCAGCCCAGCTCTCAGCCATGCAGAAGGATGCAGCCCAGCAATCAACAACAAGTCACAGTTGGAGGTCACAGGTTTTCAGAATCACTTTGAATTCTTCAGGATTTGACTTAATGCCAAAGGATAAGAAGCTAGGAATTTCTGTCTGCCAAGCTGCTCCCTACCCTTCTCACTTGTCACGGATGGTATCTTTCCAGTTCTGTATTTTGAATTGCAATTGCTTTGTTGTAGCATAAAAACATTTAAGTGGCAGGCAAATAAAAATGAGGCATTTTTAGATATAACTTTCCATTTCCTGTTTGTTGCTTGGTGCATTAAACAACTAGGAAAAGAAACTGAAGGAATTATGTGGTGGTCACTGTTCTCAAGTATTCACTTCCAAATCAGTTCTCTGGGACCTCCTGCAGATTTTGAGGTGAACGGGCTCCAAAGGAGAGCATCCTCACTTTGCATCCAACACAGCATTCAAACATTTTCCCATTTAATTCACTCTTTGCTCAGCTCACTCTGTCATTGTTTCTGAACAAAACCCTTCCATGCTCAGCGGTCAGGCATCCAAAATGCCCACCACAGCCTACCCATCCTTGGGATGCAGCTGGCTCTGTTGGAGGACAACGGGGTATAGTCTGATGGTTTTTGTTGGTTACAGTAATTCTACAATTAGCAAGAAAAATCTTGAAGCCTCCTTACCTTCCTTGCCATTTCTACTCTGACTATCCGAAAAATCCTAAGCATCTTTTTTCCCCCATATTTTAAAGTATTTAAAAATAAACCCTTATCACTGATCATATATGAGCGGAATCATTTATGAAAATGTAAATGAAACCAGTATCAATTCTCTCTTGCTATGAACCCCCTTCACAGGCTAATATATCTCCCCTAGCTTATGTAACGCGTGTCGCACATGAAACTGAGAATTAGCATTTCCAGTTGTTTCACTTTTTCCCAATTTATTCCCACTCACTGCTGCAAGACCTAAAAACCTGACACTGATCTTGGTTTTAGTAGGCATTTTGTACAGCCTCCAAAAGCAGTATCCTCCAGGAGACCACTATACCCAAGCAAAGCCTACAAAGCAAGCACATCATCTTTGTACTCACTGGAGCCCAAAGGGATTGTCTCTTGGGGTGAAGAACATGGTGCTTGCCCGCATCTCCTCGCTGGGCTGGCTGGGCACCCGGGGCTGCCGGAGGCGCTCAGTCCTAGAGAAGGGGCTGCCTGGGGCATCCCTGGGGTCAGCAGCCAGCCGGGGGCTGCCCCGTGACTCCAGCATTGCTGCTGACAGGCCTTCCCTTCGCTCTGTGAACATGCTGACTGGCCTGTCTTTGGGGGCAGTGTGGGCTGGAGAGCCCCCCCTGCTCCCGACGGTGAGACCTTTGATGTCCACCAAGGATGCTGGAGCTGCACCTGGGGCCACGCCATGCTCCACTCTGCTCTGGGGGTGCAGGATAAGGACAGACTGAGGCCGGCTGTCAGGTTTTTTGGATGGTTTCAGAGTAGGGTCCTTCATTCTGCTCAGCTCAGCCCGCTGTAAAGCCTCCACCCTGCCTTGCTTCTCCAGCTGCTCAAAAGCTTTGCGTTGCCTCTCCAAAATTTCCTTCTGCTGCCGGATCTGCTCCATCATCTCCTTCTCGTTCTGCAGCTGGAGCTGCTTTTGTCGTTCCTCCTTCTCCACGTTGAGCTTCTCCAGTCTCTTGATGACAGAGTCTGGAGAATGGGTCTGCGTTGTGGCAGCCACCCCACATGCCTCTCTCTTGGCAGAAGACTTTTCCCCTTCTTCCCCTCCCAAAACTTTGCCTTGGTCTTGCTCAGAATCCTTCCTCATCTCAGAGAATGTAACCGTTTTCTCCTCTCCTTCCACCGCCCTGTTCCTCAAGTTATTCTCCACCAGCGTCTGTTTTACCTTCATGTTGTCCTGTGGTGGAACATAGAAAGTAGGCAGATTACTAGAAAGGAATGTTTCCCTTGTATGCATCCTGTAGATATTCTGAGGGTCACAGGCCATGTGCCCCTTTGTAGTGTGGTTATCGGGCAGCTCAGAGTCTGAAAGCATCCTTCTGCAAATGGATAAATTGCTGTTCACATCCGCTGTGCAGAAAGACTTGTCCTGCAGGTGAGGCTGAGGACTGCTAGGCAAAGAGTCCCGGGTCTCAGTGGGAAGCGGCTGAACATCTAAAACTAAAGGAACAAGTTTACTCAGGGTATCTTCACAGCTTAACATCTCCAAGCTCCCTTGAGAGCTTTCACTCTCCGGGGTTCCCTGAGGGGAATGAAGTGCCTCAGATACCAGCTCAGTAGACCACTGCCGCTCTTCTGAGGGCGACAGCCCACCAGTGGACCGGACCTTGAGCAGCTCCAAGCTAAATTTCGCCTGCTCCAGCTCACGCATTCTCCGGCTTTCTCTTTTTGCACGAACAACTCTCTTCTGATTCAGGTCCTCCAGCGACTTGGGTCTCTCTCGTACAATGACTTCCTCTTCGGTGTCCATCCCACTCTGGCTGCTGGCTCTCTCGTGCCTTTTGTACAACGATGTCGCAGAAGTGTCCAGGAGGTCCAAGTGATTCATCCGATTATTCTCCATCAGCGACTTGCGCTCCTCTACAGCTCTCACTCTTTCTTCAAATGAGCCATCCTCCCACTTGGATGGGTCGGAGCCCTTAATTTCCAAAGTCCCATCTGCCTCCAGCCCATCCTCTTCTGTAATTAACAGGCCATTCTGCAGCTGCATCTCTTTTAACCTCTGCTCCTTCAAAGCTCTAAACCTGCAAGAAAGTAGAAAAGCAGCATGTTGTACAGCTGTGCTCACTGCACTGGTAGCATCTCGTCACCACAGATGTCCCCATCCTCTCACCACTGTTGGCATCACAAGCAACTCCCCTTGCGAGGCAGGTGCAACCTGAAGCATGTTCATGTTCTGCGCACAAAGTGCATTTCCAGTCTTCTCTTTTGCCATCTCACCTACTCAGGATTTGAACCGATGCATGCACCTGTAAGCTTCTTCTGTGCTGATGACAGAAGCTCCAGCCTTCATCCCTGGCGTAGCTTGCTTATAAGCCAGAAAATCCTAACACATTGCATCACCTTGGCTTTGTCATCTTCCCCATCCCGCCCGGGATGCCTCTGGCACAGTGAACAGACACTCATCTCCCACACTAAGAGCTATTTCCAGCTCCCATCTCTCTGTCAGACAATCCACACCTTGCAGACAGTGCCTCCCAACCTCAAATCAAGACTGGCCCTGCAGCCAGTGAGCTGAGGCATGGTCACGAATGCTTTTCTCTCACAGCAGCTGGCGTGAGTAACTGCTGCCCCTGCTCCTGACTTACTGACTGATCGGCTGTGAAACAGTGCAGCAAGCAGATCGGCCAGCCAATCTGAGTTAAAAATAGGCTACTTAGAGTGGCACTGCTGCCAAGAAAAAAACCCTTGTAAGTATTTATGTCCTCAGCTTTCCATTGCCTACGTGCTCTAACCTGAAATAGGCTCTGCTTAGTCTGAGAGTAAGACAGGCAGCTAACTGAACTGCTAGAAAGCACAGACAAAGGATCAGGGCAGGGTGGAGCAGCATGAGCAATGCTATGAAGAGATACCACCATTTGTACGTCACTTTGGCCTAAGCAGCGTCAGAATTCACATCAGCCCTCTCCTTCCTACTGGGTGATATCAGAAAGCACTTCTTTCTTCATTCAAATATCAAAGTTACCTTTGTCGTGCTAAATATCCTCTGCATGCTGCTTGCAAACAGAGCACCCCACGCCTGCTGGCTCTGTATCGCTGCTGTGCACGGTGCCCCCGCCAGGCTGCCTGGATGCTGGCAGCAGCCTCGTGCCTCCGCTTCAGGTGCTCCCTCCAGCAGCTCTGGATGAGGTGGGCTGCAAACTGCATCTGCAGAAACCTCCTCCTCTCCACGAAGCCTCGCCAGTGGGTTTGGAGCACAACTGCAGCTTTGCTGAGCACGAGTGGGTCCGGAGATGGCTCGCACTGCTTTCGGCTCCGGTAGTTACGCCAGAATCTCTGCAAACACAGCAGGCAGAGCAAACAGCTTCTTGAAACCAGAATGGTTTAGAATCGGATAGCACCTGCCTTTACGACAGCTTTCCATCTCTCCCATGCCCAAACTACTGCTCTTCTGATCACAGCTCTTCTTAGGAGATGGGAACTGACTTTATGCATCAGATGCTCCAGCTGCAGCCAGAGCTGCATCTCTGCAGGGCTCATGGAAGTAATTGTGATGAAGCCAGGCACCACCACCTACCTGTATGACCACTGCTGCTTGTCTCATGTGCAGGAACTGCCTTCTGCAGAGCATGCTGCGGAACCAGCACTGCAGCAGTGTGATCCTGCGCAGCACCTCCTGATGGAGCAGGTCCTGCAGAAGCTGCCGTTCACGCTCCTTCACAAAAACCTGGGAAATAAAACCACCAGGCATGAAGCACTGAGCCTTCCTTCTGGGGGACAGAGTCATGGTGGCAAGCAGTCTGCACACACACAGGTTTTGAGGGTTACCTTCCTATAATCTGACCACTGTGTCAAAAGAAAACACTGATGTTCCTGTCTACTTTGTGTTAACAACATTAAAAGCATCCTTTAAACCATGACCTTCTGAAGAACAGAAGGAAAATAGTTTCACAAGTTAAAAACATATACAAAGGCACTAGTTTAACTGTGCACAAATGCTGGCATATCTTCATCTTAAGCAGATAAACATTTACCATGGTTCTTCCAACTTGGTAATTGTCTGGATTGAGTTTTATTTTCCTGAAGAAATCATGGACGTTGTGCTTAGATGGGTTGATTCCTTGTGGCAGAAGGACGTGGAAATGGTTCACAAAGTCCTGAGAAGGCAAAAAAATACACCAAGACTGGGTTAAGTGAGTACTGCTGTGTCACCTTTTCACATAAGTAACTGGGATTTGCTCTGCTGGCCACATGAAAGATGATCTTTCCAGGTGAAGAAGGACAGATGGCATGTTACGGACTGGAATGAACTGAGTTTCCTCCATCATTTGTGGTTCAAAACTGCACAGAAAGCACATCAAAGCAGTGGCCCAGGAACATTCAAACATCTCACAGCGTGGGAGGACAGACTCAATCTGCGAGGTCACTTGGAACATAAATGCTGCAAATCCTCAGAAAGGGCCACTACAAAAGGGACCAAAAGGGAATGACTGTAAAGCACTGCAGGGAAGAGACTGCTCCAAGGGCTGCTGCTGGGAGGACTCAGAGCAGAGGTATCAGGAATGATCCTCCCAAGTAATGTAAGGATTCATCCTCATGGCAAAAACCCTGAGCAGTCTTCCTTTCTGAACAGCTGCTGCACAGGAAGTGACATCTGGTCCAAAGCAGCTGCCAGCAGGAAACAAACTGGCAACAGCAGATCACGAAAGAACTGATGTGCACTAAAGCTGGCAAAAATATGGAAAAGCAGAGAATATGAGAAGCTGGGTAACCCCTGAGTGACTTAAAGCATCCCAATCAGCCTCTGGGTGGGGCGCAGCCAGCAATGAAACCATGGGGAAAATGTTGCTCCTGAGGAAAGAAAAGTAATGGGCAACAAAAAGATGCTCAGTGCCCTATGGTATTAACTGTAAGAGAGCAGTCTTTGTTATCTGGGTGGGTCACACCAAGTAGGAACCTCCAAAAATATTTATAATGCTTTTAATAGGGAGCTAAAGGAATCCAAACATTAACTCTCACATCTTGATTTAGTCTAAGTCCAACAAGGATCAGTCATCATTAGCCTGAACTTCTCATTATCATTACGAAGGGATATAGATTTGTGGAAGTGATTTTGCACGTGTTGTGAAAATACACTGCATGTACTGTGCAAAAATAAAGCTTTTTTTTCCGCAAAATCATAATGATATCTGCAGAGGGACGTGCAGCCTTTGGTCTGGTCCAGCTTAGCAAAACCGCCCACGAGCACTCCCTTTCCAATGTCATCCAAAGCCATAAATTCATTATTTTGTAACAGCACAACTATACTTATAAGCTAGCATCACTCAGACAACTGCGATAATGATGAGAAAAGTGCTGGAAGACTGAAAATGTTTGACCCAACCTGGAAAGAGTATTTGCAGCTGTATCCTGACTGGCGAATGCGAACAGTCTCCAGCATGCCTGTGTACCGCAGCTGCCGGAGCACCAGGTTGTCGTTGAAGCGCAGGGGCAGCTGGAAGGGAAATGGAGGACAACGATGAGCAACTATTGAGCTCTAAGCACCTGAGGAGACTTCTAAGCACATGGGTGGGTCAATGGGTTTGGCACGTGTAGCACATCTGCAGGACATACACTCTGGCAGCGATGACGAGGCGGAATGTGGGTCCCCAGGAATCACACTAATGGCAGCAGGGCTGACTCCTGCTGGCTCGCATATAGCCAACAGATGGAGAGTTTCAAACATCTAACTAGACAGAAAGCTCTGGAGAAGGGCTTTTTGGATCCTCTGAGCTGACTAAGAAAGTCCCATCAATGGGGCAGCGAAGGAGCATGGTAAGACAGAGCACTGACATGCCTCACTTCGTATTTTTAAACATCTGTGTTAAGACTGTGAAGGATCAACATATGAAAAAATATTCCTACAACTTTCTTCTTAAACTAAAGGTCTTTGGCCCAGGAGACAAATGAATCTTTACATCATGTTTCTCGAATTTGGCACTATCACAGAATCAGTCTGATTAACGTGGTTGATTGTGGAACAGTGTGCTTTTACAAACAGAAATGCTTTTTTAAAGAAGCCGCAGAGCTCATCAGGGGAACAAATGGATCACAGGTCTGTACACCTCTATTACTTGTGGTAGCAGCTTCAGAGGAATCGAATTAGTTTAATAAAGATTTTTCATAGAGGTGCTTCTGTGATTATAAGAAAAGCCAGTGCAGTTTATCATGAGCAATCCTACACCCAAGTGAAAATGTCCATGCTTTTTACTGCTAAGGTACAAAAACCTTATAATCACAACTTGGTTTTGGGTTTCCTTTTTTTTTATTTTTTAAATAAATCATACATTTACAAAATATTTCCAAGATGAGAAAGATCAGGAACAAAAAACCAACCCTAGTCCGCTTTACTACTTGCTTCCCCACCTAGTGGCTATGCTCTAGAAGGATCTGTTTCCAAAACCTGAACACTCTCCATGTTTCCAGTGGGCTGACCTCCAAACAGTGAGGGAAAGAATGAGTTCTGCACAAGTGAACGTGGGTTTTGCAAGCACATCATTAGCAGCACTGATCTCACAGGTCGGGGTTTACCTTCTCGGCGTTGGATCGAATGCACTTGACAAAATAAGGTTCTGCCTGGCCAAGAGTCTCCATCAGCTTGTTGAGTGATGCCTGAAATAGAGAATACATCTCCAGTTGGGAAACAGCACAAAGAACAAGGAGAAGCCATGCACTTTAGGCCACAAAACAGAAGTTTGAATGGTGAATGGTCAGTAAACAAGGCAGACGGGAAACACTTCTCCAAAATGAGCATCTCAATGAGCATCTCAGATGGATACACCCTGGCTGCTTCCGTCTTCATACCCAACCAACTGGCGACAGTGAAGAGTAAGCCTTTTAGTTCAAGGTCTCTGCAGAAACCACAACAACACTCACACTGTTCTCTGAGACTCCTGCTTTGACCTTCCCAAATCAACCAGTAGATCCCAAAGCCACCCTGCTGCACCCCAATAAGCCAAGCACAAAATCAGAGTGGGAGCTGCAAGACAATGACCTGTCCCCTTGTGCACCCAAAGACTGTGAATGTTTCTAAAACACAAACATTTTTATCTGTCAGAGATCATCCCACTTTTTAAGTTTGAGATCAAAGTTGCTGGCAGTGAAAGGTGTTCTCGATGACGGTTTTGCAACAGAAAGATGTAGCAACTTTCTCCAATAACTGCTTTCCACAGCTTGCCTGTCTCTTTCTGGCTGAGTGAACTCTCATTCCGTCAAATAAACATATTTATGGGGTTTTACAGCCTAAAACATTTCACAGGCTGTTTTGAGACAGAGGCCATTCCAAAGATGGCATGTCCCGGGTCATACTTTTCTGCTGAAAGGCACAATTGTGGTCACTGAGAATCAAGGCTCTGCCATATTTCTGACACAGATTTCCTTGCAGTTCCATGTCCCTTCATTTCTGTGCTACTACTAAAAGTGCAGACTACAAAAGTGACTTGGGATGGGCATCACTGCTGTGTCCAACCACGCTGGCGGAAGGTTATCCCAATTCATGCCTCCAATCTGCAAATCCTGCAACAAAGCACAAGCTCTCGCAACGAACGCACTGACTGCTCTAGAACAGAGCACAGTCACTGAGTAGCTCATCTTACAGGACTGCATTCTGCATTTTCTTTCTTCCTTTTATGTGTTCTGTAAATGCTTTGGATGTCCCTGATTGCAGAGCACGTAACTGATGTGGTATTAATAAAGTGCAGATTACTCGTGGCAATGACCTGATTTTAACAGCGCCTAAAACTCGGTTACTTAAAAGACATTCTGTTGTTTATTTCCTACATACAGCCATGAATTTATGGATATACACGCTCATGAACCTGTGTGCACAAGTGCATAACGTTAGGACGATGTAATTCATCTGAAGATCGGCTTGCAGAACACCTTCTGATCCTTTTGAAGCCATCTTTAGGGGAAGCCTTTCATGTTAATCAATGTCTGTCTACACATGGGATCTGGGGAAGAGGGGCTGATGAGACACCCATGTGTGGAGCAGCTGAACGTGGAGCAGGCGTGGTGCTGGGGGGCTGCGATGGGGCAGAGCCCAACTGGTGGGCACGGTTGACTGCAGCACAGGAAGGTACAGGGGATTTTTAACTCAGATCTCTGCTCTGCACAGCAGATGGTTCCCCCCCCTCCACATGCCTCCTGCTGCCATCTGGCCTACCCTGAGCACTGCAAGGCCCTGGGATTAACTCCCTGCCCCATTCTGCTGCCCACCCCCAGCTCATGCCCCATCTCCCCAGGGCCAGCCCTGCAGGGTGCAGCCCGATGTCCCACACACAGCCTTCCTTTGTGAGGCACCACCTGAGCGCTGGCTGGGTAGGGAGCTGGCGTAAATCTGCCCTGAGTTTTGCAGCAAAAGCCATCACTGCTCTCACAGCAACCCCTAATCCGGGCAGCAATGACACACAGCTATTTTGCAGCATAACTTCAGGCACGGCTAAAATCAATAAGAGAGACAGCAGCTGCGAGCTCTCTGTGCAGGCACTGGCCACAAGGCAGCATTTATCTGAAAAACACTGCAGTGCACAAACCCCATGATGGGAAACATTTGTATTTCCTGTCGCTGACCCAGTTCCATGCTCTGCAATTTTATTAGTGTGCTCTTGATGAAAAGCCATCTTGCAGCTAGCACCAAGCTGCTCCCTGGAGAAAACACTTCTCCCCTATGAACATTCAATGAAACCAGGGCTGGAATGCCCAGCTTTCCTCTAACAGGAGGAGCAAGCAGGAACACCAGGAGCCAGCATACTGCAATATGCTTTCACTCATTTAAATAAAAGAGGACGTGCTGTAGGCACTGCTCCACACTGCCAGCTCCATGCTGCAGTGTCACAAAGCACATGCACTGCATGAAGGCTCTGCTCTGCTGCACAGGGGCAGGGGGATTTTCACAGCACCCCGAGCTCTGCTGTTTTTCTGTGCTGGGAGTTGTAAGGAACCTCAGCCCTCCACTCTTCCACATTTTGTCTGAAGGACAAATGGGTGTCAGGAGACATCCTCAATTCAGCCCCCCCGAACGTATTAATTACGTACGAATTAAGCTCTGCACACATTTATTTTAACCAGTGTGCTATTAGCCCAGACTGAGCTTTAAATATATACACATACAGACATGCATTCTGCATTTTATATATACAGAGGTCTATATACATGTGCGTGCATATGTATAGAATTACTTAATCGTATCCACATCTATGCATGAAGACTCTCTAAAAATGACCAACATCTCCAAAATTAAAAGTAGAAAACAAGCCAAACTTTCCCAGAAAAGGATTTTTTAAGTGAAATGCTGCATTCTAATGCCACCACTTGCCTGTGCATGTGTCTGGCACCGACTTCCAAGCCCTGATGCACATATCTGAGCATAACTTTAGCTGTGGCTATTCCCAGGGAAGCTTGGCTGGCGCACACAGCGCTGCCAACACAACAAATGCTGTACTGATCCTCCTCTGAATTCCTCTGTGTGCCTTCAGATAACACAGCAATATTTCGACCTTCCTGTACCTATTAAAATTCACATTCCACCTGACTTGAAAAAAGACTGAATTTTAAATGCTGAATGTAAGCAAAAAAACACTTAAAAAAGCCATAGCAGAATTTTACTAGCTTTCTGGATTCAGCGGAGAAAACAGGATGATGAGACTGCCTTGAAAGCAAGGTGCCAGAAAACAGGACGTGCATGCACAAAGCTGCACACTATGTAAATGTTTGATGAGGTGCTCCACTATGAGGGCATTTAAAAAAATCACAGGTATGAAAGAGACCAGCACAAATCCTCCCAGCACAAGGCTTTCCCTGATGCCTTGCCCAGTGGTTTTACACTGATGTAACTGCCTATTTTTTTCCCCAACCCTTTCTGCAGCAGGTGAAAATCTCTGTTCTGCAGCTCATCCTCACATCCTACCTCTGCTGTCTTGGAGCATCATCTTGAGCTGAGGTCACATCCTGAACAAACAGTGGTGAAGCTCAGACAGCACTGTGCCTGCTGTGCTCCTGTGGGGAGCTGGAGCATGTATTTGCTTTCCATTCAGTACAAGCTCATCACCAATCTGTACCAAGACCAAACACGGTGCTGCGTTACCTGAAACTGGGCACTGATGCTGGGAGGTTTTTTCTTCTTATGGAGATGGAGAAGGGATTTTGTAATGTGGTCGTGAAGCGTCAGGTTGGTCAAGTGCTTGAGGGACTTCACATCCAGCATGTGCTGTGGAAAAGACAGACTTTGTTCTCTATACATAAACATAACTAGAACTTATTGCCACGCTATAACCTTTATATGCTCTGCAGGGCATCCTTATAGTAACCACCCTAATTCACCTCCATGGAAAATATCAAGGAATGGCTTGAAACATATGACCTGCTAGGCTTCCTAGGACTTGTCAAGGTTTTCTTTGAGCATGGGAAGTTTGTCTCTCTGACACACTAATGTGGGGCTGCAGACAAACATAAATACTGTTGGAAAGTTGACCTTTTGTCAATTATCTTCATGGCATTTTAACAACAATCTTGAATTGTGACTGCTGCAAATAATTCATCATGTGCACACAGAAAATGAGCCATCAACCATAATTAGCAAGCCCAGGGGCTTCATTCCTGTGAATAGGAAACTGTAGATGGAAACCATGTGCTTGCCAGCAGGATCTCAGTATCTCCTCTCTGAATAAGGACGGGGGGGGATGAGAAAGTCCCAGGGAGGACTGGCACACTGGCACACACGTTTGCAAAAGCCAGTGGAGAATTTCTTTCAGCTAAGCCAGGAATGCCAAGGCCAAAAAAGGCACCAGTCCACAAAACCTACTGAAAACCTCCTTCCCTCTAACTGCAGTGAAGTGGTCACTTCATCACACACAGTTCATTCACTATTAATGAAGAGTTAATTCACTGCCATTAGAAGACTACAGGGGCTGCAGGACACACATAGAAGGCAGCCATGCTGTAGATGTGGCAGAAATGACAAACCGTTGTGATTATTTTTAAGACCAAACTGTGCAGGCATCATGAAAATCACTTTGCCTATCAGGCAGCAGCTATTCTGCATAACCTACTTTCTTTTTTTAGAGATTTGGTTATCAAATTTCCCTAGCACGTACACACACCCCTCCCCAAGAGGAGAGGAAAAGGAGCCCAAGCTGGTCTGAAAAGGAGGATGTGACTGCTCACACAGACCTCCCCCAGTACAAATCAGAGCTGAAATCCTTTGGTTTTACAGAAACTAACGAGACCCAAACAGAGCAGAGATGACAGCAGTTCCAAAGCAACCCCAGCCACCTTCCTTACACACACATCAGCATTTCAGTACCGCACCCACAGCCTTAACCTGGGACCAGCAAGGTTGAAATGCTGCATCTCTCTCACCTTTGGGAGACTGGGTTTGGCTTTGAAGTTCTTATTTCGCCTGGGGAGACAATAAATGGCTCAGATTAATCCCCATGTGTAACTGCAGAATAGTTTGTATGTTCTATTACAACAGGACAGTTCTACTTCTGCCATTAAGAAACGTAATACCTTTTCTTTCCTTACTGAGAGACAGTACAGACAGTGATGTTCAGAATCACTGGAGGTTATGAACCAAGCCTTTCAAAATCCCCTTTAACAACTCCTTCCTACAACCTGACCTGAAACAAGGCTCCCTCCACACGCTGCTAACGAGTAGTTTTACAGATTCAGCTTCACAGCAGTGAGAGGAAGGTACTCAATCACAGTGCCTCGTTACATCAGAAATGAAAGGCTAATCTGGGCAGCATGGGGACCATCCTGCTTTCTCACGCCACCTGGGTGTTGATCTCTGAAACTCCTGGTGAGGCTGCAATGTGATTCATCCGCATCATTTCCACATCTACTTTGTAATGGAAACTTTGATATCATGTTAAAAAATGCTACTGCATAACATCACTGTCATCTCTTTAGACTGGTTTGACCAGGAGATTCATTCCTTCTCTCACTTCCCTGTACCACTTAACTGTGTCTGTCATTACAAACGAATGATAAGGGATGAATAACGCAGATATGTAAAACATACCAGGGTCGTTTCGACCCAACCGTGCCCAAACCCACTTGAAACTGATCTTTTTGTTTGTTTTGGCTATTTAAACGTCTCCTATTACCCATATTGCTCATTATACTTCAGGAACAAAGCCCAAATCCCCTCTTTTTGTACTAACATGAGGATGCCGTGGGCCCTTTCCAGCAGCTTGCTGCTAGTCGTGTTCATGAATATCCCATCTTTGTCCAGGAAGGAACTAGGGCTGGTGAGCCTGCTGTGCCGCATCCCCATCCGGCCATTCCAGCCAACTGCAAAGGCATCCCTGAAACCCAAACAGGGCAGTCAGACACATTTAAGGATAGATGGAATACACACAAAAGATGGTTCCAGGAAGCACTGTTTACTTAATAACTACCACCAACTTCTAAGGTGGAAGATCAGAAACACTTCCCCAGTTTGCTCCCTTTTGCCATGGAGCAGAGTTGTGCTGTGTACCCAGGAATGCTGCACCCCTGCAGCCCAGCTTACAGGAGGACCCAGGAGGATGAAGTGAGGAACCAAAGTCATTTCTTACAGGAAGAAAACCTTCCACAAAGTTTCACGTCTAGGCAAAATAACCTCCAGGGTTGAGGAGGCAAAGAGGAGCCTCCCTTCAGTGCCTGGGGTCATGCAAAGCCTCTCCCAGTGCTGCAACACTTCTGTTTGGTTCAGCCAGCCTTGCAGAAATTGTCGTACAAAGTAACACCATGAGCTTGTCTAAAGAGGGATGTGGCTTCTGCAAAACCCCAGAGATATTTCAGAAAAATGGGAAAAGAATAGGAAGAGATCCAACCCACGGAGGGCACCGGTAGAGCAGCACCAATCTTCTGGACATGAAGATGCTGAAGAACACGGTGGTTTTTGCTTTAGAAGAAGGGAACGATCAAGTGCCACAATGGAAAGAGAACGTTAAGCAAGCAGAGTCATTAATTCAGCCAGTTCAAAGCTCATAGTCAGATCTTTGGAGTAATACAGCTTAAGAATTTAAGTCCCCTCACTGCCTTGCTGCCTGCAGGGCTTTTAAAATTCATTCCCAGTTCCATTAAATCTGTATTTTGACGTGTACTGCTATTAAAAGAAAGGATGAATCACAGTAAAGCAAACCTCGATGACTGCCTCTAGATCCTCTGGATCTCTTTTTTTTTGTTTTTCAGCAGTCCATTTGATTCAATGAAGGCCACAGAGAAGCCTGAATTTCGTCGAAGTCTACAGGCCACCCTCAGAGCTAAGGTCCCAAAGCTTCCTGCTTGCAGGGGAAATGAAACACTGGCTGAACCAGTCCCACTAAATCTCAGTGGCCACCTCTGGGACATACAACCCATCAATAACTTGGCCAACTGCAACTCACCCTCAGAACTGAATAAGAATGTGGTGATACGGGCTCTGAATGAGACTAAAGAAGACAAAATCCTATACGTTCCTGTACAGATGTAAAACAAAAGATGAGACTGACCATCTCTGTCTATTACGGACACTTTAGGATGAATATGTGCATACAGTGATGGACACAGCTGTTGTGGTACTCGGAAGTCAATCATCTCACCACACAAAACCAACAGTTTCGAGACAGACTGATCAACACCTGCTTCCCTGTGTGCTGTGCGGACATCAAGGAACATAAAACAGTTTCTGCTGCATGAAAGTAGGCAGCCCAAGAGGTTCTGGTTAGCAGTGGCATGGCTTTCATTACTCAGTGGCTGCTGAAGGTAGTTCTGAGGCGTGCTGGCTTCCCGATGCTCTGCTGAAGCCTGGTTTCCTCCAGCTGCCATCCCAGCATGTGGGAACCACACGGTCACTTTCTTCTGAGATCAGAAGCTTGCTGAGCCCTCCCCATGCCTTCCTGCATGATGTCATGCCTGAAACTTGCTTTTTGAAGAGAGCCCCGGGCTATCCTGGGAGTTGAACAACACAGACTTATCAACCACCACATGATGATGAGATGGCTTGAAAAGAGAATTCCTCTGTTTCATTTAGCTCTGTAAATCGCTCACCAGCCTGTCTGTTGGCTCTACACTTCTGAACTCAGGGGTAATTCAATCACAGGGCTGTTAACGTAAATCTCTTTCCTATAGGTATTATCTTTATCTTCTAGTTCCCCCTTCTTTTTCGACAAGTGCAACTTAAAAGCAAAACCTACATTCAGAAAGCATAATTAATTACTCTTCAGATCAAAATTATTCACACTGAAAAGTATTAAAATTACACGCCTACTCCAAAAGTGCCTTCTGGAATTTAAAGATATGAGAGATCACACTCTGGTTTGGGCTTTCAGAAGGCAGGGGCACAGAGGACATGTGGGGACCAGTCCGTGGTGATGCTCAAGGTTGACTGCATTGCCCAGTGATGCCAAGATTAGAGACCACGCTACTGAGCCACTACGCCAAGAGTCACACAGGGAAAGCACCTTTAAAAACACATTTTCTGCAGAGATATAGCAGGAATTTAGGTCTGTACTTAGTATTTTTAGGATACAACCACTGAGGATGTAGGAAGGAAGACACAATAGACGCTACCCTTGATGCTGGCTGCTCATGGGAATTTGTGCGATGTCTTGACCTGTTTTAAGCCAAACAAATACAGCTGACAACAGACCGAACCCCCACAGGAAGGAATAAACACATATGTCTTCACAGTAAGAGTTTCCCTGCCTTTACAAGATGTGCTATCAATGATTCCAGATAAATAAAATGTTTTGGGCTATGAAAACACTGTCAGCCCAACCTGATATACTGACATGCCCCGAAGTCAACAATCAGAAAAACGTTGTCTCACTTAACTGATGTTCTCCAAGCACCACCACCCCATCTCAAGGTTTTCTTTCAATAAGCATCCTCCTTTGGACTGCTGAGAGATGGCACTTAGAGAAACTGCATAACACCTCTTATCTACCCATCACGATCTTTGCAGGGACAAAGTTTCATGTTACATCACTTTTAGGAAAACCTGTGCAACCAGAGAAGTGAGGAAGAGTCATTTCTGGAGGCACCAACCTTGTCTGTCTCCTTTGAAAAGAAAGGGGCATGGACGACATTTGCAACTTTTTTGTTCCCCTAGGTATTGCTCCTTTTATTTTAAATCTAATTTCTATCTTGCACATTTGACTTAAGGTCACTAAATCTGAGATTTAATAATATATTTAGAGAATATTTGCCATCACACACACACAAAAAACCAACGAGATGCAGGCACCATGGTGTTTGGTGAGCATCCTCTTGACTTGTTCTGCGCTTCTCATGAAACTCAGAGCAGCCATGAAGTTACAGCTGCAGACCCAAGCAAGAATTCTGGGAGCTAAAGGTACACTGATCATGTATTTCCCAATGTCCAAGTACACATGCTCAGAGGGAAGCAGGGAGGCACCATACCTCCTTAGAGATGCTACTTGAATAATCAGAATTTCTGGCATCTGCAAAAGGACAGAACAAGAGTAGCTAGAAAGAAGGTGGGTATCTGCACCCAGACTCCCCACTGAAATGAAGACGTTTTACTTCACCAGAAGATTAATTCTGATGCAGATCTGGAGAAACTTCGGCCAAAGAGGCACAGATCTGTGCCAGAATGTGCAGAACCAACTCTCAATCGTCAAAACTGAATTGGGTGCTTCAATGCCCAGAATCTTCATGGAAGGATGACAAATAAAACTGTATCTATAACTGTATGACTTAAATCTCCTTCAAGTTCACATGCTGTAACGTAACTTTGGAAGTAGAAGAACTCCTGTGCTTAAAGAGACGTTCCAGTCATCAGACGTCCTATGATTTTCCCCTAACGAGCAGCAAACCAGTTACAACCTCAGACCTTCCTTGGTCCTGCACAGCCAGCAGCACCCACAGCCATCAATCACACTGCTGGCACATCAGCTCTACCTCTGCCTCAGAAAAATGCCTGGTTTTTTTTCCCCTTGATATTGGCGCATTCGTTCCTTTATTTTATTTTATTTTATTTATTTATTTTGCATGCTTCTGACCACTTTGTACATCAGACCACCTACATCTACTGCTTTGTGCCTGAGTAAAGCTGCTTTCTGTGTCTGTTGTAAGTCAGGTAAAGCTATTCAGATTTAATCATGTGGTAGTAAAAGAATGAAGAGAAGACAAAATTAATAACCACATTGGGAAAACCATGAATGCAGACATTAATGGCAGCAGATAACAGACTCCCACCCAACATTTCCTTGCCATGACAATGTGAAAGCAGGAGACTCACCTCTGGCTCCTCTCGTTGATGGTATTGACTCCCTGGAGATCCGAGAGCGGTGTTCGCGGGCTTTTCCGAGTAATACCTACAGCAACACATGGAGAGGGGAGTTTCTACCTGGCTCCTCACCAGCAGGCAATTAGCAGAGCCATAGCTTAGCGCTGACTACAGCGAGGAGGAGGATGTACATGTCATGGTACATGCTGCCCATACAACAAGGGTGCCAAGGATGCCAACATACCCATTGTCATCTACATCGTACCTCTCTGCCCTCGAGTCATCCCCCTGTGAGTAACACTGCTTGCTCAACATGTTGCACTCCCTCCCACGCACACACAGTGTGTTAGGGACATGGTGTCCCAGCTTGTAAGCAAAAGCAATAAGGAAAGAACTGCTGTGACACTGCGCACTGGTCCCCATTCCTGCATGTCCAAAGTATTCCTAAGCCATAAGGTACGCTCTGCACCCTGACTGGGACAGCCACAACATCTGGTTTTGAATAAGGTGCTTGAAGACCTTAATTTTTCCCTTTCATACTTCTTCCCTTCTTGCAGATAAGCACATGTGGATGCGCACCGCACAGGGAGGTGTTAACTGAAGCTGCACCCTTTGTGAGGAGCAGATCTAGAGGACCATGAATAACAGATAGACAAGGAAGTCATCACACATGGTTACAGAAGCAAACGTGTCATCTGTTATCTTCCCCAAAGTGGAAATGTTTTGTAACCAAGCATTTAAGAAGACAGAAGGCAATTTTTGTAGAAAGCAAAATAGCTTTCAGGCCTCTAAAATACAGATGCTTAGATCCAGTAAGCTTCAATTTGACAAGAAAACATTCAAGCAATTTTTAACCATCTTGAAATGTCTGCTGTGAGACAGGGAACATCGCAGTGCTCACTTAAACATGGAAACTGGATACTCCCTCACCCTGACGTTTCTGTAGCAGAATAAAATTGGGAAGGAAAATGAAAAGGAGGAAGCCTAAGTATAGCTTGTAACCGAATTGGAAGAAGCAAGAGCAGATTCCCTGTGCACATCTGTCATTTTTGATGATGATGAAACAATCCCTGCTCAGGAGGTTTTGCAATCTCTACCTCTGAAGATGCTTCAATAGCACACCAGATAATCCATTTTAGTGCTTAGCTATGCCTAGAGTTTAAAGCTCTCTTTAAAATCTCCACTGTTGCCATCTAAGCCATTTTTGGGGGTTACATTTCTCATTAGAGATTCTTTTCCCTCTTTAAAGACCTGCATTTCTGTGTCAAAGGTTTACAGCGCAGCATAACGGGAAAACAAAGGCCTCCAGAGGACTCCTCCACTCCATTATCTTTTTTCTCTTTAAAATTCCACGTTAATACCTTCTGTAGTCAGCTTTACACAAATATGCCTTTATTTCTTGTGTTTATTTTTTTACACAGCACCCACGCTTGGAAGCTTGCATGTTAACCCACAGAAGGCTTCGCTAACCTACAGCACCCTGCTTGGAGTGGTCAGTGATTAGTCCCAGTGATGATGAACAATGGACTTCCACTGGGATTGCACAGATCTTCCTTCTGTCCATGCCTCCCAAACCCCCGTCCAATGGAACAGGTTAGGGTGAACACAAGGCTGTGCAAAATGATCAACCACACCTTGCATCAACCGGGAAAAGGAAATGTCTATTTCAGGCTTCCAGATAATAGCTGCATTACAACTGCACTGTAACTCTGCCACTTTCACATCCTGAGTGACTTTTTGATTAACGTAAGTTATGGTGCACAAGGATAAATGCGGGGTTAGGGAGGACTGCTTCAGGCATACAAAAAAAGACTGCATCGTGCCATCACTTGGCTCCTAAAAGGAGACATTCATGCATGCCAAAGCCAAATAAAAGGTGCCATATTGATGTAGCCCCTTTTCTGGGAAACAGAGAGGGCTTTTTATGAACAAATAGCAAAAAGCTTCAGATTTAATAAAATTCTTTGTGTACAGCCTAGAGAATTTTGTACAAGGAATATGGGTTAAGATACTGAATATGCTGCATGCCAAAACACAGAGGTGCAAGAAGCAGCACCCAGCTCAGATGTAGGCTGATAAATCCTATCTTTCAGTACTAATTTCACTCCCATCTCCCCAAATCCATTTCCTCTTTTTCAGCAGTGGATTCACAAAGACTGATTTTGTTTGCCACATGTTTTCATTGCAAAGAACGTCAGACAGCGCCCAGTTTGCCCATGAACATCAGCCAGCAGAAGCGTGGGGTTGAGCTGAGATGTTTACCCCCATACTCTGGTCTTCAAGACCACCACAGAGGAACACTAACTCCAAGCAGAGCGCCTTCACCTGCAGTGCCCAAAGGCCTTGTCAATTCAACATCAAAATGTTGGATGCAGCTTCAATCTTGGCTTAGTTGTCAAAGACATGAAGCCTGGGGAACTCAGCTTACCAGAGTATGCCCCATGGGAAAAGATTAGTCCACAATAAGCAAGGTTTCAAAGCACTGAGCTCAGCAGCCTCATACGTAGAACTTCCCTGCCTGGCACTAAATTAAGTCTGTGTCTCAAAGCAGCCCTACGAATCCCCTCCTTGTTCTTAAGCCAACTGCAAATTAAAAACCCCAAACTTCCCACACTGCTGAACTAACCTACACATCTTTACCTGCAATTAAAATTGCTCTATTGGTAAGAGCCTTCAGTAAGGTCACTTAGCACTCTGAAAATCTACATCTGCATTCACGTCACTGCTTTCTGTTTCCTTGCAGCGATAGAAGTAACAGTGGGAAGCTGCAGGAAAAATAATGTAGGTAGACAAAAGTCTAAAATAAGAATTAAAGCAGTTCTTCTGCTCCCTGCATGCGCTGCAGGAAGTGGAGAAATCTGATCTGAGGTTTCTAGCAGGAAACGCATACTTGTGGAGTTATCTTGCAAGAGCTGTACTTACCGTGCCCATTTCTGCAGAATCAAATCCCAGCATTTTGCACTCGTGGTTAAGTTGTGTGGTGGCAGCGTTAGCAGCCTGGGCAGAAAATGTGCCCTTGGCTGCATGCAGTAACACTATTTCTGTAGGCATTGTTATGCAAAATGAAGGAAGCAAACAACGGCATGAAATGATACGCCCCAAGCTGTGAGTATGGAATATATACATGTATGCAGATCCTTCTGAAGGTTTCACCTGTAGGCTCTGCATTATTCCCTGAAAGCAGCGAGGCCACTTCAAAATGCTCCGACCAACCAGTACAAGGTGTGCAGCTGGAAGTGGCCTCTGGAGTGACACTGCATGCAGCACCCCCAGGTAGCTCTGCAGCAGGAGGGCAAGCTCCCTGCCGCCTCCCTTCTCCTCCCACCACACAGCGGAGCCCTGGGAATTAGTAGCATGGGCAGGAGTATCCATGTTGTCATGCAGAACTAGATTATCACGTGATAAAGGAGTGAGGAGGAAGAAACGGAGACCAAGTGCATCTTTACCTGCTCGCTCTGTTAAAATAGAGTCAAATGCTTTGTGAGTAAAGCCCTTGGAGATGATGCAAACCTTAGGGAAAGACTCAGCAGAACCACCCCATGTCCTGAAAGACATGGACCTGCCTTTGATTTTACTCTCCTATTGATTTCAGATGGGATCAAAACATCTTTTGGCAGCCAGCAGGATGGCCTGGAGAGTTGCTGGGTGCTTCCACCCTTCCTACGCCGAATGCACCTGATCTCCATTTCCTCCATATGAGTGTGGCATCAAAGAGAAGGGCAGGATTGGAGCCTTACTGTACTTCTCCTCCTTGCATCTCTGCAGGATCTCTAAGCTCCTCTGGTGAACTGGGTGATGGAGAAAGCTAAAACTATCCACACTTTTCAAAACCGCACATGGCACTGCATCATCATGCCCTTGGGAAGTAAAATAAAAACAACAAAAAAAAAAACGGAGAGAAGAGAAAGATTACATAAGCAGAAATCGGGAAAGAGGGAAGAACAAGGCTGCCAGCTGCCTGAAGGATGCCAGAGCTCTGCTGCTCAGCTCAGAGCTCGCCTACATTGCAGCAGTTCTGCCCACAAGCAGCAGACACAGCGGAACCTCAGTCACCCCACAAGCAGGCAGCGGGACGGTGGGGCCACATCGCCTTGTGAGCCAGGGCACAAAAACGCCATAAATGACCCAAGATTATCTGGACATCAAGTAAACGATCACACAACTCTTATATTAACATCTATTCAAAACCCTTTCTGTGCCTCTGCCAGCTGCTGGCCACAGTTTCCTGGAGAGGCGCTCCCAGGCATGGCACCTTGAATTCCCAGCTCATCTCAGTGCTGCTCAGACAGTGACCATTCAACAAAAGCAGAAGCCGCTCTTATTGACAAGAGTTTAGTCTCCCTCGAGGGCAGAGTACTGGGATGGGACTGTTCATAAGCAAGGAAAACAACCAGGAAGGGGTCGAGGTGGAAGAAGCCATCTCTGGGAGGACTTCATGGCCTGGCTCCAGCCATGGGGTGGAGGGGAGGTGACACAGGTGGCACGCTGCAAGCAGGCAGCACCCCTCTGTGGTCACTGAATGGATCAAGGCAATGGGAAAACTGAGATGCGTCACGCCCCTGTGTGGTGAGGTCACTGAGGAGTTACCTTGTGTCAGAACATACAGAAGCATTTGTACCAATGCATTACATCATCGGAAAGGACTGAACTTTACAGAGGAACACTGTCAAAGGCCATCACTCCCCATCAGCACCACTTCATACTGCTCAGTGGCATCTCTGGGATCAGTTCTTGCAGTTACCATTCACTTTTATTTGGCAAATAGTATTTCTTTTTATATTTTTTTATTTAGCTTAGTGCCTGGTTTTGGGAATAATTCAGCAGAACCCAACAGGGTTTAGCCCTGCCCATTTGTTTGTGACACAGGGGTACATCCCATTTAATGTGGGAGCAGCCTTGCTGGCTGAATGGGAACACAGGGCCACAAGAGAGCAAGGACTCTGCTTCATGCCCAGCAAAAGCCAGAGGAGAAAGCTCAGAGTCCCAATAGTCTGATTTGTCAGACCAGCACCAACTCTTCCAAGTTTTCACTAGAAAAATACTATGGCTTTCTTGTGTAATACATTCATACCACTAATACAGCGGACTGCAAAAAGTGTCAATCAGCCAAATTTCTTTCTTTAAAAGCTTGATAATGTTCCTTTCCTCAAAGTTCATTAAAACCAAATCTAGTTCCAATGTGTAGCTCTTTCAAGCTATCTTTATCCTCCCTGGTACATACAATAATAGCAACAATAAAACCAAATTACCGAAAGAGTCCACCCTTCAGCTAATTAGTGCTCCATTTGGGGTCAGCAGCACCATGAGAGCATCCCACGGGCAGAAGAAATCTGCAGCTGTGCTGCTTTGCAGTCACTGTGGGCTCCAAGTTAAGGGGAACAACAGTCGCTAAGAGCTGCGCTATGAGGATACCAGGAGCACGTCAGAGAAAAAGGGAAGCGCCCAAAAACACTGCAGGAAGAGATTATCACTGCAGCAGCACTTCTAAAGCAGAGCGTGGAGCTCAGCACTGCGTAGCACTGCTGGCACAGAGGAGATAGCAGGGAGGCTGGTGGAAAAAGAAAGCAGAGCACGTTTTGCAAAGCTGCTTATGCACAGGCTGCAGGTTTTCTCATGAAATCCCCGCTGGGCTTTGCAAGCAGGACTCAGCCAGGCCTGCAGCCAGGTAGAAGCAGCTCAGATCAACTTGGGGTGAAGACAAAAGAATACAAAGGGGCTTGAAAAAAGCATCATGCCTAAGTCATGTCACTGCTCAGTAGTTACAGCTGTCACAACAGCAGAGAGCTGGACAGCACGCTGCCTTAAAAATTACAGAAAATTATGACACGTGCAGCACTCGTGTGAATGGCTCTCCTTTGTGGGAGGTTTTTCTCTGCTAATCCACTCTAATGTCATCAAAAGTTCCACATCCACATGTGCTGAGACGTTCAAATGACGCTAATTAAAGCCAGCAATGTTTGGTAAAAAACAAAATAAACCTGAAACATATGCTGCGTTCAGTTGTCTGTGCTTTCCACAACAATTACCAGGTAATTTTAGTGCCAAGTGGCTCTTGAATAATTCACAAATGCCTTCTGCCATAGATGCACTGTGCAAAGCGTCAGGCTGTGGCTTTTCAGTACTATTTTGCAGAGGGTTGATATCAGACGATCTTGAGACCAGCTGGGTCTCCTGCTCAGGTACACCTCCTCCAAAGCCCTTTTGCTTTGCCACTTCTGCAAGACATGGGACTATAGGATATAAGACAGAAAACAGCAGCACTGTGTGCCAGAAAAAGTTTGGAAACTGTCTCAGCCAATGCTGGATACTGGCTGGCTTTGCCATGGAAAGAGAAGGTGGTACAAGAACTGAGTCTCCCAAAACCGCCTGAAAACCTCCTGACTGTTGTATCTATGTAGAGCTGTACATAGATATAAGCAAGTCACAGCACAAGCTGAAGGCTGAGAAGGCAGAAAGTCGGCTATACAGATGAGCACAGCGGTCACGATTGCTCCCGAGAGGCAGAGGAAGCGAAGCAGGGCTTGAAACCAGTAGGGCAGGAGCTCTTACATAGAGCCTGAACTTATTGTTTCTTTCCTTGAACAGCTTGCTGCAGCTCAGCTTTGCAGGATTTGTGAAAGTGAAGAGGTCATGCTAGGAAAACACAAATTGAGACTTCTCAGAGTCCATTATTTTAGGTGACATTTTTCCCAACGGTGAAGTGTTAAGTTTCAGGAAAGTTCCTTGGTGTGCCAGGCAGACACAGGCTCCTGAGCAATACCTTTTTCTCTCAGTCCCCTCTGAAGAAGCTCAGGAGTGAGCCTCAATAGCTGAAAGCCAGTTTTGTCTCCTGCAGTTCTTGGGATCTGACCAACAGCTGGTATTATTCTCCTGAACAAGAAAATTATTCTTTCTGCTTGCACGGCTTCCCTATCTATGTGCCTTGTCCCTTAGCTCCCTGATGCACACCTCACCACATTTCAAACTGAAAATGAATGGGGCTGCTCTATGCTTAATTTTAACTCAGCTGACGTTCTCCCTGCTGATGCTCCAATTTCATCATGAATTTCAAGCCCTCTTGTGCCCGGAAATTAACAGTAATCGTTTGTACCCATCTTACCAAAATTGCTTTAATGCAAAGAAATGTTCTAAAAGCACAGCCAAGTATTGCCTGCCACTGCATGATGATGCACCATTACTCTCATTTAATTTAATGCCCCTGTGTTCTGCATGAGGACAGCTAGGTGGTTCTGCATGACTGCGAAGCAATGAATTTTGCTAGACAAGAGACACGCTCTCTTTCAGCTGGAAGGGTGAACAGCTTGAAAAACTCTAAGGAGGAATTATTCCCCCCACCCATTTTTTTTTTCTCTTTTGCAGATGTAACCCTAACTGCTAATGGAATCCTAGCTAAAAAGAATTAACTGTCTGATTTTCATATTGCTCTTTGAATCATTTCCTACGCATGCATCCTACAATAAAGAAGAAGTGAAGCAGGGGTAAAATGAAGATCCTTTCTTAGAGCAGTAAAATCCTACTGCAAACAAACCTGTAAGTGTGACTTTGGGATATCAGTTCTCTACACGTTTCCGCTATTCAGTTTTTTAACAGACTATTAACTCCTAATAAACCAGGTTGGCTATTTAAAATACTCCAGTAATGTAATAGATTCATACTGTTGGTGAAAGGCATAGAGCAGAGTCAGGAAACTGGCCCACTTACCAGTTTTCTTGTCAATGTATCGTTTCCCAGCCTCTCTAAAAGCAACCACTGCCCTGAAAAACGCCCGCAGGACCGCCCAGCGGAACACTGCCACCGGGTCGATGCCCATCATCCCGCAGATGAAGGCGTTCTTGCTGCTCCGCAGGAGAGCCACAATGTCTGGGCGCATGTGGTCTGTGTTTTTCTCACGGAAATCCTGGGGAGACAGGTGTAAAATAAAGAATATCTGCAAGAAGGACTACAAACAAGTCAGTCTGTGCTTCTACCTTCTGACTCTTTTTACATCAGACACCTCTCTTCCTCCAGAAAACGAATGTTTTATTCCAATGTTTTATTTCCCTCTCTGAAGCATAACAGATAAGGTATTTAAGTTTTCCACGTGTAATTATTGCATTAAAAGTGCAATTCCAGATCTGCAGTTGTAAATACCAATGCAGCTCCTGTATGAGTTCATCTTCCCAAAAATCCTTCTGCTAATAACTCACAAGTGTAAGTGGGGTAAACTTAGATATCGTTTGCATGGGATTTTAAATGCCCTGCATCAGTGAGATGCTGAGACTTGTGTTCGTGTAGCCTGTACACTCTAATGATGGAACAATAAAAGACATTAGGTTCTCTCAATTAACCAACCTCAGAAATAGCAAATTTCAGTGCACTGCTGGGGTACAGCACGAGCCTCAGTCCACATCCTCAATTCTTCCCCAGATACCAAGGACTATGCAACAGGGGGAGAAAACAGGAAGACCATCCCCACTGCCACCTTCCCCTCGCATGTTTTAGCTAAGTGTTTCACCAAGCACTTCCCTCTCCAAGCTCGCTTCTTTTCTCTAGCCAAGTCCTCTTCAAAACATCTTTGCAGAGCCTAACAAGATGCTTTAAGTGAAAGCAACTGCTGGGGAACAGCTGGGTGACAGACCTTCACTCCGTACTTGACTTTGCCCGCGTAGTGTTTGATGATGAAAGCTGGCTCCATCACTGCTGGAAATTCAATGTAGGAGTTCCCCTCGTGTTGACGCTTGAACTTGTCCAGCAGGGTCTGGTTGGTGGCTTGAGGAAAACTGGTTGAAAGAATGGAACTGGAGTATAAAAACTTCACTTCATGCTTGACCACAAATAATAAACCAGAAATATTCTAAGTTTCCACTTCAATGATTGCATATATCGACTGCTCTTTTGTATGCTGTCAACAGCTATAAACAAATACAAGATACACCTGGCGTCTGAAAAACTCCTTGCTGATCTAGTAGTGGTCTGAAATCAGTTATAAAGGCCATTAAGGACACTGCACTGTATGCTCAGTGCACATCAATCATTCAAAAAATAGGTGCATTTATCTGAAACTCAAAGTTTCTGTCACTGGTTTTGGGGCTTTGAACGCTCAGTCCTACATCTATGGGGTATTTGTGAGTCTAGGAAACCCTGACCTAGCTTACCTACAAATGTTAATTTAAATTACAGGAGTTACCCAACTGATTCTGTCATAGGAGAGAGGAAGGAAAGAAGTCAGAGTACATGAGCCCAACCTCCTGGTAGCAACAAGCCAGTTCTTCACCCTCAAGCCTCAAGGAAGCCTACAATGTGGGGGGACATCTCACACCAAAACATGAGTATGCAAATCTCAGCTGCATCTCTGACGGGCATTAAACCCTACAGAAGGCAGCCCTTACATGGAAGTGTCCCTGGTACACTCAGGCTTAATTTTAGGAGTAAACTGACAAAGCCACCTTACAGTTGGACAACAGCATCCGCAATACCTGTTTAAATTCCAGCATCTTCATGTTATTAGCCCAAAATAAAGACAGAAGCAAAGCAAATGAAACCTTTACCCTTCCCTCTAAGAGAGGAAATTACTGAAATAGAATCACAGGTATTGTTTGGCCAGGGCTTTTTGATTAGCTTGCTGATTCTCCAACTGTTTATGTTACAACCTTGGAAACAAACTAAGGATAAATCAGCCTGGAGAGCTGTGAGTATTTTTCTAGGAAAAATCACTAAGAAAAATCACAAGAGCTAAGATTTGAGGACAAATGCTTCCTAAGTGCAGACCAAACACCATTAGCTGAAATACCACTTCCAGATGTTTCCCATTTATTTACAGAGGTAAAGTACTTATCTTTTCCTGCTCGCAGCCCCAGCTCAGAGGGTGAGCTCAGCACCCTTCACTGCTCTCACTTACTTGCTCTCCTCATCCAGCAGATGGAGCAGCCCCGTCGGCTTCTTGCTGATGAGGTTTATGCAGCCGGAGTTGTCAATGTAGTCGATGTTGTGCCAGCTAATCCCTTCTGCTCTGTATTCCTCCTACCAAAAAAAAGAAAAGCACAATTAGAGGTTACAATGATTTCAGCTGTTCCATCAAACCAAGCAGTTCTTCCACTGCTGTGCCAACAAACGTTTCTGATGTAGAAGAAAACAAGACAGGAACATCTGTACGACTTACGTTACGTAGAACCACATGGCACTTGACAATTTCAGGTGCAGCAACCTTGAAAACTGCTTCATGGATAGTAGTGGTAGCACTCTGGGAAAGGATCATCAAATGTACCCCACGTTTTATTAGACTTCAATTAAAAAAAACAATGCCAATTTTGCCTGCTTTCTCCTGGAGGTTGGTTAGCTATGCTGCAGACCACGCCTTCAAGAAACTTATACAACTGAAGCACACACAAAGCTACTACAAGAAAACAGTGGTACAATCCACTCATTTAATCACACAGAGAAAGCAATAAAACTCCCCATTCTTCACTGGACTCCCCGCTTCTGTACCCAACAGTATCAATGGCTGCAGTGTAAGGGCTGGTGGAGCTGTCTCCAGGGGGCACACATCACTGCTTCTGAGTCAGCACAGTAAGAATGAGGATCTGTCCCTGGATTCATCCTGCAGACCGCGAAGCAAGCAATTTGTCTTCCATGAGACAGCTGCAATCTCCATCCTCCTGGAAAGGGCTATCCCCTCTGCAACTGTGTTATCTAGAAAAGTCTTCTGGAGAAATTATTTTAGAGCATCTGGAAGAAAGCAGAGCTGGTCTGCTCATAAAAATTCTAATTGTTATCATATGCTTTTATGTAACAACCTGTGACTCACTCTCAGAAGAGTGATATTGGAGGTGTTACTCCATATGCTGGAAAAAGCAGCACCATTCCGAGCTGTGATTTTGCTTCTCTACTGTAAGACACTTTGATGACAGAGTTGAAGAAAAAAAAAAAAGACCTCCTCAGCTGCACGAATAATACTCACACAGACCAATCCAATTCATTTTTATTGCTCCTTCTGCTTTTACTGCTGAATGCAAACATTTACAAAAAGTAAGAATGCTCTTCTAGCTATCCAATATATTAGCATGAATCCTTCATATATTATTACAAAGAATAAGAGACTTTGGGACATCCCACGATGATATTTTTGCTAAAAAAATACCAGATACATCACCACAATCAATGGTTTTCTGTATCAGTCATATAATGATACTCCGGAGTGAGGCTCAGCTTTGTTTCGTGACTTACCTGAACTTCACAAGAGTGAGCTTTTGCAGATACCCCTAAGTAGAAAGTGCCCTAAAGAACTAATTTCAGACACACATACGCACCTCCCCCAACAAAAAAACTCTCACAAACGTTGCACTGACACGTGCAGGTGGAGGTGGATTTCCCATTGCCACGACTTAAAACTTCTCCGAAACATCTCAGGAACTGAAATTCTAAAAGCATTCACCCCACACTGGATGCTGAATTCAACACTCGAGGCTTCATACAGTGTTACTCCAAGAATACCCATTGTGTGTGTAGGTGTGTGCGTGTACAAGAAGTCTGAAAATGGCAGAGCTGGAAATGGAAACTGCTGTTTTGTTTGAAAAGCAAATAAACCTCATTTCAAACCCAGGAGATGATGTGTTCCCACAAATCATAACCAATTTTGAGCAACCGATGCTTTTGACAGTAAAAACACACTTCTGGAAGGCTGTCAGCCCATTAAGCCCTTCTATCCATTCTGTGTTGACAGAGCAACTAGAACAGCTTCCCTTAGCACTCGTGCTGAAGTACAGAGCACAGAGCCCTCAGTGCTCAGAACAGCGCGCATCCCACTGGAACGAATTCCTGATAATAAGGAACAGCTCCGCATTATTCATTTTCTATTTGCTTTTGCATCTCGGGCCTCTGCAGCGCGACCAGGACGCAGCAGGCACGCAGAACAGGCGCTGAAAAAACAGACGTACTTGACAGAGATTTGTTGCATTTTTAGAGCAAACCAGAATGAAAAGTTTCTAGATGGAAACCCTGCCAACTGTAGAGGAGTGCCTACTTCTTGAGCAAGTGTGAGCTCTTCCTGAGCAATTCAGTGGAGAGCTGGCGATGCATGCAATGGTAATAGGAGGCAGCATCATCCATCAGCAGCCTGCTCCTGACAGCTGCTTAATGGCACAGAGGGGCCATTGGTCTGCTTGGGACTGGTCCTCAGCAAAGCACTGAGCACTGAGACAGCAATAAACCTTGATGGAATCAATCAAGCAAAACCAAGTCCTCAGCATGTTCCTCAGCACCCAGAGGCCCTTTAGTTTCTTGAGCCCAAAGACCTAGACCATACAACCCTGATTTAGTTATTGAGCACAAAGGCAGGCCACTGAATATTGCTGACAGACACCTGGCTGAGCAGCTGCAGGGTTGCACCAGTTACTGCTGCAGCTGCTGGCTTTGACACAACCCACCAACAAAAACATCCCTATTATCGATTATTACTCTTCCACTTGCTCTGGGGCTCTACAAACTTTTTACCCCCCAGAAATCACCGAGAGCTTTAAGTCTCTGCACACCTAACCTGAGCACATACCACCACACTGCTCCACATTAAGGCCACGGTCACGTTGTCCTGCATGGGAGGATCAGCAGCCATGCAGTTGATGTCGCTGTCGAAGTCTTCCTAAAAAGTTCTGCTAATCCAAATTTGGTACAAAATAACCACTTAGTAATGCTAGCTGGTTTTCCTACACAGACCTCAGAAAATAGCATAGTTTCAGTTGGTTTACCAGTTTACTGACATTTCCAAGTTGCTTACTCCTATTACTAGATGGCGAAAACTAGCTAACGATTAACACGCTACGATTCACTTATTCAAGTTCCTCTTGAGCTCTGTCACAGCACGTGCACAACCCGAGGCCAAACATCACGTACCTCCTGGCCTGTTTCCTCAATCCCAGGATTTTGGCTAAAAAAAGCGTTCTCCTTGCTAGTTTTTTTCCCCATTCCTCTCAAGCCGTGGATTTATTCCTCCCATCTGTCCATCCATCACTCCCTCTCTTCCACCCCCAGTTCAGCTCTGGCTGCCATGGTCAAATACAAATTGGGATTAAACTCCTCAAATAATAATCTTTTCCACAATAGCTCAGAAGCAAGCTCTCGTTTCAGGACAGACACGTACACAGCAAACACCAGAGCACTTGTTCCAAAGCACATGTGGAAAGAAGCTTTCCTCTCTCTATTTGTTGCCAGTGTTTTTCCAGTTCTTGGTTTGGTTGTAACTGTGACTTTGTGATCCACCAAATCTTTGCCAGCTTGCAGAACACAGTGCAACTCCTGCAAATAAAAACAGCAGCTTTAGGGGAAGATCCTTACTGTTAGTAGCGTATATACCAAACACCACCTCTCCTGATGGTGAGATCAGAGTCCTGCCTGTCAGTGGTATGGGAGAGGTTAACTCCAGAGCAGAAATTCCCAAGTTTTTGTGCTATTAGAAGCAGTGGAGAGCACATGGGGTATGCTCAAGACCCCTGGGGATGACAACATCTGCAACTCTCCAACTTAATCCCGCAACTGGGAGTGACAGATCATCCATCACAGTACTCGATCCCGGAAGATATGCCACTAAAAGGTGAATCTTGGCATTCACAGAAGGTATTGCAGCCTGACAAAACACACTGCAAAAGTTTGTTGTCTTTCAAACTCCTGGATGAAAGAGTGGGTTTCAGTTCCTCAGCCAGTGTCAACTGCATCAGTTCTGCAGGTAAAATGCCACCAGCAAAACCAACTCTGTGGGACTCACAACAAGGATCCCTGACTGTGAGTTGGTGTTATCAGAAATCAAACCATTGACATTTCTATTATTTGCAGAATTTTCTGGTGAAGCCCACAGATTCCTATTTTTGTCACCCTTCCTTAAATGCACAGCCTCACTCCCTGCAGCCCCAACTCACTGAAAACTGGAAGGAGCAGTGCAAGTTTGCTGGAGAGGAGCATGGAGCTTTGGCTCCCAAACATAAAACTCGGTGAAAAGAACTGAGCAATGAGCCAAAAGCACACAGAGTCAGGTTTTTTCAGTCTAGCAGCTCAATGTTTAACTCTATCAGGTGAGAAATTACTGACTGCTCTCCTCTAGAGCATCTGTAGGTAGATGAATACCTTCCAATCTTGCATCTCAGCTGTTGTGACCATACTGGCACAGTGACATGGCATCCATAGGGATGCACGGTGCATATCAACGAAGACACTTGTTCTGCTGGCATGAGCACAATAACCTCTCAACTGACATAGCCTGAAGTGACAGGGTTTTGTTGCCATAGCAGCATCAGTTGCTTGCTAACAGCCTGGTCAGCAATTGCATAAGAAGAAGCTTGGGGGAGAAGGGGGTCAGAGGCTTCAACTCACCTCTCACCAAGGGAAAAAATATTTACGTATGCACTTCATAACTGCATTCAATATTTAGAAAGATGTGGCTGAGCAAAAAGCTGGCTCCTTGAGCTTTTCTTGTTTGCAAGGCATTTTTGAGGGCTTAAAATGCTCAGACTGATATGAATGCCATGCCACTAAACTATTTGTGATTTAGAAGGAAAACGGGGGTCCAGGTGCTGAAATGCACATAGCTGGAACGTGAGTGTCTCTACCGAATTTCACGTGACATTATTTGTTGAACATCAGCGCATAAAATTTGTGGTACCAAATTGGCAGAATGTGGAAGTATTCCCAATATTGTTACATGTGAAAATTAGAGCAACTGCAGACAGCAGACAGCTGAGCACTATTAAAAGAAAAATGCTGCCTGCCTGCTGCTGACCACAGACTGCAGACACAGGAAGGATTGCTTATCCTGTAGGGGGATGCAGAATAACAAGTTGGTACTAAAACATGTGCGCTGAATAGCAGGGGAACATTCCCAGCTGGGATGGGGAGCTTGAGAGAAGCCCACTGCTATGAACTGGAGAGAGCTAGGGTTCTATAGCTGACATGCAGAGCAACAAACACCATTACCCTTACAGAAGGGCTGCATCAGCTCTGCTATCAAGCCTTTATTTTGATGCTAAAACAACTCTAATCCACAACAAGACTACAGGTCTATAAATACTGGCTGACAGAAAGTACCCACAAAGCCTGATAGTGTTTTGGAGGCACTGGAACACATTTCTGCACACCCACATGTGCTTGGAGGAGGGAGGTGAGCTGCAGGAAACACTGAGCACAGAATCTACTGCCTTCACCCATGTGACTGTGGCTTCATCTGTGCCTGTTCTCCTCTCACTTCTGCATTCCCCACATTTAAAATAAATACGAAGAAATGCAGCAGTCTCCTGGATAAGAAAATAAACAAAGCCTTGACTACATGCATGTTAAAAGCGAACAATTTAATATTAATCCTGAATAGATCAATCCAACAAACAACTGGGGAGAAAAGAAAAAGTATTTTACTTAATATCTGCATTAATCCTCTCTCTCTTTTATATTTCGAGGATGAGAGTGAAAGATGATGATGTTTAGCATTTTCACTTTTGCATCCAGCACTGGAACTAAATTCATTTCCCCCAAGAAGAAAGAAAACACAAGCTCAGTCTTTCAGCTACTCTGAATTGGTCCATATCCAGCTATGGGCAGCAGTTAGGGACAACAGATGTTAAAAAGCAGAATTGAAGAGGGAGAAAACAGTGATGCTCACACTCATCTAGAGCACTGCACTCCCAGGGGCACTGTTCCCCAAAACCACATGGCAAAATTAAGGGGTGGTCAGAGGGAGTGATCTGGAGCCTGAAAAACTCACAGTGTGAAACCCTGTACGTTGGAGAAGAACATGACAGACGTGATATAAGTACAAAACAGAAAGCAGCATGAAGAAAATGTAATAAACAGAAGTTTTCCATCTGTCTTAGAGCATAAAATACAGGGAAGAGAAAACTAATCAAAGGGCAGCAAAAAATAAGGGCTGAACACAAAGTTTTTTTTCCCTAATGTATGGAATTTGTTGCCCTATTGCTGGATATTAAAGGTCAAACATTTGGCATGACCTAACGAGGTGTGGAGCATGTTAGGTATCCATTGCCCAGCCTGCAAGCCACAAAATATCTCAGCACTTTGGTGTCCAGGAGGCAGTCATCTCATACAGTACTGCAATTGCAACAGGTTGCAGTGAAAGCTGGGGATCTGCCCCAAAAATAATGTTTAGAAGAGAAAGTGGGCAGTTCAGTTGCTGGTAAGATGGTTTTGTTCCATCAAGAAGCCCACGCTCACTGTGAGAACATCATTTGAGTTTGCAGAGCTACATGACTCAAAGTCCTTCCTGATCCGCATATAAAAACAACCAAAGCAGGTTTAGAAAGCAGGGAAATGTGTGAAAGGCCTTCAGATCCTGGGCTTCATCTCCCTGCAGCACGTCACCACCTTCCTTGGTGTTGGCAAGGCTGAAGGTGAGAAGAAGGGTGAAACACGGGGGACAAACTGTTCAGCATGCAGCACTATTCCAGCAAGTCCAACTGCAAAATCAGAATGGATTAACAAGGAAATGCAAAGCAGAATGATTAGTTATTTGCACAGAATTGTGCACATGGCATGTTGTGCTTCCCAAAAGCATGAAAATACCTGTAATGCAGGAATAAATCCCTAAAGCAGAGGAAAACCTGACCAGATGGAGCCAGATAAGCCACCAGAGTGCATCTGCCAGAGCTGATCCGATGATTTTCCTTACTGAGGCACAAGAAAGCCTTACTACCACGTGGGTATTCCCAAAATGAAGCAGGAAACCACCTGAAAATCCTTCTTCCACGAAAGCCCCATCCAGGAACTCTCAGTGTCATCATCACCAAGTGCTTGTGAACAGCATCCCGTAACCCACTCCCCATGCCATCCATCGCTTTGGGATTTCTACACACACGTATCTTTCCCAGAATTTCACAACTGAGCAGAAAGGTGTGAAATTCCCCTCCACCTGGCTCCAATGCTGTCTGCTGTGCTTTGAGACAGCGTGTACACAGTGAGAATGCAGAAATCAAACCGCTTCCACATCCTGCATTGCTCCTGGTCAATGGCTCCAGCTTGCTTACAAAACATCACAAGTGGATTCAACACCCACAAAAACACAAGCTTTTGCAAATATAAGCTTGCAGCCAGCAAACTCAAGTGTACAAACTGTTCCTCTTGATTGCTTACCTAATAATAACCCATCAGATAGCAGATTCAGAGGGATAAAACACATATGAATAAGCTGAAAGGGCCCACTTGAAAAAACAGAACAGAATCCTTATTTTTTGTTCTATATGGATAACTGTCTGGGAGAGAATGTAATGTTAATTTTCTAACAATAACATTAATCACTGTGTGATACACTAAGCAGGTTGAACCTTCTCAAAGACTCTTCAGTGCTCCTCTCTGGCGCTTTCTGGGTACATTGGTCTGGAATTCCTCCATGGATCTGTGCTGCTGCTTTTGTGGCCATGTCCAAGGAGAAAGGACGTGGAAGGACCAGCCACAGAACAAGCTATTGAGGGAAAACAAACCATGGTAGAAGAAACTCTCCTCTGATCCCTAGCAATGCCATGCTTTTTAAAGGAAACTTTTATCTATGCAGCTTTGTTCTGCTCTAAGTGAGTAAAGACCCATGACAAGTCTTATTTATTGTCACCGATACCGGTGGGCTGTACTTCCAAGGGGAAATAGGATTACAGTTTTAAATGCTGTTGCTCCTTATTAGCCCTGCACTTTTTGCAGGCATTTAAAAATAGTTATTTCACCACAGATATCACAGCAAAACAGACAGAAGAGTCAGAAGCTGTCCTAGGAAAGGGCTAGCAAACAGCTACAGCTCCTGAATCCATCTTCCAGAGCAAGTGAAGCAGAACTGTCCAAATATAATGTGTTCATTGAAGTGACCTCAACACCACAAACCCTCCAGATGGGAGAACTTCATTCCAAGAGTTCCTGAATGAGTGAGACCTACGTCCATGGATGACAGGGATGCCTCGAGTTCCTGACACCCCTCCAGGAGCGTGCCAAAGCCAATCAAACCCATGCTCCATTTAGGAGCTCACCAAGTACTTTTTGTTTGTTTCCAAGCTAAGTAAAAAAGGAATTTACACACACAGCCTTTTCTTAAAAAGCACCCCCAGACAGCATATATAAGTATGTATCCACATGCCATATAAATACATGATCTATTAAAAAAAAAAAGTGAATTCCTATTTTGGTTCAAGACACATGAGATGAACATTGAGTTGTCATTAAATCACAATTACAAAATCATGGAGAAATAATGGCAAGGTGCTGCGAGCAGCTCTCACTGGATCACACCTCACTTTCCAGCTAGCAGTACTGACAGTGGCCAACAAGCACAAGTTGAAGCCCTTGGGTTCACTGATCCAAAAGCACAGCTCTGTGCCTCAGACTCTGTGGACATCTGTGAGCTCAACTCAGCTCCCTACACTTCAGTGGCAGCAGTGAGGTTTGGTGACAAACTGCATTTTGATCTCAAAGGATGGAAAATTGGGTTTGTGACATTCATCTAGCAGAACACACCTAGTCATGGCCCCACTTACTCCTCCAGAGTCCTTTTGCCCAACTCTGTCTCTACCACCAGGAGACATACGAGTCCAACTATGCCACGCAATCCGCAGGTAATTGCTATTGAAATCAAAGATGAAAGAAATTACATATCATGGTTTTCACCACATGCACCAGGCTTGGAAAACATAAAGGGAATCCTGGCTCAATGCTGCTTTACCCATGTGCCAATGAATGCATGCTCTTTGTTTCCACTAGCATCCATCTGTACCCGCAGCAGGCTCACAGCTCCTCTTGTGAGGAGACTCATCCCACACTGCCCCCAGAAAACCTTGCTATGGTGCCCAGCCAGCTGTCCAGGCAGGAATCTCACACATCCGGGGCCAGCCACTCCTGCCTCAATCACGCAGCATTTAAGATGAGCTGAAATATATCGTGGGCTTCCAGTGATTCCTTGTTCCTCATCCTGCTCACACTGGACAGCCCTGTCCTGCTCAGGGAAACCCACCAGCATGCACTCAGCTGTTCTCAGGCTTGTGCTCACAAACACTTGCTAATATTTCATTAAAACCTTACCTAATGTAGCCTAAAGGTTTGGGAACGTGCAAAAACTTTCCTACAACCACAGCTTTGGTTAAAGGCTGAGGCTCAAAGCACCCAGTATCATTGCCCAGCAAAACAGGGTGCACAAGGCAATCCACCAGGGTGTGGAAATTAAATGTGTCTGTACCATTCAAACTTAATGATCACAAAATACTGCTGGGCTTTAAGGAAGAATCAGGGAACCAAAAAAACTAACCAACCCAAACTGCTTCCTATGGACAGCTAGATCAAGCACAGAAATAACACAAAAAACCCTTGAGTCTATGCATCCCAGCAGAAGTGCTTTCCAGATTATTTTCTAAGTTTTTCAGATTATTTTCTAGTGTTTTCCAATTTGCCTACCTAGGGGGCTGCCGTGCAGATTTAATGAAATTAAAATATGTTTTTCAACCTGTTTTCATGCTGCCATTACCCCTCAGTTCTTCTCTTGTCCCAAGGAAATCGGGCACAGTAAACACTGTGGGGGCTGATGGTGAGCACAGCCACATTTTCTCCTGAAGATAGTGCTTAAACAACTCAAAGTATTCTTTCTTCTCTCCACGTATGAGTTATGTACGATGGCACATTTCCAAATCATAAATCAGTAACTTCTGCAGTGTGTTATTCCTCCGCATGTCACGGGGAATAGAGCTGAGCACAGCATTTTGCAGCCAGCCCATCTCCAAGGAAAACAGAAATCCGAAGCGAGCTCCCAGCACCCGATGCATGGTCGTCCCTCATCTCTGGCTGCAATAAAGATGAAATACGTGGAGACCACATTTCTGCCTGCACAGACTGATGAAACACTGCAAGGGAGAGAAGGAGTGCTCCAGGCTGTATTAGGAAGTCCCTTTCTCCTTAGGTATTTCTGGTCTGTTTTCCCTATGTGACATGGAAGGCTGCTGGGATACGGAGCAGCACAGAGAAATTCTGAATATCCAAGATGCTTTATTGTAAGTGCTAAGTATGGCTATAGTTATTTCACAGGTCAAGTTAACTGCATACCACCTGCAGCAAATTCATGGATTCATGGTTCATTTTTTTAATTCACTCCCACTGCAATGACCAAATTGTTACGACATCCATTATTTAGCCCGGACTTCATTTTCCACAGGCAGTAAAACCTATCTACCTCTAGAAATATTTGCAGAGCTCTAGATGACTGAGCAAACATTTTGCAGGACATGTTATCTTTATGAAATGAAGTTTTCCTATGTGAGCTGGCTAGGACATCAAACTCACCAGGGACTATGCCAGAAAACAGACTTTGCTCAACACCTGAGCGCGAGCCAGTTGACTGCATTCCAAGTCTTTTTCTTTTTCTTTTTTTTTTTTTCCTCTGGTTTCAACCTGAGTTCTCCATCAATTCTGCAAACAATAAAAGGATGTCCTCGAAATTGAAATTTGGCATACAAACAAACATGTGGTGTGGTGCAGAAAATGAGGCAGAACTTGAAGCGGTAATGCCTGTGGGATGGCAGGCTATGGGACTTGTCAAACTTTGCAAAGTATTGGCTGAAAACAGGAAGAGGAGGGTGGGGGTGAGCCAAAACAACGAGAATCAGGAGGCTGCCTATCCATCAGGACAACTGCCAAAAATCTGACAAGCAGAGAAGAGCTGCCTCAAGATCAAGGACTACGTGGACACCTTGCCTTACACCGGGGTCATGCCAGCTGCGGGACGAGACCACGCTGTCTGGAAGAGCTAACCATATCTTCACTGTGCAAGGAGCTTGGGAAAACAGAGTTGATCCTCCTGCCACCCAGAACAGGCATGGTAAGGAATGTGTAGGAGCACCCCCAGAGCCACCAGCAGCAGAGCTACAGCCTCACGCCCCAGCTGACCCCATCTACCTGCCATGGACATCTATCCTCATGGGACACACAGAAAGGAGAAAACCACTCTGGCTAAATGCTGCAATAACAATCCTTCTGCCTGTGAATCATTATCCCTCTGAACACAAGCATTTGCCTACACAAATATACCAGGATTTATGAGGCTGGGCTTCACTGCCGAGTTAGTGTTGGTCTCTCTTATACTCTTCCATCATCTGCTGAAGCACATTCCCATGCACCACAAATCATTACTGAGTCTTCCTTAGCTATCCAGAATGGGTAGTTAAAAAAAAAAAAGTAACAAAGAAACATTAATAATTGCTTTCATTCAAGGTAGAATTCCAACATTTACCCTTATTTTTTGTCTTCTCCTGTTTTACTACAAACAGTGTGCAGAGATGTGTTATCCTCACTCACAAGGTTGTCTGGAGGATAAGGAGCTACGTGCTGCAGAGATCTTTGCATCTGCCTCAGCACGCAGCACTAGAGCAGCTGTGATTTTGGGAGGCACCAGGCTGCAGGCAGACAGACAGTGGATGCTTCAGACGGCTGTTTGCAAACAGCTGGAAATAGCATTGTCTTTAGATAGAAGGTCTTTTAAAAAGTGCATTAGATACCACAAGGAATCATGGAAGATAAAATGAAAATACAGTTAAAATAATCCTATGTCTGCACTAGACCACTTTACGGGAGGGATTCTGGTTTCCATAATATAAACAGTATGTCATAGCAACAATTACATCAGTGCTAAATGCCATTCTTGCACGCAAATTCTACTAGCACTTGTAGAAGATCCTTGGTGTCAATGTGAATTTGTCCTTCCTTCTAGCAGAATTTTCCAAATAGCTCAGCAATGCTGCCTTTCTGAAGATACAAAAAGCTCCTCTCTGGAAGCAGAGGACATCAACACATCACCAATAACTCCACTTGTTTCTAAGCACAGAAGACACCAAACAAGCTCACATCAGCACCAAATATCTCAGATACTCGCCACTCACAGTAATGCAAGTATTTTGCTGTCCTGAAACACAGTATGTACTATCCACTGTTCATCCACAGACTGGCAGCAATTGTTAAAAAGCAGATTAACCCTTGGGCCAGCTAGGAAGGAAATTCTTATGTTCCAAAATCTGCACATGCATTACCAGTTGTCTTCTTATCAGATGCATTCCCCTACCTGTAGTACGTAAGTTCAAGGAGAATTACAGAAAATGATTAAACTGTGCAAGTCAATCAAGAGTTAGCACTTGTAGGGTATTTATTTACACTTGCAGAAAACAAAATACAAAAAGATGGTGTTTCCACTAGCAGTGATTGCAAACGATTATTTTCTGCCTAGATGCTCAAGCATTGAGAATTGGAATGAGCACTTTGGAATCAGATGCCTCCAAAAGTGCTCTTCTTATCCACATAAAAAACCTAGACTTGAATGACTTCATGCACAGGTTTATAGCAGCAGGCTAACTAGGTCATTGGTTATGAGCTGGCCCATGGAGAATTA
The DNA here is from genome assembly GCA_013399175.1 of Odontophorus gujanensis. NCBI lineage: Eukaryota > Metazoa > Chordata > Aves > Galliformes > Odontophoridae > Odontophorus > Odontophorus gujanensis. The sequence continues at coordinate 81,062 of VXAB01000170.1, forward strand.
CAGCACATTCCTTCCAACAAACTGCTTCTATCAAGAGCTCTGATGAAACATCCTAGAGCTGAGCAGGAGCTCTGACCTGCTGAGAAGCCTCAGCCCAGCACAGGAATTCCCTCTGGGATGATGACATCTCACTGAGGTGCCATCCTCTCTCCCCAGAACCCCTCTACGAAGTCTGTCAGCTACCTTTAGAGAAAGAAAAAAGCTATATCGGTTCCACAGTAGTCTTTTAGTTTGCTGTAGATAACTGTAAAACAAACCTATTTTCCAGAAATACAGGCCGGCTTTTCCCTACTAACTTCCTACAGCATCTACTGAAGGGTGCATCAGAATACAATGAACTAGTTATAAAACAGAAATAAAGTATTTAGTAGCTCCACTCCATCTTCCTGATGCAGACAGCAGAGAAGGGTCAAAGTGCAGCAAACACCCTGCAAATGCTCCATTCAGGGCTACACTGCTTATTTCTGCCCTTCCTCTGCCCATCCCTGTTCAGACCTCTCATAGTACTTACCTCTGATAACAGAGAGGCCCAAACCAAAGCTATCACAGTTTCTGGGCAGGGCCAGTTTAATGCTCTGATCTCAGCTGGACTCAGGCTGCAGAGCGCAGCTCATCAAATACCAGTCCTACTGAAACTAATGATAAGGAGGATTCCATTGACCTCACCCAAAGAAGGATTTCATCTGAGGGAGGGCATGCAGACTGGCATTAAAATTATTAAAAAAAGCATTTTGAAGGTCTACAGTATATTTACTTTATCCTTAAATATTTATATATTAATTCTTTTATATGCATATGTTGTCAGTCCCTGTCACAGACAGGGCACTGTGGAAGACAAACAGCCTTTAGTACAGCACAAATACAAGTACTTCAGCAGTTGTTATGTCCTGCTTGTTATTACATCATAAATGGTGTTTGGAAAAGCCTCCTCCCACTCTATGAAGAAACCATGTCATTTTGCAGTATGTTACCTGTTAAATTATAGCCTGTACTTCTGCCATCTCTCTTACAGCACATTAATCTGAGGTTGGAAAGCAACACCCAATCTTAACAAACCTAAAACAAAGCTTAAAGTTCAACCCCTCCTAACATGTCTCTGCTATCACAAGTCACAAGGATCAAGTTGAACCTTGCAGAATGTGTTGCATTTTCAAAATATCAGAAAAATAACACACATGGTACTAAACAACATAGCAGTGAGTCCAGAGAAATAGAAGACAGAAACTGCATGCTGATGAATCCTCTGAGCATATATTAAGGAGACAGCAATTAAGGTCTTGGTGATGTCTGGCGAATTCCAAACACAAATATCTCAAGGGGCATGAAAAGCAAGAGTTACTTCAAAACAGCAAGTCTCTGGATTTTATCTCACTTACCTTATTATTGTTACCTGTAAGTAGTAATGATAAATAGGACGTAAAAATGAATAACTCCATGTACATTTTTTAACACAAAGGAATTAACAAGACAACCGAAGAACTCTGGGTCCATCAGTCCCACAAATCCGTGTGTGCACTCATTGTATTCCAGCAGATATTTCCAGGCCTACCTGTTCCAGCTTAAAGATGTGCTGGTTGAAGTAGTGCTGTAAGCGCTCGTTGGCAAAGTTAATGCAGAACTGTTCAAAACTGTTGTTCTCATAGTCCTCAAACCCGAAAATATCAAGTACTCCAATGGATAAAGTCTGTAAGAAAAGTAAGAATCCAGATTAGAAAAAAAAAAGTAAATGGATTACTGCTATGCAGCGTATAATCAAAAGCAAACAAACAGAATTAAATATACTTAATATTAGGATTTAATTTTTATTGGAACTGTTAATATGCAATCTGGAATACTTCACCTACATCAGAGGGACAAAATGTAACTTCAGATGTCTGGACAGATGGCCTTTTTCTAAATAGAAGTCTTCTCAGAGGTTTTTTTGTTCTTTTATTGATTTGCTTTTTTTGTTATTTATAGACAAAATGCCATCTTTGAAGAAACTCAAACCCAGCTCCAACTTATTCTACTGGACTTAACATATCGTTCTGGAGGGAAAACAAGGGTAGGACTGGAAAAGAAGCTAACACCGCAAACACAAAGCATTGAAACACTCTTAGAAAGCAGATACAGGCTAAATAAACTCAGTCCAGCTGTAAGCCTCCCCACACAACACCTGCACAGCAAGGGGTTGAACAGAAATAATGCAATGCAGTGAAGGAAAATAAGGCAGGTCAGAAGTTGAATAGCATCAATATCTAAACATGGATGGAAAAACGTCCCATACTGAGTAGTGTGGCCCAGACAGACTGACTTTTGCAGTGGTGGGATAGTGTCTCCCACCTTCCAGAGGGTAAAAAAAAGACCTAAAGTAAGTATAATTCCTGCTGCAACATCTAAGCCTGTTCTGTCAAACAAGTAATTGATCATCATCTACAAATAAAGCTCAGCCAGTGTGCACCTAGTAAGTCTCCAGCCAGGATGCACGCACTACACCAGCTCAAGTTTCCGCATCACCAACATCCCTGTTTGTATATCCCATCTAATTAAAATAGCACAAGAGGTAACAGCATCAGAACTAGTCAAATGAACCAAAGCTCAGGCAAGGAGGAGAAATATCTTCCTGCTCCATCCATAGGAACCTGTGAGCTGCTGGGCACCAGGTTTTAATTTTACTGGTCTTACAAGGACTTTATCAAACCACCTTCCTAAGGCTAGTGCAATGCCACTGCCAGAAACACAAACCAGATTACCCACACAGTTTCTATCCTGCAGCTGCAACACTTTCATGTAGCATGGCAGTAAAGCCCATCTTCAGTGCTCCTTCTGTAGGCAGAGCGCCATCCAAACTTGAAGTAGCTGCAGCTGCTGTGAGCTTATGAGCTGAAGCCTTGTACGAGAAGGACTTGGGCTACTTTGACAGAAATATAACCAGAAAAGCACAGAAAGAGATGCGCCAAGTGCTCCCAGCCTGTTTTTCCAAAAGGTCATTGGCCACTTCACCCTCCTCTTGCCTGATATTAAGGTTTTCCTCTCTGTACCTGTGCCAGATGGGCTATACCTGCTACAAGGATGACAGCTGAGTGCCCCTAGGCAGCTTCCCAGCAGTTTGCATCATCTGGAAAACCCTGAAGAATGGCTGTTGGATGTGAGGTAGAACTGGAAGCCCCTGGGGCAAGGACAGAGCCTGGCAGAGAAATTTCCCTGGGCATCTGTTCACAAATCCATTCATCAAGCTCCAGACTGAGAGGTAAAATCCCTTGGTCTCATGTTTATATTTTTGTTAATAGCTTCATCAGTTATCAGCTCACTTGTTGCATCTACAGGACACATACAGATGATAATGGAAACATCAGAGTGACTATTCAGAAGTACCATGGTGACACTGTGAAGCCCCTAGAATCATAGAGTCACCAAGGNCATTCAGCCGAGCACCAAACAATACCCTCAGGTCAATTTCTTCCACACAGTCTGCCACTCTGCCCCAAGCCTGCAGTGCTGCCTGGGGCTGTTGTGGTCAAAGTGCAGGACCTGGCACTTGGTCTTGTTGAACCTCATCCCATTGGCTTCAGC
>VXAB01000170.1:84628-182919 GCA_013399175.1 Odontophorus gujanensis
GAATCATAGAGTCACCAAGGTTGGAAAAGACCTACAAGATCATCCAGCCCAACCATCCACCTATCACCAATAGTTCTCTTTAAACCACGTCCCTCAACATAACCCCTAAAAATGTTCTTTAAATACCTCCACGGCTGGTGACTCCAGCACCTCCTGAGAAGCCCATTCCAGCACCTGACCACTCATCTGGAGAACTATTTCCTAACATCCAGCCTGAATCTCCCCTGGCACAGCTTGAAGCCATTCCCTCTAGTCCTATCATTAGTTACACGAGAGAAGAGGCTGACCCCCAGCTCACTGCAACCTCCCTTCAGGAAGTTATAGAGAGCAATAAGGTTTCCCCTGAGCCTCCTCTTCTCCACACTGAACAATCCTGACTCCCTCAGCCGCTCCTCATAAGACTTGTGCTCCAGACCTCTCACCAGTTTTGTTGCCCTTCTCTGGACACACTCCAGGGCCTCAATGTCTTTCTTGCAGTGAGGGGCCCAAAAGTGAACGCAATAGTCGAGGTGCAGCCCCACCAGAGCTGAGTACAGGGGGATGATCACTTCCCTGCTCCTCCTGCTGGCAACGCTATTTCTGACACAAGCCAGGATGCCATTGGCCACCTGGGAACACTGCTGACTCACATTCAGCCGAGCACCAAACAATACCCTCAGGTCAATTTCTTCCACACAGTCTGCCACTCTGCCCCAAGCCTGCAGTGCTGCCTGGGGCTGTTGTGGTCAAAGTGCAGGACCTGGCACTTGGTCTTGTTGAACCTCATCCCATTGGCTTCAGCTCAGTGACCCAACCTGCCCAGATCCCTCCGTAGGGCCTCACTATCCCCGGGAGTGCTAATAAATGATGGAAAGCAGCTCAGCTATCACCTCAGCACCCTCGGGTGAATCTCATCCGGCTCCATGGACCTGTGGCAGTCCAGTTGGGGCAGTAGGTCCCTGTTTCCTCCTGAATCATGGGGGGTTTATTCTGCTGAGTGGAGTGGTGTATTCAACAGAGTGGAGTACCCCGAGGATAACTGCTCTGACTTTTAAAGACAGACATAAAGAAGGCATTGAGAACTTCAGTCTTTTCTTCAGTGGTCACGTTCCCAGCCTCATCCAGTAAAGAATGGAGATTCTCCCTGGTCCTCCTCTTACAAATATATCAACAGTAAAAAAGTTTCTTGTACCCTTTTACCCCAGCAGCCAGGTTGAGTTTAAGCTGGGCTTTCACCTTTCTAATTTTCTCTCTGCACATCTTAGCAACTTCTTTGTACTCTGAGTTGCCCGTCCCTTCTTCCACAGGAGGTAGATTCTCTTTCCCTCTTGGAGCCTCAAGAAAAGCTCCCTGTTCATCCATGCTCGTCTTCTTCCCTGCCGACTCATTCTGCAGCTCAGGGGACAGCCTGCTCCTGCACCTTTAAGATTTCCTTCTTGAAGAGTAACCAGCTGTCCTGGACCCCTTAAATCTCCAAGACCGAAACCCAGTGGACCCCCCCCACTTGTCTTCTGAACAACTCAAAGTCTGCACTCCAGAAGTCCGAGGTGGCAGCAGGAGTAGCGGGGCCTCTCCTCTGGTAGGCTCTCTCACCAGCTGCAGAAAGACTTTACCTTCCATATGCTCTAGAAACCTCCTAGACTGCTTCTTCTGTGCTGTTGTACTCCCAGTACACATCAGGGAAGTTCAAGTCCCCCATGAGGATAAGGGACGGCAATTGTGCAGCTTCTGCCAGTTGCTCACAGAACAACTCATCTCTCTTCATCGTAGTTAGGCGGTCTATAAGAGACCCCCACCAGGATATCTGCCTTGTCAGCCCTTTTCCTGATCTTTACCCATAGGGATTCAACCTTATCCCATCACAAGCTCAGTAACATCAAAGCACTCTGTAACAGAGAGAGCCACACCACCACCACGCCTTCCTTGCCCATCCTTTGTGAAGAGCTTGTAGCCATCCATTGCAGCACGTCAGTCATGGGAGCGATCCCACCATATTTCCACACTGGCAACTAGGTCACAGTTTGCCAGCCACACAATGGCTTCCAGCTCTTCTTGTCTGTTGCCCGTGCTGCGTGCATTGGTGTAGATGCACTTCAGATGAGCCTGTCGCCTCACCCCTAACCCCGTTACTGCTCCCCTAGGCTCATTTTCAGTGGGCCTGGTGTGAATGCTTCAAACTAAACATATACAGACTGCCACAACATAACATGAAATAGCGAGTACAACCAACTTCCCCATTTCTATTGCTATCAGTTACTGTGCCAAAACCACCACTGAAATACATTTTCACACGTCATGAAAACCAAACTCAGAGGCCAGATGCACGGAACCCCAAAAACTCAGCATCTAGCAAAATCACTGCAGCTCTGTGAGATGAGCAGGGGTAATTCTGCACAGGTTGCTTTCCTGGGAAAACAACAGTTCCCTCTTCTGCATCACGCCCAATTCTGGACCGCCTCCAGGAAACAAAATTTTGCAGCATGCTTTTAGATGCACTGATCGAGGGCAGCGCCCTGTGGTTAATGAGGTCGGTGCCCTGTGCTTAAGGAGGTTGTGTGCCTTCTGCTGGGGGAGGCAGCACCACAGAAATCCCGAAAGAAAGAGGTCAACATGCTGAAGTTGGTCAGACTTTTAAGACGAGAAGCCAGGATTTTTATGGTTGTTTCTCTGCCTCCATACCTGCTGGCCTTCAAAAATCTCACTGTACCTACCCACAGAAGGGTCATAGTGGCTTTGCCATCATAAAGCAGCCCAGGCCTTCTATCAACACAGAGCTAGCAAAAAAAAAAGTCTGTTGAGTTACGCACAAGTGAAATGATTCTGTTAAGCTGCATGCGATCTGCTTTAGGACGAAGTTTACAGCACAGTATGTACTGAAAGTCGTCAAATATCAACACTGAAGAATTTTCAAAGCTTCAGTTTTTAATTCAGACTTCAAATGAATGCCACCTGAAAACATGATAAATGTAAGATGATTTACATTTCATGAACCATGTCTAGCTTACACCTTAATGTTGTTCCTATAACCAAACCATTATTTAAAGACAAGTGTGCAGCAGTGAAAAGTGCACCAGGCTGCTGCAGGACCAAAAAGGCATATCAGCACAGCAATCCTTAGCAATCCATTCTTTGTATTGAAAAGTGTACGCCTACAAAGATTTTGAAGTTTGTATGAACCTAGGGATAGGAATCATGGTGAATTTGAGAAAAAAAGCAGCCTCGCACTTTCCTAGAAATGCCACAGCCATGACTCAGGGAGTTAATGTCAAGCAGGGGTCTTTGGGGCATACAGCAAACCACAGCCTCCATGCTCTGCAGCTCCCAAACTGCCAATAAACATCGGCTGTCAGAGCTGACTCACAACGCTCCGAATGCATGCTGGTGATGTCATTCCACCACGGAGGCACACTTTGGCACTCATGAGTGGGTTTGTTTCAGATTCTGGGGGGGGAAAAAAACCCAACTAAACACCAGTATTCCAAACCAAGCCAATGCTGTAAATATAAAAAACACCAATAAATCTAGAAGGATTACTCCACTCTATACCACCACAATGTACATGGTGACATCTGATATGAAGTGGGAGGTGGGAATTTGCAACAAATCTTGAAGCTGGGACATGAAAACGACGAATAAATGTACACAAAGCCCAGTGAAGTGTTCAGCAATTCTTCCTCTCTTTCAGGTCAGATAGCCAAGAATAATCTTCACTGATGATTAATTTAGAGGCTATAAGTTCACACTGACCATGACAAACACTTACGGAACACCTCAGTTAAAATAACAGGGTTATTCAGCAGGAAAGGAAGAGACTTCACAAGAACCAAGTGGGAAAAGCTTAAAAACACACTTGAAAAAAACTGCATTTCCTTCAAACATGTATCATCACTTTGAGCAGTGAGACGGACTTCTAACAATCCCTAACCTAATTTAAGGAATGGAAATTGAATAAAGGACTCTCTGAGGTTTAGTAATCGAGCTCTCACGAGGAGGAAACATCTCCGACCTCATTAATAAAGGTCAAATTTCAGACAGTTTTTAGGGTATCGTAAGAAGAGCCATTATCAGAACAGAAACTAAAAGCTCAAGAGAGATGACCAGCAGAAACAGAACACGCCAGCAGCAACTCAGAGTGAAACCCATACACAGCAGCACTGTTGGAAGCATAAAACTACTCATATCAGATAACTAACCCAAACTCAGCTCAGAAACAGCATGCTATGAATCCCATCAGCGAGCAAGATAAGCCAAATCCCACTGTGCTTTCCCAAAACAATTCACTGTACATTTAGCTACACATGGATATCAAAGGTCTGATTTACATCTTCTAAACATTTGCTTGAAAAACAGTGGAAGAGTGGCAATGGAGGATTTGTTTGTTTTAACTAGCTTCATCTTTTCATCTTTTTCTCACTGCTGTTATCAATAAGCACACATATTGAGATATGAAAAATCTCTCCATCCCCACTGTCCCACGGACTCTGCTAGGACCTCAGCCTTCTTCCAGCCTACCAACAAAGCAGTCCATCAAGGTTCAGATTGGCTTAATTAGCCAATCAAGTCCTGCAGCACATGCAGTGAGCCCCAAGGAACACTGCACCTACCATCTTTTGGCCAAGTCTTGCCCAAGTGGCACTGCAATGCTGTTTGCACAGCAAGGTGGCTTTGTTGGATACAGAGATGGTTTTCACAGCACTCAGAGCAGAGCAAAGCGGGATCTCATGTGTATACCAGATTTACAGATGTGCATTTGTAACATCTGCCTCCCTCCATCTTTCTCCTTCATTGTCAAAGCCCTGAGCTACATAACCAGGCAGACAGTCAAGCAGCCTCCTGCAAAGCCCATGCAAGCTCAAAGCAGCTGTTTTTATAGGGCTGAAATCAGAATTTATGCTGAGTCATATTTATATCTTCACTTCTGTCACCAACTTTAGGCACAGGTTTCCTCTCAACTGTACCCTTAGCTTTTTTTTACCTCTGCACAAGATTAACTACCACAAAAGAGATCTCTGCCAAAAACCCATCACCTGACAAACCTCCAAACCTTCAAAAACTTTCTAACAATCCTGCAGTTTATCTTGAAAGTCAAACTAACACTGGGCTGAGATAAAGCCAGTGCAGAGTGAGGGATGCATCACTCACCACAAACTCAGGAGGCAACAACCTTTCAGTGAAAGGTGCAAAATTCTATTTTCTTCCCCAAGTCAGAGATTAAACGCGTATTTTTGAGGTGCTGGTACATACCAACATTCAAAGCAATGCTGCCACATAGGTGCTGACATCTTCCCTCCCCTGAGAGCTCTTCCCATGGGCTGGAGACCTCATTTATTGCAGCCAAATCCCAGAACACATATGGGAATAAGAAGTGTTCTATCTTAACCCAGTGCTTCTCAGCCTGAGTCCCTCCTGAGGTTGAGACCCAAAGACTAACAGCCCACAGGTATCTACAGTTGTGCCCTGCTGTCACACACACAGCTCAAGCAAGTGGTAGTGTCCTAGTCTTATTGAGTCTGTAAATATTATGGAGCACACGCTATTTAAATACAAATAAATAAATAAAAAATAAGCGGTGTTCGAGATGCATCTCCTTGTCAAAAGGAATCCACCGTGTTTCACCAACACTGGCTGTTTTCCTGGTAGCTCAGACAGAACTTTTGATGGCGTGCCAAAAATCAGGTAACGTGTTCTGTAAAATATTAAACCAAGCACGTGCAGGCAGAAGGCCCACTGGATGTCACCTACTTGAACAAACTAATCTTGTCAGCAATGTCATCACCGCCTACTTAAAGCAAACTTTACACAAATGCCTTTATTTACAGCCTATAATCACGCTCCTCTAATCACCACAAGCATTTCTGTGCAGTTCACTATAGGAGCAGCCACGCTACAAACCACTGCACCTTCCCTCAGTCCCCCAGTGTAATTCAAATGCAACGTTAGCACTTAGCAATGCGATCAGCCTCTTGGCAGCTTCAGTCTGGGTGTACAATCCAGAAAAGAAATTATAAATAAAGAAAATGCTGCTGGCCTGCACCCAATATTTCCAAGCCCAGCGTAGCTGGCGAGCTGCAGGCACGTGCATGCATGGCCACGTACATACACGTATGCATGGAGAGCAGCCAGGGGTCAGCCCTGCCCTCAGCCCAGCACAGGTTCTGGGACACGGGCTCAGAGAGGATGTCCTGGATCACTGTGTCCAGCCCTTGCTATCACAGGAAATGTCCTGTAATCCCTGCCATCAATTCCTCGGGAAGCCGGCTAGGCACCGCGCTGACTTCACTCTTCCCGTCGCAGTGCTTTTTCCCAACCTCACTCTCTGCTTGTCAGAGCTCTGTTATCTCAGTGTCTCCTACCACAACATGTTTTTACTTTTTCAGATGAACATTACTGAACAACCTCATCAAAACACTCCCAATTAGTGGGATTTCCACTTCTTCCCTCAATTACACACTGCCCTATAGTTTTACATGAGGAGGAAGGATTTGGCACTGCTCCTGGAGGGATGGGGGACCAGGATTTGTGACTGAAGCAAACCTTCTCCCCAGTCACTTGGAGGATACATTACTGGAGGTTCTCTGCTGTTCCGGCTCAGCAAGCACCACTTAAAAATAACGAAGTACTTGGTCTGAAATATTAACAGCAATGTTCCACGAGAAGTTAACTTTATGCCAAATAATTTAGGTAATGTTTTATCCCAGTTACCCATTTTGAAACAGAAGTGTGTAGCCAAAATAGCTGGCAAGGCATTACCTTGGTGCTTTCTTCCATATCCTTTGAATTCAGGAGCGCATGGTTAATTCTGAAAACTATCCAGTCAAAGAGGGCACTGTACAATGATTTCGCCATAGAGTTTCGCACAGTCACAGCCTGAAAGAAAAAAAGAAAAAGGCAACGGGAAATGATTCACTGAAACGTGCTTTACTTCTTAAGCAGCCACATCCAATAGTCACATTTTGCCCTTGCTAAAGCTTCTGTCTGCTGTTCCAGTGCATGTTGCACATGGCACTGGTCCCCAAGCCACCAGAGGCTTGTGGCCATCCCCACACTGCTCTGCTCAGCTGGACCATGAGCTCTGCCCCGGACTTTGGCTTGGCTTACTGTGGTGCACTCAAGTGGATGATGCATGAGATCAAGCAATAAATCCCACGACCAACAGCGAAAGGAAAAAATTTACATGGATTTAACTTCACTGAAATCACTGTGGAGTTTATTCAGGGGGAAGGCAAGAGGAGGGTGGATACTGCGCGGCAACCAGCGAGTGATGGGGAAGCATGTGCTGGGGCAAGCAGTAAATCTGGGATTTCTTGTGACCAACAGTGAGAAGGACACACACACAGGAGGTGAACCAGTCTATGCGTATCCACAAGACATCAGCTTTGCACAGGGAGTCACACAACAAACCAGAAAGGAATGATTCAGGGCTCTTTGCATGCCATTCTTAGGTTTCTTACCTTGTGCTGCATTACAGTTTTCTGCACAGACTGATAACCCAAAAGCTTACAATATTGGCAGCAACCATCAAGTTCGTTTTATAAGAAAAAAAACAAGGAAGCAGGCTTGTATGTTCACATAGAACTATTTCAACAAAACCTTGACCTATAACAGATCAGCGGCTTTGTATACACCACACTCAGAAACTTCTCACCAAAATTCCCACCAACATACACGAGCTGCACAGTCTCATGGCACTGACCTGAAGCAAGAGTGAAGCCCACAGAGCATCATTATCTCTCACCAAAAGCTCCCTCCTTCCCCCTGAATATTTTGGGATGACACCTCTGAACGTGATTGCATGCAGGCAGTTAAAACCAAAAACCATTTCTATATGAAGCCAATGAAGAATGGTACTGTTCCCTCCATATGGTTACATACGCTTTTAGGCTACAATACTTCGGGGTTTTTGACCCCCCTGTATGACAGCAAGCAACAGGAGAGCTGCTCTCCTTGATCAACTCAACACCCAGGAAACTCTGTGCAACAAACAGCCCTGATCTCCCATTTCCAATAGTTACTTTAAGACACCATGGTTGTAGTTGAAGAGTTGGCAAAAGCAATTTTATATGGCATAGGAGGCAAGGGACATGCATGTACACATGGATCTCTTTGCAAACGTGTCGGCTCCTTGTAAGTCCATTTCTTCTCTTGCTCTTACCAACAAATCCCAACAACCCTTCAGCAGCTGTGCCATCCTTTGGGCTCACTGCAAAGCAGAGAGCAGTCCTTCACCCCATGCATGGGAATCAGGTTATGAGACACCTACACAGACACTGATCTGCTGTACAGGACTCCAGTTTTTACTTTTTTCCCCACTTCAATAGAGTATTCATGCTTCATTCACTCACTCTTCAGATCCCACATGACAGTATCTTATAGATGAAGTGCCCTTTTGTGTAAGTATATATACCAAACCGCATAACGAGGGAATATTGTTTCTGCTCAGATTTAAGAAGCTATTGCAACTTCATGGGCATGCCACCAATCTTTCCCCAAAACAGCAGGGTTAGCCCTCTTGGAAAACAACTCTTTCACCTTTTCTTTCCTTCCTCATTTGAAGCCCTCATCTAGCACAGCCACTATGCAGATTGCTTAACATTTTCCTAGGTGATTTAGCAGTGGAATTTGTTTCCTTCCCAAGCACCGGTGCTCAGATGGAACTGGTGGCAGCATGCTCACGACGTGGAAGCATTGCAGCTGAAACATTTTGTACTTGGATTTATGAGGAGATGAGCACACACAACCTGATGAAGGCAAAACACAGCTCTTAGCTCATACATACGTTAACTAGGGATGCCCTCTGAAATACATGGCACGTATTACATATGCTCTGACTCCAGGCAGCCCTTTTTTCCCCTTTGTTTTAACTCACTTATAACCTAATTCCTCTAGAATCACTACCTTGCAATTACATTTTTAAATTCCCTAAAAAGCAAAGGCTTGCTTGCAGCAAACTCTCAGTGTAATGACACATGGAAGCTCTGCAGACTGCTTCACCACTTTCTTTGGTCTTTGCATTCAGCAACATAAGTAATCCCACAAAGTTCTTCCAGGAAGTGCTCCATCTTGAAACTCCAGCTCAGTATTTTCAAGCAGTTGTCATCTCCAGCTTCTCATCTCTTGGACGTCTCCTTACGTGAACATTCTGGCAGATCCCTGACACTGTGGCACTCATAAAATTCACTCACAAAGCAAAACAAAAATAGCTCAGGCAGTGCCAAAAAAATATCTGCGGGATCAAAGCAAAGCACAACATCTTGCACACACACGGAAATATCGCTTACAGATTCAAAATCAAAACAGATCAAACGCATTTAAACATAGTGATGCAGGAAATAAACTCAGGGCAAGGTTTTAATCAATAGGTTTCCTAAATTTAGGATTAGCAAAAGGAATATCTGATTAGAGGCACTGATGCTTAGATGTTAGAGATGACACTTGCTAGGGCTGGCCAACACTTGCTGCAACATTTGGGTTTACTCCTAAGATTGCACTGCCAAAGTAACTGGCCCATGACTTTTCATGACAACCATTAGATTCAGGCTAACTTTAAAACAGATGCACTTTTGGAAGCATCTTCTGCCAAAATGAACATGGGGCAACAGGCTGAAGAACTGCAATCTCTCTTTGAAGTGTTTTGGAGCACAGACTTCAAGTCTTGGGAGCGCCAGCCTATGTTTTGGAGATGGCAAAAGATATAATCTCAGAAAACCAGATTTGCTCAAATTAAAAGCCTCTGCAAAACACACTGGTAGGCATTCAGGTTAGCTCTTAAGGTTACAAAGTCTCCAACGTGTACAAGACGCTGTATGTGCCACCTCCAGCACCACGGCTCCGCTGCCAGGAGCTCACATTCCTGCTGCCCTGCTCAGATGCAATGACTCAGAGCAAAAATGAGAGAAAGGCTGTGTGTGATGAGGGACATGCAGGGGTGGTATTTCAGTGCACCCTCTTCTGCTAGGAGCTGCCGAAGCCTGCACAGTGGGTGGGATGGACAGAGCTGTATCAGAAGAGTTCAGGCTGTTAATGAACACCAGAATGGGTTCTTTCACCTTGCTGCACGGTCAGAAATTGCAGCATTTCACAGGCAGTTTAAATCTTGTTTAAAGCACCCTTTTTGCCTCCTAAAACTCTGGTTAAAACAGCAGCTTTTTATTCACCCCACCCCAACTATTGTTTAAAAAAAATCATAATCTGGACTTGATCCTGGGGGTAAATTCTGCAGCTCAACTCTTTGACCACAATGCAGTATTTAAGGAAGGTACAGGCTGTGGGGGCAGCACAAGCACTCAGGATACATCCTACCTATGTGCAATCTAAAGGGAAATCTAATACTCCAAAGTACACCTGGAAGTACACAGCCTGCCAGTAAGGTGGCCCATCATGCTGGAGCTGAGCTCACTCCACTTGTTATTTATTTATAGGGCTGGGCATGTTTGTGCCCAGTGAATCCAAGGCAACCTTACCAACCATTGCTCAATTTCATGTCATCAACAGAGCTCACTGAGAAGAGGAAGGGGTCCCAGAGCTCTAAGCCATGCCCTGCTTTGGGATCTGCAGCTGCTTCACAGGCACAGATGGCTTTGGGACACATGGCAGACACACCTCGTGCTGGCAGACAGAGCCCTTGGTCACAGGGCACCAAGGTTTGCTAATGTGTGAGCAAGCACGACTGCAATTCTAGCAATATGTTTTTCATCAGACTCTCCCTTAGCCAAGCTGAGTGTTTTCTGGAGCACAGACCCCGACAACTCCACTGAGATCCACAGTGAGACAAACCCCAAATCCTCTCCTCACTGACCTGTCCAAACCAAACAAACCACAGCCCATATCCCTAACAGCAACTGGCCTTCCACATCCAACTTGAAACACTTTGACCCAAACAAAAACACAGCATAACGGTCTCTTGTAATCAGTATAAACACTTCCACCAACATTTTTGTTTAAAAAGGCCTGCACAAAATAAATAACCATTTCTGGGCAGTGCATCACTTGACATGGAGACTCCAAAAAATAGGAGATGGCAACAGAAATAAAGCTAAGCTTCTCGCTTCTGCTGTTGCTTAAGATCACTGGTTGATGGATACTTGGGTACAGACAGATCTTAAGGTCAGATTATATGAAATACATATTAGATTTCAACAGCCTTTGACTTTGCTCTAGAGGGATGCAGTCCTTACCTTAATCAATCACTGCTATCTAGCAAGCATAAGAAGCATCACATGCTCCTGCAGAGAAACCCGAAGAGTATATTGTGCAGGAAAAAAATCCCAGTTAGCAGCAATCTATTACTGCAGCTTTTGGGTCACTTGTGTAAAAATGTTGAGTTTTTTGACCCCAGTTACTGAGTACAGGCTCAGATTCTCAGAAGTGAAATTAAAAAGCAGAACTGGAAAGCAAGTGCAAGCATCAAACTCAATGAAAGACCTGGTGAGGAATAAAACCCCACAGGGTTTAACAGTGGGCAACCCTTGTCCTGCTTCTCCAGCATTAAGCAAACCTATGCAAACTCCACAAACATATTGTTGGCCAACACGACGTTCATATTTCAGCGATTTTGGGTCAACTTCATGTTATTACATCCTCTCCCAATTTTTCATTGGGGACAACACAGACAGGCTCAAGGTCAATGCGCCCACTCCAGAATCACTAAAAGCCACCAGCACTTGAAAACAGGATGTTTAAAAGCCACTTCGCAGCAAAAATCTGGAAAATTCAGTGCGGCTGTAAGACGAGATGCATAGCAATTGTGCACAGCATGTCGAGATTCTTCCTGCTTTGTCACATTTCCCTGTGTGTGTTATTTGCTCACACTGTGCATGCCCACAGCCAGCCCATGGGTTCTACAAATGCAGAATTACCACCTATTCCAAAAAATCTGTACCAGTAAATCTTCATTACAAATTCTTATCGGGAAGTTGACGGTCATCTCCAGAAACCAACTGGCTGAAATACGGATGTTCTCAACACTACTGACGAAGTCCCCCCTCCCAGTGAAGCGATACATCTTCCAGAGCACAAGGAGTTACAAGCACACATGTGCATGTGCTTCCTGCCCTCTAGGAAGAAAACAAGCAGTGCTCGCTCCCTTTTCAGACGAATGTTATCAACTACAAAACCAATCAGAGCAGTTCCACGACGACAAGGAACTCTGCCATGAACATGACATTCGCAAGAGTTTATGTAAAGCACGATCAAGACATGAGATAATTTGTTTAGTAAACCCACTCCCCATAAAATACTTGATGCCTTCTGCTTGTGTACAACAGAAAAGGAGATTCCTGTTCTCTTCAGGAAGTAAGATATGAATGCAGGAAGAGAGGAAATATCCTGTTCTTCCTCAGGGCCTTTGATAGACTTCCTATAATTTCTATACAAAGATGAAAGGTGCTTCCAATGAAATATTCAGGAAAAAAAAAAAAGGTAACATCAGGATTCTTCCTCTTCAGGAAATCCCTCAAAAATCCAACCTGCATACGTATTTACAGTGGTTCTATGAGGTTTTGTTTGTTTTTCTTTTAATACACGGAATAGGTTTGCTCCATGCTACCCCAGGAATCAACCCTAATTCTGCTCATAGGCAGCTTAGCAGTAAGCCCCAGGAACCTGGGATAGCATACAAAAACCCCTGTGATCTGCAGATCATATACAAAATTTGGTTTTTGTTATAATTTGATGTCCGTTTCAAAATCCTTATCGGCCATTCCTGTTTTTTCCCCATTTACTCTCCAAGGGGAGATTCAGCTCCATGATTACAGTTGTACGGACTCTAATGTAAATACCTTATTGCAAAATGCCTAAGAGAAAAATAAAACACATTTTAATACCTCCTGAATTTTACTCTTTGTCTTTAACTAATGCTTCCTGCTGATGCCTCCTTCAAGAGCTGCTGTGGGTTTAAGTACTACAGATGATTTTCAAGAACCAGAAAAGAACAAAAGTATATTTATCTACCTTTGAGTGAATGTATCTACTCAGAGTTATGCTGTATGTGGAATAAATGATGGAACAGATTGGCTTCTGTTCTTAAAAAAGCATACATATATTTATTATAATATTAGCAGTGTTTAACCAGTGGATGTCGATATGATTGAGATTAGAAGCAACAGAAACAAGAGTCATTCTAGCTCTCCTAATACAAGTACTTTATATCTCCCAAAGAAGCCCAATCAACAGGAGCAGAAGCCATGTGTTCCTTCCCTACAGCCCTGACCATCCAGCCCACATAGGCACCTTAGTGATGAGAGCATCTGCAGCCATGGGGAATTACACAAGGCAGACATGCAGTTTAGTTCTACTTAAACGAGGCTCAGAGGTGCCAGCTCTAACTAGTAAGACCAGCAGCACTAATGCACAAAGTGCGCTGGTTCTGCAGTGCTTTAACAATACAATTAGTTTTTCCTCTCTGAAGCTGTTACTGCTCAGTGAGTGCTGGAAAATAAACACCCCTAGGATGGATTCAGCTTATTTTGGTACCTGCGCAGACAGAGAGCTGCTGAGGCAGTTATTTACTAGGTCTGCTGCTCCCATTCTGAACTGCAGTAGCAGACAGTGCAGGGTGAGCCGTGTAGTGTGAGACTGACCAGGGGAAGGAGCAGGGAACAAGAAGGCTGGTGGTGGTGAAGGGCAGCAGCACTGCGTGCAAACCTGGCTGTGCATCAGATGCCCTCTGCGTTCAATGAAAAAGGGACAGCATGTCACCACTCTTCTGGATTTGAAAAACAGATGCAAAAGCATTAAGCTGCTAGAATTAGACGGGGTCTAAGTTTCTCTTCTTGTCTAAATGCAGGTTTTGGTGACTAACTCTTCTCTGACACCAGGTTGAGCCCATTGAGTGGGTCCCAGGCCATACGTGTGCACACAGAGAACTGCTGTTCCCTGCTGCTCCGCTCACTTCCTATGTATTACCTAAGGCATTGTCTGCCTGGATACATTCACAGCCACATCCCACAGTGAGAAACAGATTAAGCAGCTTTTGTGCTTCCCCCTGGGCCACAAGACATAGGCTGAGACAGGCAGGCTTAGCTTATTTATTTATTTATTTTAATAAAAGGGCTTAGCACCCAGAGGAAACTACTCTTGCAGGATATCAGACTCTAGCTTAATCCCTGTCTTGGCATCAAGGAGTATTATATCATACAGGGCCTGAGCAACCATGATGTAATTTTCCATACCCATATTTTATCTTCACATCGTATTAAAATCCTGTCATCCTCCAGCTTGCTTCTCCTAAGAGACCTCAAATTGTTCATGCTTTGTGCTGGCTGGAGTTTGGAAGAGATTTTTTATCGTTTTTGTTTGCATTGATTAAGTGCGAGAAAGGTCTTTAGAAGGACCAGAGGAAGAAGAGAGGGATTATGAAATGCAAAAAAGGAAAAGTTCAATCAGAAGTGCTTCAAACTTTCCTATAAAGGCTCAATTTTATGTTTCATTTCTAGAAATATGCCTACAAATAACATATCCCCAAACCCCCCTAAGCCCCACACTGCCACAAGGTCACTGCACTCATTGCATTTCATCTGTTCAACCCTGCACCACCCTCTATCTCAGGTATGTTCCCACTGGAATTGCCTTTCGTGTGCTAACACGACTCCAAGGAATAACATGGCAGGCGTCAGAACTCCTCTCCAACCCTCCCCTCCTTACTCACCCCCTGTCACCATACGTACATAAACAGTGAAAATGAAGTGGAAAATCTGAAACAAGAACAATGGCTCCTGTGGGTGCGAGTCCCAGCAGCTGACAGGCAGGGTTTGGACGTGGACAGATGGAAGACCCATCATTCCCATTGTCAACTGCTGCTCTTTACTTTTAGAGTAGTTTTGCAAGCTCCCATCCTTAATTGCCATATTGGAGCTGATGTCTGTAACGTGCCACGACCATGCTTTGCAGAAAAAGCACCCATGATACAATTAGAACCAAACTAAATCAGCAAAGATGTTTTAGAGTTGTTCTCAAATTCTCTGCTTTGGAGCCATGTCTTGGAGACAAGTAATGACATCCTCCTAAAAAGATTTTAGCCAAAGTCTTCAGCCTTCAGATTTGTATGGTAAAGTTGGAAAAATGGGATCTGTAACAAATTAAAACAAAACAAAACACCCCTCTTTCTGAAATAAAACTTCCAGAAAATAAGTGCGTTGTTCTCACTTCTCCCCGTAGAGGAAAGCATGCAAGAAATGTCCTACTGAAGGGGCACTCACCATGGAAAGTTGCAGGCAGCCAAATCTGAAGGGAAAACAAGAAGAGTTTTCCTCTACCTGTGTTCACCCTCAGCCCATTGAAACAAGCAACTGAGATCCCATTCAGACTCCCAGGCCCTTTGTCCGTGTTTTCACACTGGAACTGGTACATAAATAAATCAATAGGTTACTCAGTGACACGGGAGTGGGGTGTGCGACCTAACCCGAGGAGGAACCCACAGGCTATGTTTAGGGAAATCTGCTCCCAAGTTCATGGGCATAACATACCTGTATTCCTACTGCAAAGCACAACACGTGGCCAAAAATAGCACTTGTGTTGTTAGCAGCCAAATCCTGCCTTTCTGCTGGCCCTTCCCAAGCAAAAACACTCGTAGAAAAACTTGTTTTGCCAGTCTATGTTGTCTCACCACAAGCTTTTTTTTTTTTTGGCAAGCCTCCTCAATGGGAAGGGATTCCTCATCACTCCTCAAACCGCTCCACTATGGAGCCAAGGATCATGCAGCACGTCCCATTTCACAGAGCTTCTGCAGCTCCCATCAAGAGTTGATGGACAGTCATTAGCTGTCAGAAGTCATTTTAGATTTACTCAGATTGAGACTATATAGAAAATCCCATACTCCAACCAACAATAACAAATTACATACTGTATGAGAAGAATTGACTTGATAATGGGTTGTTCCCATTCTTACAAAGCTCATCACATGACTTCAGACTGAATTTACTGAGGACTTTGGAGCTGAAGTGCCTTTTCAATAACCAGATGTAATTAAAATAACCTTTCAAAGAGCCTAGAATGGATTCAATGTCAGAAAGGAAATCTGGAGAGAAGGGGTGATGGCAGGCAGAGAAAGTCACTATTACTCTCCCTAAAAATCCTTATTTTGATGGTTGCTCAGAATTCCTGAAAGTCAAGAGTCATCTTCTTCCCAAACATTGTGTACACAAGTTGCAAGAGCAGAGAAGAATGAAGGTAACAGTTTCTGTGCACGACTTCTGGGTTCCCCTGATGATCAGACGTGCACAGTTACCATGAAGTTCAGCAGCTTTGGGAAATTCTTACAGGCAGGAGCTCCACTGCTGCAACCGCTGCCACACACACCTTCAGGGAGCACAATCCTACTGTAAAAGAACTCAGGCAGATTAAAAACAAAGACTCAGTGTTGATGGGTTCAGTCTTCCAAGCAAAGGATGCTGCAAATCATGGTGAACTACACCTAGTGATCCCAGAAAACAAGTCCAATCCAGTCCGTGCCCTGTCACCAAGCACTGCTGTTCCTGGTGTTTTGAACAGAAAAATAAGGAATTTAATCCCATGAAAAAATTTCTTTTGAAGCTCTGCATCAACAGGTCACCTTCGTATCCTGAAGCAGAGATGCTTGCAGGTCTCTTAGAAGCTCTGTGGGATTTCAGCCTTATTCAAGTAATACCTTTCTGTAATTCTGAATACACTCATCAGTGCACAAAGTCTTCAAAGGAATCCTGCTAAGCTCCTAACGTTAATGACCTGTGGTGACAATGAGTCTCATAAGCTAATGGGGTCTGGGATAAGTAGGTGCTTCCAGCAGTTTTGCATCTTTCTACTCTATTGAGTGTCCTTATACTTCAAAACGGAGAGCATTCATCCCATTTTCTGCACACTATTAATTACTTTGTCTCCTACCCACTTCTTCTTCCCTATTATTTTCAGTCTGCAAGGTGTTGATGATCAGCTTCTTTTCCTTTTGCGTTTTTTTAACTTTATTTCTTTTTTTATCTTAGATAATGTCATGCTATTTGTAAACTTGGCCCTGAAATGCCATTCCTTTTCTCTTTATAATGCTCTGAAAAAGGCATCAGACAGTACCACCACGAACACATGAGCTAATGAAACATCTCTCAGCTCCTTGCTGTGATGAAATACTTTTTTCCTCTCATTAAGACTTTGCTATCTTGTGTCTCTGCCAATTAACTGTTACCTCACTGAAAAATGAACTGTTCTCCCCTGGCTCAGCTCACAAACACAGCACAGTCTGAAATGAGCACTTTGGAGGTACCTCGCTGGACTGTTACTGAACCAAGTAGGCTCGGCAAAGGGATACACACCTCACAGCCCCTCCGACGCACAGAGAATGCAGATACAGTGCTCAGCACCCTGCCCTCTTCTCTGCATAGCACATTTTCAAGAGACCATTTCCGTTAGCAAACCTGATCTGAAGCCATTTTTCTAAGCCATCATCAGCTGATTTCATAGAGACCTACAGCTGCATGTATTAACAAGGAATAAAATGCACTGCAGACTGATAACTGCAATTCAGGAATTAATCATGCCATCACAGGATGGTTGCAGTGTGCTCTCATGGCTGAGTAACTGCCTGCATGTAAAAGCAACTAGCTCAACTGCAGGCATGTAGCCACTGAAGCAGAAATGATAGCACTTGATATCCTATATGAGTTTAGAAAGAAAAAATTCAAAATAACATCTTATTCCAGAGCGTTTGCAGAACCAGGGACACTTAGGGCCATCAGAGGGATTAAAAAGTGTTTGCATCCCAGATTTTGCTACCAACATAAAGGAGTGATAACAGAGAGCGAAAACTGCACGCCCTTCTGATGTGCTCCACCACCTCGGCCCATAGGGATGCCCATGGGACACACCACTTCAGCCCTTCAGATCCTCTGGCTTTTAAGACAGCGATTTTCCACTGTGAATACACACTGTTAGCTACAAGACATTCACTGTGACACTCATCAAACAAGCAGCTCCTAACAGCTTTCCAGACTTGAAGGAATGGCACAATCAGGTTACTCACTGCCTGAGAAATTTTCTCACATCTTTCATTTCCCTCTTCACATCAGACTTCTTCAAAAAGTGTGAATTCATTCATTAACTCATCCTGAGAGATAAAACTTCCAGGCTGCAAATAGTTGAAAATTACAGAGGTCTGTTAAAACAAACCTTTTTGCAAAGTCATTGGCTTAAGTAATGCCAACAGAACTAAATGAATGGAATGCATCATGGAAAAAAAAATCTCTTTTCTGGAAGGATCTAAAAGAGGATTTGCTAACAGATGCATTTACTTGGGTAATGAGTTTCTTTCTTCATCTGATGAACACAGAGGCACTGGTGAAAAACAAATCAGGTAACAGACACCAGCTGGATAAGCAGAACAAATGGGATGGAAACCAGGTGGGGATGGGTGATGTGCTGGATACAGGGCTCAGCTCTGCTGCCATGCACAGGGGAACAAGCTGAACAATACAAAGGTCAACTGGAGAGAGAAGCATCAGTTGAGATGGATTTCAGAGAGGTAAATGCCTATCTTAGGGTGCAAAATAATGGTTGGGGAGAGACCTGCAGTAAGCTGCGACGGAAAAAAATCTGAATTCTTTGAATTATTCCATAGAAGCAGGAAGACAGATGTGGCCAAGAAAGGCAGTTCCTTGCCCAGATTAAGCTTAAGACGACGCTCAGATTACACATCTAAGGAAAACAGACTTTTTGTAGTTGTTAACAACCCTCAAGTTGTCCACAAAGCTTTGATTAAAGCACTCTGCTCCTTCCACATGCTTCCTACCAGACATCAGTCAAGCTGCTTAGCACCCAGTATGTCTGGCGGTTGGTTTTGTTTGGATACCTGAAATGTGGCCTATGAATCTCATTCGACCTCCCAAGGAAGACTGCAAAAATGCATGTAATAATAAAAGGTGGAGCTGAAGAGCACAGCAACTTGTAGAAAATCCTTCTGCCACTAAAACCCCATTTTTCTTTATCTCATTTACGTGCCTGTCATGGTTCACCTTGCTAGGAAGGAGAACGCTGCAAGAATGCCCACATGAAGCAAAACACTCCAATCAGCTGAGAAATCACCAACAGCTCTCCTGCTCATGAGGAGAAGTCTTCTCTTTCCAAAAGGTCCTCACTGCTGCACGTTGTTTGCTCACTGAAGTGGAACTGACTGGCTCCCTGTTATCAAACACAGGGCTCACGCCACACAGACACATCGAGATTTCCCGGGAAATCCATTAACTGCTGCTGGTTACCTTAATACACAGGCATGCTCCTGACAAAGACATTCACGGCCATTTTGGGCAATGAATCTTGACCTCTGAACAGAACTGCAGCCTTTCATGTCTGTGCAGCCCTTCCGGAGTTTATCTGCAGCACAAAGCCTCCAAACCTTAGCACTAGACCAAATTACGCAGCCATCTCAAACACTGCATTAAAATACCATCCAGCTGCTATAAAAGGAAAAATGAGTGGTTCCAGGAGGCAACTCCACAGCTGACAAGCCAGTGTGGGTCTGAAGATAAGAGGCAGCTGCCAGAGGTAAATATAAGCATTATTTATGGCTGTGGTGTCCTTGCTCATTTGAATTTCAACAGTCATTCAAAATGCAGACTGAGTGTGTACAGACATCTCTCTCCACACAGGGCTCAGCTACACAGGGCGTGCAATCGAGCCTATGATTGCCATCAAAAAAGGAACTGCAACTACAAAGCAGCATCGACTTTTACTTGTAATACCCTGAGGACAGGCACCTTGAGCTGGGAACTCTGTTCACAAGTCTGTCTGCTCCCAAGCTGCCATCACACGTCTTCTGCTCACCCGTGTGAAATAAGCAGAATAACTAAATGCAATTCTCTATGTGTTGGGAAGAACCTGATCAGCTGAAGGTGAAGGCACCAGCAGCTGCTGGGACTACCCAAAGCCACCCATCGTACTAAAATTGCACAGACCTTAACAAAACCAGCATTTCTGCCCAACTGGAAAGCAGGATGCAACTCAGCAGCATAAAGCTGACACAGAGTGTTGTAATACAGAAGGACAATGTGAATAAACACAAGCAGTTGCAGCTGTCATCCTCAACACCACAAGCTTCAGGCCGCAGGAATAAGTTGTCATCACTACTACTACTCAAGGACATTTTGCAATACCTTTCACTCAAGCACCGAGAGACGCCAGAATGAAGTATCTACTACTTAAACTATTGCAGAGATGAAGAAATCTACAAGAGTCCGATATAAATTTAGAGTAGTTATGAAGGAGAATGTTTCAAACAAAGAACTGCCAAGTGCTCAAACCACAGTTCCCAAAAAAACCCCAAACCACACGACAGTGTTTCTAATCAGAGTACAATAACAGCGCAGCAAACAAACATGCAGATGGAGAGGAATGCAGCATTGCTGCAAATCCAACAAAGGCAGCCTCTTTGCGTGCTCATGGGGCTACAGCTCAGGAAGACTGAAGGCTTTACTTGGTGCAACTGAAGTCCAATTCAGCTCTTACGTTTCCAAACCTCTAACGAAAGGAAGGACAGAAACTGCTATGGCAGGACCGCAAGGTTACGGACCTTGCAGCAGCCAGGCTGTGATCACACAGCATTTGCTGTTTCACCTGAGCTATTTCCCATGCTGAGTTTCCAATGCTGTCTGGTAGAAGAGCACAGTAAACATCAGCCTCTGTGCAGAGCACAATTCCTGTGTCTAGAGGGGATGCAATTCGGAACCTCATCAAAGCCCAGGAATCCATTCAAAACTTAAGATCTCAAGGCTCTTCATGTCTGAAATGTGCTTATTTCAGATTACAGCTCCTACCTGTAACTCCACTCCAAGACCCAGAAGCCCATCAAGAACATGAAGTCCCTTGGGTGCTTTGTCTGTAGCACAGGCTCTCTTGCTCTGCTAAGCAATCTCACCACTGAGGTCGCACAACGCTACCTGCAGACCCCCAAACTTCACTCCCACTCACAGTTTAGACAACATTGTTTTAAGACACATGGCCTGACAGCCCCTTCTTTTAACCTATCTTTTGCTGAGTTTTGCACTAATTTTAGTAACCAGTGCACTGTCCAGACATCTGGGTGCAGGCTGCATGCATGAAACTGTTCAAAGCCTTGCAAGGCACTTGGTAGATGCAAGCTGTTCTTCTTGATGGTGTAAAAGAGCACGTCTACACCAAATTAACACTTTCACAATCCTTTTTAAAGAGCCACAGCAGCATGGCCTCTTCCAGTCAAATTCCACTCCAACTTTCAGTCTATCAGCAACCTATGAAAAAAGCATCAAGCATTTTAGCATCTATAAAATCAAGTAGCTGCTGTACACACTTCCCTTATCAGGAAGGGCAGCTACGAGTTGTGGTGGGGCACTCACGTCTGCATATCCTTAAAGCTTTCATTCATTGGAGCCAACTGCAGTGCTCTTTTGTAAAACACCTACAAATACCCTCACTGGTTCCCTCTAAGGCAAATAAAAGCCAGTAGTCAGGGTTCCAATGCTGTAAGAACAGTGGACAGAAAATGCACACTTTTCTTGACTCAATTCACAGCTTCTGACAGAATGATTTGGTCACAGAGAGTGCATGATCATACAATGAGCCACTACATTCCGATACTCCTCAGGCTTCCCCCTCACCACAGCCTGATTTTTCATTTATTTTACCAGACACTGGTGACAAACCTTTACCAGTGAATAAATCTGAAATCTAAGAACAGCAATACCACCAAGAACGTTTTGGAAAGCTCTTCAGCAGTTCACACTCAGCCATCTTTGGTAGCAACAGGGCATCTGGATGAGGCTGTTTAGACAGCTTAACATATTAGAAGAAACAGTTTAATTCAACCTGCCAAATTTAGCAGAGAAGTGTTTGAAAGAGCAGTGGTGCACTTTGCTCCATCAGCACTGCTGCTGGGAAAAAAGCTTTAGCAAAAAGGAGGTAATAGAAATGCTTTAACTACTCTAGCAATTTCCTCAGTCTGTGCACAAAACATCAGAAAAAAGCACAGACATCACAGGCACTATACATTCATCACAAAGGTGCCATGGAAGCGTGCATGCCCTTTGTTGGGAGAGAGTCAGGTCCTGCTCAAAGACTTTGAAGATGGAAAAGTATATTTTATTCTGGGAAGAAAATAAAAGAAACAAAAATATCTACAGCCAACGCTAACGACTCTTTGCCTACTTGCAACCCAGCAGACTACTCTGGGGGACACTGCACATTTTCATACAAGCATGCTCTGCGCTCTTAAATGGAGGAATACAACAACAGGAGATACAGAAACAACCAAAATATGTTTTGAAGCAGAACAGAATTTATGCTTGGGAAAATGAGAGAAGAAAACAGAGGTATTTCTATTTAACAACCACAGAATGCAACTCAAAATTCCTGGAAACCACATGTTCAGGGAAAACACATGTTTGCTGACACCATAACCTCAGACAGACCATCATAAAGAACTTGCACATTCATACAGTGCCATCCCCAAGGCCAGCAGCAACATGGAAAACACTCAGGACAAGCTGGGAGAGGCTGACCGAGCCATGCAGTCTCCAAAGCATCCTGTAAGGGCTCAGAAACCATAACAGGAGTCTTCTACAGAGGATCTCCAGCTCCTCCCATCCAGGAACCGTGACTCACATGGGCACTTCAGAACCACACCAAAAATTTCCTGGAGGTCTTAGATCACCACTCTGTTGTGGGATGAATCAGCACTACAGCATAGGGATGTATGGAGACTACTACTTAACTTGCTTCACGTGCATTCAGTGATGCACAGCTCCGCTCTGTACAACATCTACACAACTGTAAGCCATTAAAATAGCCAAACGCTTCACAGAAAAACATGCAGACTGATCTGCTTTTTAAGAACAGCAGAAGGTAAAGCCAACTGTTTTCTAACTTCACACACAACAGTTTCTCCTACATTTATTTAGTTTTACATAAATAAACAAAAGCTAAAAGCAATTCTACCATAGTTAAGTGTGCATTTCAGTTTCATCGCAAAGCACTGAAAACCATGCCAAGAGTTTCTCTCGAAACTAAACACTGCATACAGACCTCTGCTAGTTTGTAGGGTAAGATGAGCTTCTCTCCCACTGTCACTGTCTTTCTAGTGACCAAGGCCTCAAACAGCATCTCTTCTTTCACCTTAAAAAAAAAAAAATTGATGTTAACAGTTATTCCAAGAGTAAATTTTTGAAAAAGCCACCCTGTTTTGCCAGCCCCTACAAAGTTAATGCTCAGTGCACAAGAACGTGCTAGATATTGGGAGAAGGCAACTGAGCCCATACATCCAGTATCAGAAAACAACAGAGCATTCAAAAGAACCTGATTTTCTGCATTCAGCCCTCTCAATTCCAGCAAGTTCCCACTGCTCTTCTTTGTTCCCACTATAGCTCCTCCCTCTCACACTTTTTTCACCTTTGTTAACAGAAAAAAAACCCAAACTCAACTTTCTGGTGTTATCAAGATGACATCGTACAAATTACAAACAAGCACAGCAGCGTCAGTGGTTTAAGAAAGATATCTGGATGGGGTTAGGTTTGTTAGCTTTATGTGTGTGTTTTTGCTTTTTTTTCTCAGATTTGAGAGAAGGAGAGAACTCAGAAGGAGAATGAAACCTGAACGAAAAAGCACCTGATATTTGCTCTGATATTCACACCTGATACTGAACTCCCAGAAGAAATGAGTCCCAACCAGGTGACAACCATTTGCTCATCAGCCCTTTGCAGAGATCAGCTGCTGTATAAACACAGCCACAAATAGGGCAAATAGGTAAACAGTGCCAGGAAATTAAAGAGTCCCTGCCTCCAACCATCAGAAGAAAACCTCATGCCCTTTAAGATTCAAGTCCCTGTTATTTTCACCTTCTTTGGGGAAATCCTGAAGCATCTCCTCTCTAACAAAATCAAAGATGTTATGATGGAGTACGACCTAAATACTAGGAGACATTTACTCCTCCTTGCTAAATTTCAATATCAAACAATGAATGAATGTGTTGGTGAACATCTTGGAGGCAGGATTTAGCCTCTGACCTGCAGGTGCAGCACGAGGTGCCCGTTAT
Organism: Odontophorus gujanensis; assembly: GCA_013399175.1. NCBI lineage: Eukaryota > Metazoa > Chordata > Aves > Galliformes > Odontophoridae > Odontophorus > Odontophorus gujanensis. The sequence continues at coordinate 108,624 of VXAB01000170.1, forward strand.
AAGCTAACAGCTACGTACAGAACCCAGACCTTCACAACATCTTTACTACAGGCTAGGAGCAGCAAATCCATGTTTCTAAAACCATTCTAGGCCATATTTTACTCTTTTAGTCTCTAGTACACCTATTTATGATTTTAGATGGACGATGGGAAATTTAGAAGCTTGTGTACCTTGACTTCTTTGTTTGACCCAATAATTATTACTAAGTGCAATGCAAATAAGCCAGTTGAGCCAAACCTCAGAAAGCTTTGCAATAACGATACAACTTGGAACAAAATTTTTCATTTCTTTCCACCAGAAGTGCTGCCACGGGAGCTTCCCCAATACACTCCAATGCATTTTTACACATCTGACTTTTCCTGCAACTCCCAGCAACGGGAACACTTGGCCATAGCGTGAGCAGCATGAATGCCATCTCACCTGTATACAGCCCTCACTTACCAACAGCTCCCACATTGTAAGAAAACAAACATCAGCACCTTGAGATTAACTTCACCTGTCCTCGGCCATACCCCCCCAACTTCCAGTTTGCCTTTCAAAATAATGTGGGGGAAAAAAACAATCCCTCTTCAGGCTCCCATCTCAGCAAATGCAGTGGGGTCATTTGCTGGCTCAAGCACGCGGCCAAAAGCCACTTGTGGACAATTTTTCAGATCAGTTGACATCCCTCAACTGCAAAGACTGGAACACAAGTGAAGTAGGAGCAAGGCAGGACTGCTGCAAACCCTAAGCCTGCAAGCTGGTGGTTTTTAAACTAAAAAAAGCAGTAGGCAAAAGGGTATCAGATGGTTACTAATCAAAACAGGCCAATGCAATATTCTCGGTGCCCAGACTGAACAGCCTAAACACTTCCAAGTCCTGAATTTGTCAGCAAACAATTTGAATTGGTTTGCACAGCTACCCGCACCCTTCACCCTGCCCATCTGTCTGCTGCTGCTCTCCAGGGCTTTCTCCTCCAGTGCTCTCTTGCTGGATGAGACCTGCAGATGTGCTTCCTCCACCCCAAGCCTGCTGTGTGCATACCTGCAGGGATTCCTCCATACAAAAACACACTAGGCAAAGGATAGCATTCAGCTCCAGAAGACAATCCTGAAGATCCACCCACAGCTAGTGCCCAGCAGAGCTTGGTTTGCTTGCTGCACCACTGCTGAAAGCCAACAATGACGAGCGTAGCTGAGCTATCCATATTTTAACTGAAGGTCACAGCTCAAAGGTGTTTAACTCATGATGTCATAGATGCTTATGTGTTTGTGAACAGAACTGTGATGTTTAGAGCTCATTCAAAAGCTGCTCGGTATGGAGTAAGAGAAATTAAATTTAGTTCCTGCCACGATGGGCTTTGTTCTTGAGTAAGAGCTGAACTTTTGATTCCGGCTTTCTTTTAGGCAAACTAAGTTACCTGCCCAGAGTCCTGGCTCAGGGCTTCACACCCCAAACTTCAACCTGGGAACAAATGCAGAAGGGAAGGCCTGAGCTCCTCTTCCCCGCCTAGTGCTTTCTGAGATGCCCATCACACAAGGAGCACGCTGCCTGTGGGATTTTTCTGGGCCACCAAAGATCATTTTTTATTAGAAAACAAGCTTCAGCAGTTTCCTACAGACGCAGGCTGCAAAAGCCAACATGGTCAACACAAAAGAGACACAGTAAAATTGGTCAGTTCATAACTTTCATTTACCATTATCTGCATTGAGGCTGGTTATCTAAACCTAACGACTGAATGTAAAACTGCAAAGACAAAACTTGCCTTCCATGCTTGATGCTTGCCATTTCCACCGTTAGTAAACACACAAAGAAGTGTTCTTGTTCTTCTAATGGAAAAAATAGTCTCCTTTTATGGTGAGCTGGCAGCAGATCACTTCTAGAAGATCATTTTTGTTAATCATGCTTAGGAAGTCACAAATGTCCCACAGCAGTTTAAGAAAAGCATGGGTCCCTGCTGACCTGCACCCAAAGTTTCAGCTCAGCTACGAGTTCTGAACAAACAGCTCCTTGAGCTGAAATACAGCTCAGGGATGAGCTCCACATCCAAACACAAAACCCTGCTGTTGCACATCCGCGTGGGGAGGCGGAAGGACGTTTCAGTTTGGACTGATGAAAAGAGATGGACACCAATAAGCCCACAAAGGAGTGCTTCCAAGCTTTTCCCCAGAAGGGCTTTACACAATCCTTGGTTTCTGAGGAGGATTTCTCCCTCTGCCTGCAGTAATTTCACTGCCTGCAGAGCTTTCCAGGTCTGCTCAATCCATCAGGCAGCACTGACATCACGCCACAGTGCTGTATTTCAGCGAAGTTTAAACAAAGGCCGAGAAAAACCTGCCAAAATCCTCACATAATCCACACGCTACGTCTATTCTGGAGAAAAGGAATCGAGGTCTTACTGTAAATGAAACAATGATCCACAGAGTCTGGCCAAAATCCTACACTGCAGTTTGCTTTTTCAACGAATGCCGGTCTGGATGTTTTAATAAACTAAAAGCGTATTAGAAGAGGTTGTCAGCATTGAAGAAAAATAAAATCCGTCTCAGGTCATCATCTCCTCCCTGATTTCTTCAAAACTCTGCAGGTCAGCTTCATTTCACAGAGAGAGAAATCTCTCCATACAAATGATGGATAAGTATCTCAGTAAAATAAAAAACGTTACTCAGTGTTCTTGCACTGACTATTGAAATTCCCCCAAATTTGTCCTCAGAGGCTCAAAGGCTCCACTCTTTCCAATGTAAGGCAGCAAGCTCATGATACTTTGGGCCAGACATCCCCTTTGGAGGGGGAAAACGCCTAATTTTGCTCTTTTTTTTTTGCTTCATCCAGGCTGGCTGTTCCTTTCCCTAGGAAGGCAACCACTCCCTTGGCGTTGTGCATCTGGGTCTCTGGATCCCTTCTTTGCAGCTCTCAGATGCAGCCAATTCAGCCACCCTTCTTCCAAAACCAAGAGGATTTATCCCTTCTCTTTTCCGAGTCACATCCCTGAATGAACAAATAGAGCAAGCCATCGAAGGAAAAAAAGGAATAAACCACAACACCCCCAGATTTTTTGCCTGTAAGTATCAGATCACAGGAGGCATAGCTGCATCCATTTCTACACTCCACACTGTCCAACCGAGCAGACAATGGCTGCATGAAAAGAACCTGAACTATCTGTCAGCTAGTACTAGTTTCATTGAGATGATTGTTCAGTCTTGTTAAGTAATGCCAAGATCTAGAGAAGGAATTAGCAACTTCTTAAATCTTCTCAGTAACACTGGCATGAAAAGAATGACTGCATATTTTCAGTGATAACACACACACACAAAGAGTAAAAAATAATAATTACCCAAGTGAGACAAAATGCACTTTTGTCAAATTGCCTCAACTGATATTTCCAGTGTCCGGATAACAAGATTCCACTCAGTTTGGAAAGTGTTAAGTAGGTAAGTGCAATGGATTTCCCGGTGTTTCATCTGTCTGAACCCTTTAATTCTCCCTTTGGTCAAAACTGAATAAACACAGCAAAAGATCTGCAGAGGGTGAGCATTTCAGAAACAGAAACCAAGCCCCTCCTGAAAATGTACTGGCTGTATTTCAGCTAACTGGGGAGTGGGTCTATCAGAAAGTTCACACTTGTAGGCAACTTCTGCACTCCCACAGGGAAATAACCAAAGAAATACAATTTGAAGAACAAGCAACACCACTTACCCAAACACAGCAGCACCTCCTACAAATCATACCTGACATCTGCACTGCTGATGCCTGATGAAAAAGCTTTTGGTGCTGTGTATGAACAGTTAGCTCACAAGAGACTTATCGAGAGCAACAGAAGTAGATTGTTTTGCTCAGCTACACCAGCTTCTAGTGTTTTTTCAAGAAGTTAAAGTATGTATTCATTTATTCATCCTTTTTCCTCTCTGTTTTGTACATATCTACAAGTGAGCATGGCACCCATGGCACGCTGCCCTGAAGCATGGCACATGGCCACCACTGGATCCATCTGGCTCGAGCGATGCATGGTTTCACATGTGCGTGTGCAAAGAATATCCCAATACCTTACAGCATACAGATGTTACAAAAGAATTTGTTTGCAGAAGAAAGCTAGGGCACAGACCCAAAGCCTGGAACTTTTTCAGATCTCCAAGTCACTCTCTTATTCAAGGCTTTGTTAAAAAAGCTATTACTTCTCAAACAACTTGGCATTCCAGCTGTGACTCCAACACAGCCATTTTTAACAGGGTCAGACCAACAACATTCTATGCAAACTCACATTTTCCTTCTGTTTATTTCTGTAGTCTGCAAGTCCAAGACGCAAAGAGCATCCAGCTGTTTATACCCATATTTTACAGAAGCTTTCCCCTCCCTAAATTCAGAGCATTAATGAAGTGCTACAAAAATCTGTGTGTGCCAATTCCTGAATTCAAGGAGTAATACAGCACAACAGCTGTTTGAGGGAAGGAATGAGAGCACCACGTGTACACAGAAAGACAACAAATTATCTTCTGGCACTAACAGAAGAACAGGAGAAGTGAACTTTCCACACCATCCAGCTACTTTTCAGAGGGACATAGGAAATCTAAGGCAGCTGGGCTCACAGAGCATGCTCCTCTGTTTCAGCAAGATAGGATATGATGGGAATTGGCCAGGTGAGATGTGTCAGCTCACTGACACCTGTCCCAAGTGACCCTGGCACAGTGGTTATCTGGAGAGGACAAAGCACTTTCTGTACAGACTCTTACAGAACAAAACAGCAGATGGCATCAACAGGTTCAAGCCAGAACTACATAAAAGCAAGTCCATAAATGAGTACCAAAGGGAGCAGAGTGAAATGCACCCTGCAGCATATCCACCGCAACCTTTGTGGATGCTGGCAGAGGGACATCAGACAACAAAACACAGCGGGTTCACTCAGACCCCCTACTGCCACTACCTGGAACAGAACAGTGAGCTGGATGGTCTTAGGATTCCCTGACTAGTTTCTTATGCACCCACTGGAACAGATGTCAGGAGCACTGGGGAATTCAGCTGAGGGAGCTGACGGTTGGCAATTCAAGAAAATACCACAAGGAATGGCAGGTTTTATTTCCATCTAGAACTGGCTTGCAATCTTTCAACTTTTAATCACAGAAACACTGTTTTCAGTCAATTAATCAAGTATACTGGAACTGACAATTAGGGAGAAAAAAAAAAACCTTACATTAAAAGCCTCATAGAAAAAATTCTTTATAACTTCTTACTGGAAAACACGAAGAGGCTGTATTAACACAAGACAATTTGCCCATCAGTGAAACTAGAAATACAAATAAAGGTAGCTCATTAGCTGTGACAGAAAGCAAAGGCTTACCTCCAGCAGGTCTGACACAATGGGCAGAATTTCAGGGTTACAAATATCTATGGAGTCATCTCGGTAGGTCTTCTTTTTGTAACGGATGTTACCCAGATGTAGTATTGCAGATAGGAGAGAGAAAATTCTAAAGAAAATAGACAGATCTCATTTTCACTTTGTTGGTATGTCTTTTTTTCCTTAAACCTAATGAAAAAGCAACCAACACACTCAGTGCAAAACCTGGCTGCAAACTTTTGTAGGGTACTGATCAGGATCCCATCACCATGAACACTGAAAAGAGATAGAAACTCATTCAAATACTGCACTCAGTATGTTTTATGGTACTTCATATCCTGCCCTTTCTACACTCCAGACATCCAAATGCCATCTTCCTATTTGACTTATTCCTCTAATTTTCCATTCTACTCTCTTTTGCCAAGAGTTTCTCAAAAATGAGGCTTACAATAATCACCCACTTCATTATTATTTTTGTTTAATTTAGGCAAGTACCAAATTTGCATTGATTCAGCCTCTTTGAAAATAATTCCACAGTGTCTTTCTTGAGAAAATAATTCAGGTCACCTGATTCTCTGCCTGAAGTTCAATATAATCAAACCCACAGTTACAAAATGGCACCCCAAATAACAAGAAAAAGAATGAATTCCTGGATAAATCACAGCTGACTTCAGCTATGTACTCTATTTGTCTCTCTGGGGACCTAAAAATCACTGAAATTGAATTTGACTCCTAGCCTGTCTGGACAACACAGTATCACCTCTCCGAGCCTGTCCTTCATTATCTCTAAAAAAGGAATACTGATTCCTTATCATTAATTGCCTGACTGCATGTATAAACATTTCTGTCACTGTTTCCACAAAGGTGAAAGCCCATGCTTTGTTTGAAACAATCACTTCAGAAACTGTAACAGCACTTCAAACGCCCCTCTTTTTTCTATGTAGTTGGTGGTGGCTCCTTTTTCCTGCTGAAATCACCCAATGCTCACTGTGTCTAGAATTGCTATGTTTTCCAAAGAGAGGCTAGTCCTCTTGTGACAAGGTGCACTAGGAGAAACACAAGAAATTGTCCACCAGTAGAAGTTATTACACATTAAATCAAAAGCCTGAATTTCAATGGGTATCCTACTCTGTTCAGCCCAGACACTCACCAACTGCTTTCCTCTGCCAATTAAATCACCTCACTGTAAGCAATCCTGCACTGCACACAGGCTTCAGAAAACCCCTGCCACTGCAACTTGACTCCTGCAGCATAATGAGTCGCCCAGGGCAGAACACAGGAAGCAATTTAGTTCTGTGCCACTAGCTCCTCACTGCTGCAGCATCTGTCCCAAGTGGGACACAGTGGCATCAGTTCAGGGAGCAGTAATGCACCACAACTTGCAGGAGAAGGTCAACGTGCATTTGATGCAGAGCAGATAGATGTGAAAAATAAGGGCATATATACAGACGTATACACCAGAGTCACAGTAAAAGTGTATGCAGTTGGGTTTCTCTACGTGTGTGGAAAGGATACAGAGAAAGCAGCATTGATTTCATTATTTGTTAATGCTTGGGATAAAGTATGAGCTTATGAGGAAGATTCTCAGGTACGTGAAACAAGCTCTTACTGGAGCAGAAAGAAGGATAACGTTTCACTGTTTAGCATTTCCAACTGCTGGCTCAGAAACTTGTTAAAAAGAAATAAAATCCATGTTTAAAAGAGCAAGAGGTAATGGTAGATGTAGCTTAAATGTCACCTACTCCAGGTGATGAATAGGGTTTTAAGTGCCATTAGCACAAAGCCATAATTCCCTGTTCCTACATAAACCTCCAGGATTTCAGAGAAAGGAACTGGGTTCATTAAATTACTGTTTGAACAATTTGACTCAGAAAAGCACCAGCTTTCTCACTGTGTTCCAGCTACTGATTTGCCTTTCAGCAGTGCTTATGACGTCAAAAACAATTCTCCCTTGAAGATCATTTATTAATACATATTTTTTCAAAGCCTGTTTCTAACCTTAGTAACGTATTTGTCAAGTTCATTCAAACCTTCTCAAGACTTTGGACCAATGGAGTCAGTCAACTACTTTGTGGCTGAGTCAAGGGCAAGGCTCATGTGAAGTATGTAATTCCTTGCAATCAGCAGAAGACAATGTCACAATCCAACTGAGAAGCACAAGTTTTCAACCAGCATTTGTACTGCACTGGTGAATGAAGGGCTGCTGGAAGTGAGTCTACAGAAGTGGCAATTGCACAGAGATGGATTACATGTGATGACTGGCTTTCTGATTAAACCAGGATCTGGATTCGTTACATGCAGAGTCAAGTATGACTATTCTGAATAGTTCATATCCAAATGTCAACTTCTTGCCCATATCCAATATGCATAGAGGCTTTAATTACAGTAATGAAGGGCATATTTTTCTTAAGTCTTGCCATCTTGATTAATCCTTTATTGTATGAACGGTCAGTGTGTCACCAACCCTTCTCACCACACTGACAGGTTATTCAAAGGAAAACAGTTATGCTGGCACAAACCATGGGGCATATGTCACTGACTACAGGGATCATTTCTTAGATAGTAATATTACATTAATATATAACTCGCATGGTATTAATACAATTCATTAATTTACTACCAAACCATTAACATGGAAAATAAACTCACTGTCTGCGAGTCTTGGGAAGGAAGCCCACCATCTCCATGGCTAGCTGCAGGCGCTCAAAGTCGTGCTTCAAGTCCTCCCCTTCAACAGAAAAGCAGTCCTGCTGGGTTCAAAGGGAAAAATTAAGCCTTGAAACTGAGGCCAGAACAGGTCCAGATGGCCAAGTCAGCACTTCATAAATATCATCCCTGCATTTCCATGCTTTTATCGGCAACTAGAACATTACCAATCTGGCACTGGGAAACAAGATACACAGGAGGCCTCACTAATGTGCATGGAGGATAACAGTGGTTAATTGACCCTGACACCCAGCCCCTTGGATACTGCTCTGAACCCTATTCCAGAGCAAGAGGGAATTCACAGCACCGTAGCAGACAGAGCAAGAAGAGCATACACGATGCAATAAAAATCCAGGATTGGATCCATAGGCAAGGCAGAATTTATCTCCTTAAGTGTTGGAAAGAGTGCACAAACTTAAGCTGTCTAGGAAAATCAGCATTTCAACTGTCTGCCTACGAGCAAACCAAAGTGCAATTTTCAATATGGTAACTATTTGGCAAGAATTGTGGACAACAAGCATGCAGAAAGGCCATGAATTAACAATGATGTGTAGCACGTTACATATTTCCAGGCAGTTCATTTCATGTCAAGTCCTGGCCCATGAATTCCCTTTAGTAAACAGGAAGAATTCTGTTTTAAAATACTTCAAAATAAAATGTGTGTAATTCTATGTAAACTAATCCGTGAATGAAATGCTGCACAAGAAAGGGAAAGTTTCACACATTTTTCACTAACTTTATTCAAAATATCAACATGCTTTTGTAGGGAATTTGAAATCCACTACTTCTTCTATCTCCCAGTGGTTAACGTGTCACAGCTGAATGCTTTAGTTGGCCAGATTCTTCCCAGTACTCAGGGAACAGAGTTACAACTAATCCCCCTTAATCGAGTAAATAAACTAGCAGTGCCAAGGACCTCGTGCATCCTTTGACTGACGTTGGGTCCTCGATGTATTATTTATTGTTGATAGCTTAGATTTTATACTTTTTCCTTAATAGATCCCCAGTCTCCAATTCAAAATTATGTTATTGCCTGTCGTACAACATAAATGTTGTCTTAAACCTCAAAATATTTACTGATGCTTAAATGGAGACAAGATAGTCCACTGCTCTATTACCTACTATTAAATAGTAGGACAACTCAAATGTGGGCTGACTGGCATCCCTGGTCATTACAAATATGCTGTGGGTAACCTGAGAAGTTTTCACACCCACTAAGGCAGGACCTGTAGTCCTGTAGAATAAAAAAATGCATCTGCAAGTTCTGCAAAAGGTTTTTTAAGAAACTTTTTAAAGGGATGACAAGTGCCACTTTTACTGGCTGTCCACATTCCAGGAAACAATTTCATTTTGTGGCACTGTTCACCCAAAATAATTCACAAAGCAACAGTGAAATACCACAGCTGACTCACAAGTAGTGTGATCCATGCCAAAGGCATTTAATGAACAATTTCCATAACAAACGCCAAACTCATTCATCCGCATGGAAAAGCTTTTTGCAAATTATCTACTTAAAAGCAGATGTGCTCCACAGTGCCTCAGCTCTGCGCTAGGTATTGTTTCCTAATGGATTTTATGCACATACATATATGTGCTTTAAAGAGTGCATGTATATTTTAAAGAGTTTCACTGATATTAGAGCAACTAGTCTCCAGCTTACTATTGGCCAATTGCAGCGATCCACGGATTTCTGGGAAAAGCTCAGAGAAGATAACAATGGGGTTTCATTATAAGCTGGCAGTCTGCAGCAGGTAGAACCCACTGCCTTTGTTATCATCATGGAGGAAAAAGGCCAGAGGATGTTTAAGAGCAAATCATCCCAGAAGCCAGGATGCAATCTACCATGAGCATCATGGAAAATAGACCTGAGCAAACAAAACACCAGACAGACGGCCCAACAGTAAGGGCATCCAGTTTTGCTACCCAAAATAAAGAAACAAACCAGAGTTTGTTTCCTCCAGTCCATCATCCTAACCCATTCCTCAAGCAATCCAAGTCTTTGCAACTCATTATGGTATCCTGAGGCACACAGGGAAGCATCCCTATGCTCTCGCAGGACATTATGAGGATGCCAATACAATATCTGATGCTTTTAAACTCCGGGACACTAGACTCCCTTCCTCTCCTCTTATAACAAGAGTTTGCAGCTGAAACCACACTGGTCCTTCACCTACATGGCCAATGAGAACAGCTCCGCTCCACATCACCTCATCTTCCACATCTCTTAGCTGGGTGCAGCAACCATTACATGCATGGCAGAATTAGCCAGGACAACATGCAGCTGGCTGGAAACATGCTTTGTGGTGCAAGACAGATCAACACAGACCATCACAGGGAACACAAGCGCAGGCCACACCAACCCAAAGCACAGTGCTGACCAAAGCCACTGACCCTGTCTCGCTTGCAGAGCAGCTGGGGAAGGCGTGAAGCGGCACAGTCTCTTTCTTGGATAGATCCATTTGGAAAGGACAGCAGAACTATTTTCATAGGAGGGATTGTTTGCATTCTGAGCAATAGGAGGACCTGATTGACTCACAGATGGCTGCTGGGGCGGGTTTGGTTTTGTCTTCTTTTTTCCTGGAAGTTGGACAGCAGATATACTGCTACGACCACAATGAGCTGATGCAAAACAAGTCAGCTCTTAGTGCTTCCAGAACCTGATTTGCAGTTTTATCAAGCAGCCATTTTGATTTTCACAAAGCCACTGCCTCACAAATTACTCTGTAGTGCCCAAATTACACAAAACAGTATTATATATCAAGAAGGAGCTACTATTTGCAAAAACTAAACCATCATATCCAAACCAAACTGCTGAAGCTTTCCAGACAGAAATAAGCAAAAAAGGATAACGTAAAGGGTATCTGTACTGTCACCAGCTAACATACAAGCAACACCACTGCAGGGCAGAGAAGGGTCAGCAACAGGTTAACATACATCTCTGCCCATGTCCCAGTGTGCCTTGCCAAAAAGTGAGCAAGAGGAGCAGCCCCACACACAGCCCCGAGGACATGGGTACCCGTACTGACCGGCTCAGAGTCATAGCAATACTCATCCCAGCTCTGTCTGAGGGGTTTCTTTGTCATCTGAAAGCAAGGCAGACCCAGGTAAGTAGCATTCGGACCCAACATGACTCCCACCACGAGCTCTTCAGACAGGGAAGTGGTGTTGACTTCCCATGTAAAATTATTATCCAGCACAGTCATTCCTGATCTATTTTATCAGCATAAAGTAAGACTCATAATTGTTTCACATCTATGATGCTCTGATTTCTGTGTAGTGTTTTCAAAGTAGTGGGGATTTCCCAAGCTCTAAGCTTAATGAATTTAAGTGAATTGGACTCAGATGATTGGAAAACCCTTTCCTTTACCTACAGCCAAAGGGCTTAGCATCCTTACAATGATTTCTGTTTCTGCTCTCAACTTTTGCTCCAAACACATATGCACGCTGAAAAACTGTGACTCTTTCACTAAAAAGCACCAGCTTTTCCTCAGTTCCTGTCATTTTCCAATCAGTGAGGACTGGAAAGGACTCAGCTCAGGACTCAGTGCTCCTGCAAGGAACACAGACATGATAACAGGGGTCCAGATTGCATTAAAACAAGGATCTAATCCTGCAAATTACTGATTTCAGTATGGACGAATATGAATGTACAGCACAGAGATCATTCAGAGAGTTGCTGAATGACACCAATCATTGGTAGGAGGGGGATATTTTAAAAAAACTTAGCGGATATTATAAGAAAAATTGCTTTTAAAAATAAACTATTTTTTTCAACCTGCATTACAATCAATAGAGCGTTTTGTTGAGGTACCTGAACAGATTGTTCCTCATCTGCAATGCAAAATACACTTTTGTTTTGCGTAACAATGTGAGTGAAGGAACCTGAGACTCAGGACCCAGTGGGGCAGTGATCAGGGTCTGGCCCAATATTGTTCAGCTTTTAAATTTCTGTATTGAATTTTAGTTACATACTTTTGTTCACTTCTGGGTTTGTTCTTCTTCTATTTAAAAAGGCTGGGATTTCTCTAGGACACACTTAAGAAGTTAATGTGAATGCTCAAGGCTCATTTTATTACTTTCCCCTTTTATGTTGGCAGCGTTTCTCTCCCCGCTCTTCCACTACTGCTTTTTCCTTTTTCCTCCTTATTTTCCTTTTTGTTCTTTGCCTACAGGACATGGGAAGGCTGTTACTGTGTTGTTAGGAAGCCAAGCAATCACCTCAAGGAGCCATTATCCAATAGCTGTCAGCACTCACTCATCTAACACAAACTCTAAATGCAGAGAAATGATAATAATCAGAACGCTAAAAATCCTGAATGTCACTGCTTCCCATACTGTGGTCAGGTAAGTTCAAAGTCTGCTTCCATCACGCACTACATAAACCTCCACATCGTTCTGCAGTCTACTTGCCTACAGCAGCATAATGTCATTTTTAATTCCAGTATTAATGACCCTAAGCACTAAGATGCTATTAAGTAAAAGGAAAGACCAATTAAAGGCAGTGTTTTAAGCTAATATGGAACTATCAGATTGCCCAACAAAATCTGTGAATCTCACAAAACTTTCCATTCAAATTATCCTGGCATTTCGGAGCTGCAGAACTGCAGCACAGACGGTGGTGGTGAACACACCATGTCCTCCAACCTTTGCACTGCTCACAGATGCAGGAGGCACAAAAAGAGAGCAAAAGCCTAAACCTCTTCATTTGTGAGAATTTCCCAATCCTGCTACAAGTGGGTGGCAGTCATTAATAGTACAATATATTTTGGCTTTGAAGGCCCACTTTAAACGTATTTAAAAAGCCCTGGGAGATTTACAGAATATTACAGAATTAAATCATATTTCTAGAAAGACCAAAGGCCATTTGTGTTGCACAGTGCATGTGAGTTGCTCTCCAACTTGCAGGTTAAATTTCTCCTCAGTGGTAACCATATTTCAAGCCAAGAAAACTCCAATTACAGCTAAAATCAACACAGAACCCAACCACTCTACTGTTCCATGTTATCCTATTCCATTAATTTTATTTTTTGAGCAAAAAACAGTAAATTCTCTGTTTACAAGTATCAACATGCAACTGCGTCTTAAGCATGTATGAATTTAATTGGCATTAATAATACCTTACACATTCTGAATTACCACATTTCCAATGGTTTCTATATTTTCATTTACATTAAATTTTCTGTATTGCTAAATTTAAAGGCTCATTTTGACAGCCAGCATCAGAATTAGGGCTGCATCCTGAATGGCATCACACATTTTTCTTTTCTTCTTCTCCACAGTCACACATTAATGCCTAAACGTTCATATAAAGGTAGATCATTACTGTTTCTCCCTTGTTGGGCTTGGGTTTTTGTTGTATATTCAACATAACTCTACTTAGGGGACAGAAAATGGGAAACACTGATTTTTTTCATACTAAGAAGTGTTCAGATTGCCAATGTAGATTAATTTACAGTGACAGACTGCTGCCTATAGAGCACTGAAACAACCTGTATTTATCACTGTACACACTTCAGCACCAGTGGTGGAAAAGGCAAGATGTTGCCAGTGTCACCAGTAGAGTAATCCCACCTGGTTGAGGTAATGATACTCCTCAGGCTGCTTAAGATGAAATGCTGATCTCTCTTCCTCGCTCGCTCCTGCCAGGAGGTAATAAAATACATGGTAGTTCCTGGTGACAAAGAAAAGGATGTTAAACTTGAAAACAAACAGCAACACCAAGTAGAGAAACACGTGCATACCTTGTAACTTCACATTCCAGCTTCCCAACTCAAACCTGTGTGTACAATTTCATATAAATAGGGAAAAGTCCCTCAAAGCTTTTTAGCTTTTAGAGCAACTCTGAATGCAGAACAACAAAATTAGAAACTAAAGAAGACAAGAATCTGGAAAAGATAACAGTCACTGAGTCCCATAACATTAAAGCCTTGCAAATAAGAGACAAGACAATCTTGGTTACTACCTGTATCAGTCTAATCTCACATCAATGCAGGAAAAGATGAAAATGCTCTGATTAACAAAATTTTTTGTAGATTAATTGTATAAATAGAAAATAAAGCCTTGTGCAACCACTAGAATGCTTAACACTGAGAGTGCCATAGAAACGGCCTGAAAGCACTTTGCACTGATTCAAGAGATTAAACCAAGTAACGGAAAGCTAGATCCTCCTCTGCATCCATGGACACCCACCTCCAGGATGAGACTTCAGGAATTCCTAGCTGACAACATTGTGTTTTCCTTCAGAAACACAAGCAAAGCTTATATACTAATTAGAAAATTAATCTGCAGTGCATAATCTTTCACTTTTTAAAAACAATTCATTGCCACAAAAAAAAAAGTAATGCATTGACAGTTACACTGTATGACAGAATAAAAAAATTCAGCTCTTCCAGGATACTACAGCTGACAGCCCAGCTGAAGTGCCTCTGTACCAGTGCTTGCAGCATGGGAAATAAGCAGGAAGAGACAAAACCCATGCTGCAATTAGAAAACTATGACCTAAGTGCTATCAAGGAAACACGGTGAGATGAATCTCACAACTGGAATACTGTGACAGAGAGCTATACGCTTTGTAGGAGGGATAGGCTGGGGAAGAGGGGCAGGGGAGCTGCCCTGTATGTTAAGAAGTGGATAGACTGTGAGGAACTGCCTCTGAAAACAGCCATGATCCGTTTGAGAGCTTATGGGTTGAAATTATGGACCAGACCAATAAAAGACATCTGGTGTTCAGAGTTTACACAGGCTGTCGGAACAAGGGGAGCCTGCTGAGACAGTCTCCTTGCTTCAGCTGTAGAAACAGTCACATTCACAGGTTCTCATCCTGGTGGGGGATTTCAGCTAGCCAGCTATCTACTGGGAAAGCAACACAGTGAGCTGCTCCAGGAGACTCCTGGAGTCCATTGACGATAACCTCCTGGTTCAGGTATTACACTGACCAGAGGGGAAGTGTTACCAGACCTAGTGCTCACAGAGAGCAAAGGAGATCATTACCAATGTGGCTGAACAAGGACCTGCTGGTCAGGCTGAGGGGCAAGAAGGAACTATACAGGCAGTGCAATCAGGGACGGCTGGTCTGGAAAGAATACAGGGATGCTGACTGGACATGCAGAGATGTAATCAGGAAATCCAATGTGCAGATGGAACTGAACTTGGTGAGGGGCTCCACATGTATGCTGGTGAGAAAAGGCAGTCAAAGGTGAGCATACCTTCTCTGGAAATTAGAAGGGAGAGCTGGCTTCAACAAATACGGAAGAGATCTTCCTTAAGTACCTATGTTAAGGCACATACAAGATGAGCAGATGATCCAAGACAGCCAGTATGGCTTCACCAAGGGCAGAGCACACCTGACCCACCTGGTGGCCTTCTGTGATGGAGTGATGATATGGGTGGACAATGGAAGGACAAGACATGTCCTCTACCTGGATTTGTGCAATGCCTTTGACATGGTCCCACACCACATCCTTATTGGTAATGTATCAAGACATGGGTTTGATGGGTACACTATTTGATGTATGAAGAACTGGTTGGATGGTTGTATAGAGTTTTGGTCAATAGCTCTACATCCAGGTGGTATCCCCCAGAGGTCTGTCTTGGGACCAGTGCTCTTCAATATCTTTATCAGTGACACAGTGGGATCAAGCACACCCTCAGCAGTTTGCTGATGGCACCGAGCTGAGTGGAGCAGTTGATACAACAGAAGGAAGGGACGCCATCGAGAGAGGCGTCCACTTGGACAGGCCACTAAGTGTGTCCACGTGAATCTCATCAGATTCAATCAGGCCAAGTAAGGGTGCTGCACTTGGGTCAGGGCAGTTCCATTTACATGTACCGACTGGGAGAACTGGGCTGCACCAACAGAGGGGTGGCAGTGGACAGGGAGGGGCCCGACCCCTCTGCTCTGCCCTCGTGAGGCCCCACCTGCAGTACTGCGTCCAGGCCTGGGGCCCCCCGCACAGGAAGGGTGCGGAGCTGCTGGAGCGGGGACAGAGGAGGGCACGGAGATGCTGCGAGGGCTGGAGCACCTCTGCTATGGAGACGGGCTGAGGAGCTGGGGGTGTTCAGCCTGGAGAGGAGAAGGCTGTGGGGAGACCTCGTTGCGGCCTTCCAGTACTTGAGAGGAGCTTACAAACAGGAGGAGGACAGACTTTATATGATCTGATAGTGATAAGACAAGGGGGAATGGTTTTAAACTAATAGAGGGGAGATTTAGATTAGGTATTAGGTGTAAACTCTTTACTCAGAGGCTATGGCACAGGCACAGATTGCACAGAGCTGTGAGTTCTCCATCCCTGGAGGTGATCATGAGCAGGCTGGACAGGGCTCTGGGCAGCCTGATCTAGTGGGGGCAACCAGCCCACAGCAGTGGTGCTGGAGCTGGAAGGACTTTAAGGCCATTTCCAACACGCACCATTCTCTGGTTCCACAACTCCATGAAACACCTTCAATTTTTATTTCTACTCAAATATTCAGAATACTTGAATAATAAAACCACCCCACGCAATACTGTTTCGCTTCAAAACAACTATGACATGGATTTATTGCTAACAGCATAGCAGTATTTCCAAAACCAGAATTTTGGTTTATTCCAAGAGAAACCAAGCTTAATTATTACAACTCCTAGCAGTGCATCTGTCAAGTCTGAGGCAGCCTATGCCATCTAATTCTGGGAACAATCCATCAACATTAGAGAAAACTTCTCACACAGCATCTATCCCCACAAGGGAAAAGCAGAAGTGCCATTAATTGATATACAACAGGTGGTGGAAAGTCAGAAGCAGCAAATTTGTTACAATCAGAGTAACATCTACTGAAGAGGGCATAGCAACTAATACACTGCAATTAGGAAGCAACAGTTTGCTTAGATCTGTTGTCTATATAATAATCTCAGTTTTTTTCTAGAAGCCCTTCTGATGTTTTCAATGCATTAAGAGCTGTAAAATAGAATTAAAATACCATATTCTTTCTCAAATTAGATATTAAGTAGTTTACAAGCTGTTTGAGAATACAAATGGTATGACATTAATCATATAGACAATGGAAAATATAAGTCAAGGACTGTTAATAAAATAATAACTTCTCTTCCCTGGGTAGTACATTCCTCCCTAAACAGCAGTAAGATGGCAAAAACAGGCTTCTACAGCCAGAAAGTGTCACAGGAAATAAAATCTGAAGTTAGAGAGACTTCAGTACAAAATCATGAATTAAATACATATGTAATTGTAATAAAAAATAATAAAAGCATTAACACTAAAAACTGCAATGACAAGCATCTTGATTTTGAGCCTGTGGCTTCCGATACACCTTCCCCATCACCCAGAGTGCACTACCAGCTAACCCAGGTGCAGCCTCCTCCTCCATCTCCTCTGGTCATCAACTGGTATGAAGTCCCAAAGATGACCAAACCAGGAAGGTTTGGTGAAGATTCAGTGCAGGTCTTGTTATGAGTCTGTATCATTTTGATTTGTTTCAGGCAAAAGTTAAGTGTTTGACATGATCAAGACTCTTTTTTGGGTGTGGAATCTCCATTCATGGGGATGCTAAAATCCATCTGGGTACGGTCCTGGGCTTGAGCAGGGGGTTGGATCATATGGCCCCCAGAGGTCTCTTTCACTCTCGACCATTCTGTGATTCTGTGATATAAGGACTGCTGTTTAAGTTTACTCATTTAAGTCCATACAACACCCCACAGCTGGAGCCTTGCAGCCCATCAGCACAGCACCCTGCACAATTGCTTGCTGGTGCAGCACATCCTAGCAGAGCTTTCAGAGTTTCTGCTTCCCCTTGTGAGCCAATATGGCACAAAACATAAATACAGACTTTATCTGTGAAGCATGCAGTTAGAAGCATGAAAATCTTGATCCCTCCTGACAGCACAAGAAGGGACTGAAGCCATGTGCACCGTGCTATCAACACATTCAGGAGGCAGAACCAAAAGAAACACAGGCACTTACCGTTCGTTGTGCTCCTGGTAGACAAGCCTGGATTTTTCCAGCAGATACTTTTCAACATAAGCTCTGGAAGAAGAAATAAAAGCATTATGCATTGACCCAATATTCAACTTAAATGAACACAGCTTTACTGGGACTTTGCAGTTTTAGTACACAAAAAAAGTTTCAGCCTTGTTTCACTTAGTTATATAAATTTCTTCCTAGGCAGAACAAGCCCAATATTATGTTTGGCTTTTGAGGATTTTTGGTTTGATACAAAGCCAAAACTAACTTGGATATGAAAAACATGATCTCAGATGAGTTAGCCTATGGGCAGGGAGTGCAGGGGGAAATTTTGACAGAAACTAAGAATCTCTGATACCTATTTAATCCAAAGCCAGCAAAATAAAATTGCTTGCAGACAGAGATTTGTGCACAAACCCTACTTCGACCAGAAACACATCTGGGTGCACAAGTTTGCAAGCTATGATTTAGCCAGGGGTTCAATGCCCAAATTATCACCCCCTCTTCTACAACTGCCCCTTTGCAACAAAAGCTTGGGTTATTAACCTGTGCATATGGTCAAAACACAGCCAACTGCAGAAGCTCCTTACTGGCGGTGACATTTTATCTCAACAGCCCCCACAATGGACAGACTTCATGCATATATTAATAACCTCTCTAGCTAAAACAAGCTTCAACATGTTTGTTGTTGTGTTTGTTTTTTTTCTCCATGCAATGCTAACCAGTAATGATATGGATTTGGAAATAAGAGCTAAAATTGCCAATGTTGATGATGTAACACAGCACACAGAGGCAGAGGCTGGGCTTTTCCAGCCACCGACTCACAGTGATGTGGCACTGACAGCAGCCACGTGCAGGCAGCAAACCCAAGGAGCTCTGGATGCGATGGGACAGCACGGTGCCCAGCGTAGCCTCCAGATGGGGAGAAAGAGCCAGGCACTATCTGGGAGTAAATCTCCTGGGGGCAAATTTCAGTGATCCCTCCTCAACCTTCACCAAAAAATAAACAACCTGGCCATGCCCCAGAATGTTTGGGATGACTTCTGGGGCAGTGCTTAGGAGAGGCTCTAGGAAACGGCACATGCACGCACCTCAGGACTCCCATGCTGCACGAGAGGAGTGAAGAAAGGTAGACAGGCTGCAGTAAGTGTTATTATTCCTACACACCATGTGCACCAGGAAGTTTTTTCATTTATCCCCTATGAGGAAGCTAACAGCTACAGATATCCCTCTCTGTCTAACCTTAAGTGTAGGTTCCTGTTTTACCAACTGCTCAAGCCAAGACACAAAGCTCCCTGCAGATTCAATGAATAGATGTAGCACTGAGCAAGGCACCAGAACACCTTGGATCCCAGCAGAGCACTGGGCAGCAGCTCGGCACACAGCTGCAGGACAACCTAGATCCAGTCCACCACGCTCGGCATGTAATCCCTTCCCCTGTGATTTCTGCTTTTATTACAGACCCAAAAAAGCTCAGTCTCAGACAGTAATTTAGGTTGGAAGGTCCTCTGGAGGTCAGCTGGCCCAACCCACTACTTCGAGCAGGGTAGGTGCAAGGAGAATGCTGCTCTAGTACGACGTTCCTTGCTTAGTGAGAAAGCGATAAACGAATGTAAGTACATTCCATGCTTTAGCAGGACAGTGAAAAGGAAAACAAATTGAAATATAAAAAAGTAAACACCTTCAAATGTTCTCCTTCTATTTCCTGGTGTCAGTTATATAAAACCTACCTTGTTATTACTTGCAGTTTTAACAGTAAAGAAATTTCGAGAGTACTTCATGCAAAGTACTCATCTAATCATGCTACAGAACCTGTACTTGGTATACTAGGTAATATCAAAAACTTGAGAATGGATTTCACATACAAATCCCACCATGCAAAATACCCATGTTCCTCACAGTACCTGTGATACAGCCCCATGCTGCTGCACAAATTTAACATTATAGCAGTGCACTGTTGCTTTTAATTAAAATCTCCCCCATCTGGCTCTTCTGCAATTTTAAGGAGCATGTAAGATGTGAAGGCTTTTGATCATCTTAGGAGGACTCAACATGTTGCAAAGCCCTTCCTCCATAGCTCACTTATCTCTGAACAGGACATAATAAATTCATAAAGCCTTATGGGAATGCACTTAAAGTAAGCCTTTGCTCATACTCCACTGATTTCTAACACATCTTCAAAGCCTTCATTTCGTGGGGTGGGGCTGGCTGCTCCTACATCTCTTGGCTACTACACCTCTTAAGCCAAAATTCACTTTGAGTTTGGGCCACTATCTGCATACAATTGGTAACCAAATACCCAACTGCTATTTTCAGCCCACGAATTGAGCAAAATTCTGATCCAAGCCTAAAAAATACACTTGACATTAACCAAGAAAATTACATGCACAAAATGGGGATAGAGCTGATTTGAGTGGGCAGAGTATGTGCTTAAAATCTATGCTAAATTTAAGAACAAAAAAATCACAAAATTTGTGATCTTCTGTGTAAGACAACAGAGAATAAAACCTTACTCTTGCATGCAAGGAACAGCTCAGTTATTTTGTAGTATCTTCTTACTCTTGTTGGGGCAGCACTTCAAGATTATAGCTAAGCACACTCACATTTCATCACGTAATGAAGACCAAGGAAAGGTATTTATTAAAGAAAAACTTTATCTTATTTTTAGAACCAGAGCACACAAACATAACTTTATTTGCAGGTAAGTGCCAATCAACCACAAAGGGTACTATCACAGAGCTGGCACAGCATGCCAAGGTAACAGGTTGTTAGAATATCTGCTACCCTGTGTTTCTATTTATGTAGGTATTTAAAAAAATTGAAGCTTATCCTTTTAAGAGAACTATTCATCAGAATTAATAATAGAAGAAAAAAAAAAGAAAAAAGAGCAGCAGATTAAAAACTGGATGAAAAAACAGCTGCCTGACTGCAAAGAACACAGAGTACCCAAGCCCATTTGAAAAATTAACGGCACCCATTTGTACAATACTGTTCTGCTGGAAAATAAGGAAGGAAAAAATGTAAAAGCAATTCTCTAAATTAACAACAAAGTCCCAGCAAGAGATCTCTTAGCTTCCTGCAGAAATTACACAGCCCCTGGAATACCACTCTACTCTCTGCTTTTCCAGCTGAGCTAATTACCCAGCCAAAAAGCAGGGTTAAAAAAGCCCTGCTACCTTAGGGCTGGTGTGAGACAGTTGGCCATGGTATTATGTCGTCTGAAGAAGCCCAAGAGCAATCCAGGTCTAGATGTGCCCCTCAGAAGCCTTTACCCAGCTGTGGCCATCACCAGGATGAGTTCACTGGAAGCTTTGGAAGGAGGCAGTGATGCTGGAAATAGACCCTGCGGCAGCAAAGGGGAGACAAACATCTGCTAACAATGGCTCAGGGCACAGGGTGCCCTAAGTGGTCAAGGACTGGCTTCAAGAGACACTTCAGGGTATGGATGGAAGTGTATGAGGAATCAGACTGCAGTGCTAAATCATATGACCCCATCTTCTCTGTACCACCTATCAGGCACCTGCAAAATTAAATCCCCCTTGGCTTTCTTGCTCCTGAGTCTGAGCAAAGCCAGCTCACCGACCTCCCTGTGCCCAGTGCACGCTCCAGCCCCGTGACCTATTCTCATGGCCCATGCTATCTAAAACGTTCCTCTCGCTGGCTCTCTTAAGAGGAAAAATTACATTTTGGCTTTATTATAAAGTCAACATTATGATTAATGAGAGCTGAACTGGCTTAAATCCATCTCAGGTGTATTTGTGCTTTGATGTGCAGCATAGATAAACCAACCGTTTCATAACATTTAAATAAACTAAAAATACATGCTGTGAATCCCATTGCCACTCACCCTCTCACAGTGCCCGTCTCCTGGTAATTCACTTGGATAAATTTGCCGAAGCGACTCGAGTTGTTGTTATGCGCTGTCTTTGCATTCCCAAAAGCCTGTTAAAAAGAACGAGACAGCATCACTGCTTCTGAAATGCCACCACCTTTCCTTATGGACACGCGTGTCGCTACCAACTGACCTCCAGGGTTTTGCTAGCACTGTAATATTATAATAAATTAATAAAAAACACAGGGAGAGAAAGTGAGTGAGTTGAATGGGCTGCAAAATAATAGGATCAGCTTCTGGGGACTGCATTTGTTTTCAGTTTGGGATTCATGAAGGTTAGATAAACACTGTTAAAAAGTAAAGTGTCAGCTACACAAGAGATTTAATATTGAAGTTATTACATTCTCCATTAAGGCTACACTTTATTCATTTAAATGGATATAGAAGTATGCTGCTCCAACAAGACTAACTTTTAATGAGCTAGCTGCTTTTTAATTACATATGAAATTAGGGGAAAAACACTTTGAAGGCAACCCAGGTATTAGACAACATCATACATAATGCAGACATAACCCATAGGACCTTCAAGTATTTCAGACACCATCGGTTTAATTTGTTGCTGATGCTTTCCCAAATCTGAATGCTTCAAGGCATAAAGCTTTCATTAAAATCCCACCTCACTAAGGCACCTCATGCAGAGAGCCATCTACCACTGGTTAAAAACAATCCCCAAGCACAGTAACCATTGGGGACCTGTAAGAGCTGCATCTCAAAGCAGCTTAATTGAAAAGTGGTGTTTGCAACTGTGCCTAAATCACTTCACTGGTCTGGTTCACGGTGACTGAAACAGCCCAGCTGCCAGGTACAATTAATGCTTCATTTACTACACCTGCTTTGATAATTGTTCACCTTTACTTCTAAGCCAAACATACTTGAAGCAATTATACACAAGATAATTTCTAGGAGTTCTGTCTGTACGTTGCATCACAATTACAAATACAATTTGTGCTGAGGCTCAATATTAGAGTTCAGCTTTGAGCTCCCAACAGATTTATTTCCTACTCAGCTATTTATTGGAAAAGATTAAAAAGGCTTTACATCTATAATCCCCAACTTCTCAAATGACCTTTGCAGGTTTTACTTTGCAACTAAAACCCCCAAAAATAGGCCAAGTGAGAGGAAATCCTTCCAAAAGGCACTTGATACCATCAGCCCCACATCCATGTGATGTTCCCATGCTCAGCAGCTGGATGAGCCCCCCAGCCTTCCCACCAGTGGGATGCATCTCAGAGCCATGGAGCAGCCTGGTCACTCAAGCATCCCTCATCACACGCAGTGTTACATCTCAAACTGAATAATGATGGAATTTCCCCCCCTATTTGAAGACATGGATTTGTTTTGGCTCAAGCTGTTGCATACTAACTTCCAGCAGTTGACTAAAACAAGTTCTGCAATGGTAGAAACCTGCCGAATGAGCAGCTGATGCTTGGGCTTGCAGAGAGGCTGATCCCATACAGGAAGCTAATGAGCCTTCCCATAAATGGCCTTCCAAGCTTTGCAGGTTGCACACAATTTGTTTTGTGCCTTTTCCCCAGAAATCACCCCAGCACACAAGAGCTTTTCCCTAGCACCCTCACCCCTGTGCCCAGCTTCTTGTGAATAAAATCACATCCCGGTGCCTAAAATCCAGGCATTTGCTCCCCCAGAGTAAGCATTTTCACATTAAAGTGCTATTTCAGCATTACCAGAGGACTCATTCACCTGTCCTTTCCAGGAGTTTCAGCCAAGCAGCTCAGCGAGCACACACACAAACACGTCTCTAAGTGGATCGTGTTGATGTCCAACACCATGTTAGAAGGGTTTTCTGGTTCAGCTCCATGTACAGCACCTCAGGGAGGAGGCACTGCCCCAGGGGAGCAGTGAGGTCTGCTCTCCAGGACTTTTTATGCAGAGCACTTTCCTGCATGGACGCTTCCTCCTGGTGCAGGTGATGCACCAGCAAATTCCCGAATCCCTCGCACCCCAGCAGGAGGGTTTCACTTATTTCTCTTCATACAGGGTAAAACGTTTTGAACGTGGGAGTGGGGAACTGCACGACTCCTCCTTCCTTGCTTCATGACTTTTTCTCTATTAATGTGCCAGACCACGTTACACATTGCGGTACAAACGCCCACAGAGCTCACAGCCCATAATATCACTCTTTCAGCCATTTTCTTCATTGCTCGCACAAATGAGACAGCTCTCTGGATCCTGCCTTGTGAAGGCTTCAGCTTACTCCATGGCATAGGCATGCGGGTGAAGGTCCAGGAAGTAGGTGAAGGCATGTCTGCTGTTTAACTTGAGACTACTTAATACATTTTTGTTTGTTTTACTCGCCACGTTCCTTTAATAGAACCATCAGGCTATAAGAAAAAGTGCTATTAATTCAATTTAGGCCCATCTAATCTACATATCCACAACAACAGCCGTAATATTCTAGTTTGGCTTAGGAAAACACAGGAGTTCCAACTGCTCCACTGAAATTACGCTCTGTTCACACCACTTCACTTCTCGAAGCCGCTGATTCCAGTGCTTAACGGAAAAACTCAGTAACAGCATTCCTGAAATTCTTGGGGAGACCAAAGCTTGTACTGGCTGGGGCTCAAGGCTTGGAAGGAAACGAGCTCAATGTGCTCCTGTGTGTGAGCCGAGCACCCGCCTGCCCATTCAATGGCTCGGCGAAGGCAGGCCCGTGGCCGGTGCCTCCTACACCACTTCCATACAAAGAGATGCCTATGGTGGAAGCTGAGCATTTGCACCACAAGCTAATTCGCCAGGTGATATTGTCAGCAACGAAGGCTCAGAAATGAGCTGTGTTCCCAAAACTGTGCAACTGCCTCCGACTGAATCTTAACACCTCCTAGTTCAGCCGTCATCTGCTCCATCGCCTTCAGGAATGCTTGGTTCATGCTCATTCATGGGGCCCAGGAGGCAGGAAAAATAAAAGCTAGCGCTCTTGTGGCTGAGGAGCTCACCTTCTTCCTCTCCTGATGAGGCCAGCACTTACAGTCTCGTCATTCAGGACTCAACAACGATGCAATCTGGAACGGCAATTACAACTGCAGCGAGGATCATCTTCATGACTTCCCTCAAATAAATTCATTTTCTAATCCTTGCACCTAGGAAAACCACCACCCAGGGGCTGGCAGCAAGCCCAGAGGTTGAAGTCACCTGCACTCAGGCTACAGAGGAGAAATCGCTCGACAGCAGCCAAAGACTGCTGGTAGCCACATTCTCTGGGCTGCTGGGAACTCCTGACACATGCAGTGCTGCAAATACTGCAAGACTGGTACGGGAATTCACAAAGAAAGAAAGAGGAACAGAAAGATGAAATTGCACAAGTCTGTTTGCCATCAAAAAGCTGCAACAAAGGCCAGGGCCAGAAGGAGGTGAACAGGACACAATCAGCATAAATGCCAGGGAGATGGACTCCAAAGAGATCCTGAATTTACATCCATAAAACCCAATTAAAAATCCTAACAAGACAAAGACTCTACCTATGATCAAAAAATAACAATTAACATTGGGTTTGCTGACCTGTTAACAGTAGCTATGGAGCACAACAAAACAAGCACACCATCACAGAAAATGATTAATAGCAGAAAGTTCCCTTTTTAAAGCCAAACGACATGTTTTTCTTCTAGGCAGGAAAGTATAGCCCATAGGAAAACAACAGCACCTTCACATTTCACCGTGCTGGTAATGTTCATATCTTTCTGCGACCTCCACACAGAGCATCCGTGGGCTTTTTAAGCTTGCTGTATCTCGAGGTACGAGGTGGATGTTAGAGATGAATTCTGCTGGGTTTTGTTCCACCTGCAACCGATTTCACAGTACTCAACCTGCCAGGAACCTACCTTTAACAAAATATACGCCGAAACATGACCGTAACATGATCATTTCCACACCTAAAATGCACCTGGATGACAGAAGTTAGAGCTTCCCCAAATTCCTTCTCATTGACCCCAACACGTGGGGCACTCCCCACGTTCAGCTTCCATAACCTGTGTGCAGCAGAGAGCAGGGTGCTTAACTAAGCACCAACAAGAATGAGACACAATTTGCATTCCTGCAAAGTTAATTAGGATCTGTGTTTATTATGCTTCCATCTTGCAAGGTGCCTATCAGCATGGCCAACAACAGCTCCGAGTGCCTGGTTTGCAGCAGTTAAAACCAGGTCAGGTGCTGACACCTCACTTTAATTCTCTTCATTGTGGCTCAACGTTTCACAAGGCCTAATGAAACCATTTATGCTTTTACACTAACAGCACAAACCACCAGATATTTATAGTGCGTGTGCTGCAATGCCTGGGCAGAGCACTTGCAAAGAACAGACCTGCAGCACTGAGCAGAGCTACCAGCACAGAGCCCCAGAGGCGCCACAGCAGCTTAGTCTATAATGAGAAAATACATTTTCCCTCCTTGCCACACAGCCAGACCATTGCAGGAAAAAGAAACAAAGAGCACAACTCCCTGCCAGCCATCAGATCCACCAGCTCCCTGCTGCAGGGAGAGAGCAGGCTCCTTCCTCAGTTACAGGAGCCTGTGAACCTCAAGGCACCAGATCTGTGATCAGTTTTGGGCTCCCTGGGACAGGAAGGACCTGCAGGGAGACAAGGCCACTGGGATAGGACCACTGATACGTACGCTCCTGCCATTCACAGTCCTGAATCAAAACAAGGGAAGATTAGTTTAAACATGAAAGCACTCTTCTGGAGAAGGTTTAGGTGTCAGTGTAATTGAATAACAGAAGTTTCAACCACTGAACACAGTTAGATGTTCTAAATAGGAATCACTTCACTGCACAGTCTGAGGAGAGATTTCAAGCTCTGCTGATGCAGAGGCTCCATCAGCTACATAAGAAATCTGATTTAATGCCATCACTAGTGGCAAACGCTCCAACTTTGGCAGCGTATTCCTTCTTTTCTAGATGAGCACTTAAGAAAAGGATCAAGGAATGACCACACATCCACTACAGCGCAACAAAATGACTTTAACAGGAGTGTCATGGGATCTTTTATGTGAATGGAGACAGAAAGCAATCACAGAAAATAAACAAAATGAGTCACAGTGTTCAGACTTTCCCCTCCCCCAGCATGAAATGTGAGTATCCCAATCAGAATCATTGAATCATTCAGGTTGGAAAGACCTCCCAGATCATCAAGTCCAACCATACTAATAAATAGGAACAACAGAAGAAACAAAGCAGCACACAACAGACAAAACCCCTTAGTGTATGCTTGAAGTGAGTGCCTAATAGGCTGCAGAATCACAGAATCACCAAGGTTGGAAAAGACCTACAAGATCAACCAGTCCCACCACCCTGTGCTGTGTTACGTATGGCACTGTCAGGCTGCACCATGATTTCCGCACCTTGCACAATCATCTTTACAGAGCAAGGTTAAGCACAGCAGTGCATCACAAGCAGCTGATTCTACAACTGAAACATCTCTGTAATGACAAGCAGCAGCACCAGTGTGTGTCAGGACAGCAGCTGACTTCCTTTACGAAGGCCATTAAGGGAAAGAGCAGAAGAGCAAACAATGCAGCAGCTCACTTCCCAGAGCTCAGGGCAAGATGACGCACGCGGTGCTGAAGCCACCCTCGCTGGTGGAGTTACACAAGAATGGAAACACAAGTCCTAAATCTCGCAATTACTTTTATGCAAGCCAGAGCCCCATCCACTTCTCCCCGTCCACAGCCCCCACTATCAGGATTGGGCCATGGGCATGCACGAGCCCCTTGGCCACCCGCCAGCCCCGGAGGAGGGCTCTCCACGTTTCCCCCTATGCTTTCCCCTGTGTCAAGTAATGATTCTGTGAGGGCCATAAACATTTAGAAGCGAGTTTCAGCTTCCCACTGCATACTTAGACAGCCCTGACAGCACTAGAAACTGAAGCACTACCCGCTCCAGCCTTGACAAAAGTTTTCCTGTAGTTTGTCACCAAAATCAGTGCCACAAACTGAGAAAGCGTCCCCACTGTCAAGCCTTCCATCTGGAAGCTCTTAGCAGAGCCAAAGGGGTCACGATGTATATTTTACACACATAGTTTTGTGATTTTCCCAGGAGAAATATGTGTAATGAATAAAAACAAAAACACGTTAGCAGCAACAAAAACATACCACTGTAATCCGAAACGCAGCTTGGCTTCTGCGCGTGTTATCCTTCCTTCTGGATCTCGGCTACTTTTTGCTAGTTCAGACCAAAATAATACACATAGTACAATAAAAAACTGTCAGAGCTCTGCTGTTGAGTCAACACGATAAAAAAAAAGCACATGAAGCCCTGTAAAATCAGACTGCATAAGGAAAAATGAGGTGGAACACGGAGATGCAAGTCTCCACCCTTTCCCTGATATTCTGGTGGATTATAGAAATGAGCTGCGACTGCTCATGGAGATCCCAAACTTTCAAGAGTGTTTGTGCCATTAATTCGGTGCACCTTGCCCAGGAGGACTACTTGTTCACATGGCAGCACGCAGGGGGATGGTGTTCCCCATCGACTGCAGCACCCTGTGGGCTGGAGGCAGCTCCCAGCTCCTCATCCAGCAGCAGAAATGCCTTTTCTTACCCTGCAGCATCTGCGATGGACTGCAACCTTTAATGTGCCACAGAAAAAAATTACAACTGGTTCATCTGCAGCTGGAGTATTTATTTACTAGAAAATAACACTGGGAAAACCAAGGTTGGCACTGGCTGTGGAAGCTCAGAGATCAATATGTTTTTATTGACCAAAGCTGAACAGCTTGTTTGTCTGATCGGAGCACGCAACTGCTTAAAAACGCATTTTCAGGTGTTAAGTAAAGGAAAACCTTAAAGGCATTACTTTCCGTTTTCCAGCTGCAGTATGTTTGAGGCTGTGATGGAGATACTTTCTATAAAAAAGGAAAAGTTGATGAGCAAAGGGTAGGACTGACCCTGCACCACTGGTGATCTGCAGAGGCAGGAGCAGCCGCGGTGTAGCGCAGAGCAGCGATGCCCTGGGGCACGCTGCGGGCACAGGCTGCGGTCCACAATGCCTCAAAATGGAGCAGCAGCTCTCACTGCACAACGCCTCCAACGCCTGTGTTTCTGAATTTAAAAAAGGAGAGCCCTGAATGAATCAAGCTAAAGGAAGCGTGGTGAGATTCTGCACTCCAGCTTTGTGGCAGTGAGCTACGCAGCATGCAACAAATGCTAAAATAATGCTGATATTTTTCTATCGCCCACTGTTTTCTTAGCTAGCTTTTGCTAAGAGCTGAGTGTTTGGAACATCACCTCCAACACTCCAGATGCCAAGCTTACAGTTATCAGAGCCTACCAAGGTGAAGCAGCACGGTCTCATTGTTTAGAGCTCCTTTTGTGAGCCATCCACCATACTTCTGGGATCTCTGTCCTCAGGCTGGAAGCACTTCCCAAATTTCACAGCGAAGGAAGATGCTCCCAGCTGCAAAGTTCCTGTTACTACACAAACTAAATGACCCCCATCTGCAGGGAGCTGGGAGAAGCACACCACGTCCTCGAGGATGCTTAAAAACTGCAGCGTAAATGAAGTCTCTGAAGGCATTTAAAAGCACGTAGCTTTGCAGTCTCTCAAGTCTTCATACAGAATGGTTTGTACTGAGGACCACGAGATCCTCAGAAAACTGAGTATTATGGACAGACAGACCACGACTTGCTCAGGATGAGTGACGATGCTGTTTGCTGCACTGGAAGCCGTGTGCTCGTACTCTGTGCTGCAACACTGCCTGCTAGCACAAAAACTGAAGAAGATGCACTGAAAAATTCATGGGGACGCTGCTTGTCTTTACCAGTGATCCAACATTCATGGCAGATACTGTCTTCCAAAAAATTCTGTGCAAATAAGCAACACTTATTACAAAGGCTTCACATGGGTACGCATTCACGAAATCCTCCATTCTCCCCAGGTCGTGGCTTCCAGCAGACAGATGCTGTATGCAGAATTCGTGTAATACGCTTTGTTTAACTGCCATCATGCTGCCTGATACATACGTGCTCCCATATATACCAGTGTTCCTCTTTCAAGTTCTGAAGAAACACTACAGTGCAGTGAAGCACTGGAGCAATTCTCCAGCAGCGAGGCCTATTGAAAGCAAGGGAAATCACAGCCTGATATAGGTGCTGCAATAGCTGGGATGGGGTGAGACACAGACAAGGACAACTCTACAGCAAAAACAGCATTGCCTGCCACTAGAATAGCTGGAAAACTGAACAAGTTGTTGGGTACGTGTGCTTTCTGTCAGTCTGCAGCAAACCTCAACACTCCTGTGCACATTCTGAGTACTTTTTCCTTCGTGTAGCAAGAGATACAACTATGGAACCCAACTGGAGGAAAGGACCTTGGCCAGTGGAGCACAGGAATGGCAAAAATCAGCACTCCCTGTACTAAACTCCAAGTGAGCAATTTACACCCTACATAAAATCACATTTTCTTCTGTTATTTGGAAGTGGGCGGCTACATAGCACATACATACCATGTTGAAATAAAGAGTGGGCCACGATTAATTATGCTTACTTGGTGAAAAATGAACTACAAAATGCATTTGCAAGGAAAGGAAAGCATGGCACTCAATGGGAATGATGGGAACTGCTTCAGCTTTACAAAACAAAAACACCATTAGTGGGAGCTAATGGGGGCTCGGCTTGCATCTTTTGTCTTTGAAGACAGTGTATTAAATGCATTTCTTTATTGATTTTAATCAGCAAGCAAAATCCTACATCAAAAAATTAAACTCATGCAAAAACAGCATTTCTTCTCGGCAGGGATCTGCCTGCAGTTGGAGAGGAAGAGGAATGGCAAAGAAAGCTAAAAACTGACAGAAAGGAAAAGCACAGAAAGAAACCTTTCTTTCTGTTAAGTGGGCACAGCTCAGCCTTCCTCCTCTTGTTTATGCCCACCGGGCAGAACACAGCACAATTGTCCTACCTCGAGCTGGCCTGCTTTCAGCTTCAGGAATGCTTTGGTCATTCGGCCCCTGGCATCCGATCCACAAGGCTTTTACTCCAGCAGACTCTTTCTCTGCTGTTTCTTCCCTGTCTGACCCTTTGAATGCCATCCAGGCACACAGGATCTACTGACAATTCATCAGCTGTCTGGCTTAAAGTTGATGTAACAATTAAAACAGAGGTGGAACTTGAAACAAAGGGTGGGAAAATTCCCACGCTGACAGGGATTGTACAAAAAAGGGGAAAAAGGATGGAATGAATGCTGAAGGGCTGCAGGTAGCTCAAAACATAGTCTGAAGGTAAGAAGTGCTGAGCAATAACATCACCAAAAGAGAATCCCACCTGTGCACCACTGTGCCCTGTACCTGGGGGTCAAAATCCTAAGTGGGCCTGAAAGCAAAGTACATGTAAACATGCTGCAAGAAATGAAGAAGCATTAAACCCAGTGCTCTCAAACCTAAGTGGTCAGACCATGCCACCACAAGATGAGGAGGGCCAGCGGGGTGCCAAGGGCTCTCAGCAGTAACGCTGCCAAGCATCTGAGGACACCAAATACATCCCAATTATTTTCTCAAATGTGAAAGATGTAGTGACATGCCATGTTTCGGAGTTGTTGCTTTGCTTGTTTTTCTTTTTTGTAATTTTAATCTTTTCCCCATTCTACTTGCGTCTGCCTCTCTCAAAGCACTGAACACAGACTTCTCTGCTCAGAAAGCCCTTTCCTCGAGAGGTGATGGCTGGGCAGGTGAATTCACACAAGCAAAAGCCCACACTATATGTTTTCTCAGCTCACTAGGGAATTCCTGCCAAAACTAAAAAGAAGGTATCTACATAGGATATCACATTTATAAATGCATTTATAAGCTACTGCATATTTAAGTGGCTTGGGGAACACCTAAACACAAATGCATCAACATCCTCTGTAACAGGCAGAAGCAGATATTGACATCTGCATCAACCCACCCAAGTGTGAACTCCTTATACCCTCCTAACCCAGACCACAGTAGAAGGGATCCTGGCTGCTGTGCAATTCAGCCAAAAGGAACAAAAATGAACCCAAGAAGAAAACATTTCTGTCATTTATTGGGAGTAAAGCACCACAGTGGTTGCCAGCACCCACCCAACCATGCATCCCTTCCTGATGAAGTGCTGCTTTTGGTAGTGCCTCAGCAAAAGGACGCGTGGAGCTGCCTACCTCAGGACGAGGTCAAAGCAAACCTTAGGGTAGAAATGCAGTTTTCTCTCAGTGTACGCAACTTAATTCTAAATTAAGGCCCATTTTACTACTTGAATTTCCAATTGAAAGCTAGCAACTTAATTAAACTCTTAAGAAAAATTACTGCTTAAGATCCTTCAAGATCATAACCATAATGCAATTTAAAAATTACAACCCCTGAAGTCCAAATGCAGACCTATGGCTCCTGCAGACTTCAACACGGCTCCCACGGATCCCTTCTACCATCAGAGCTGATAGTTAGGGCAGCCTCATTACTCTGAAAGCTTCACACGCTGCTGCAGCATGCGTAACAACCAACTGCTGCCTCACCAGCTACCTCAGATGGCTGTGTGTCATTTTCCTACCAGACAGAATTAATGCAGAAAACTTGAAATATTTTGCTTACGTATGAATTTAAGTGATTCTGCTTATTTATGAATCTACCTTAATAAAGCTTACCCAGCAACAAGGAACAGCAAGGGCAGAAACAGCTGATCTCATCGCTCCACAAGAGCTTAGCAGCCTCAGCGATGGGGAAAAAAGACTAAAGATTCCTAGAGTACACAAGTGCTCGGGTGGGCATCGCTCGGAGCACCACAGACACTGCATTCTCACACAGCAGAGCTCTCACTAATAGCTCACGGAGCTCTTTAAAAGCCCAATGATCAATAAAGTGCAATTGGAAAACTTCGTCAGAGGGGTCTGATAATGCTATAGAGATTAAGCAGACGCTGATCTATGTTATCTCAGCGTTTTAAAGTTATCCTGAATGGCAACCTTGCCAACTCAGAAGCAGAGATGCAGAGAAAACACAGTGTGTTTTGCATTCTACCATAAAACTCCAGGCTCATGTCGTGCAGATACATTTGAGTGGTTCACTCTTTGACAAGTGTGGACGTTCCCAGCGTAATAACACCGTGGTGACGTGCAGTGTGGTGACTGAGCACTACTCCTCGGCTGAACCGACCCGTGGTGGTTTCCCAAAGCTCAGCACAATCCCAGTTCTGGTTATGTATCCTTTCACACCCTCGCGTGTGCCAATATCAGAAAGCCCCAGAGCTGTGACCTCCTTACGCTGTAATCATGCGCTCCATCAGCACACACGGTCACTCATCCAAGTACGCGTCCACCCTGTCAATAACCCAGGCTGGTAAGTTTAATTAATAGCCCAGCTTGAAAAACGAGCAAACATCAATAGGAACTTCCCTCCCCCCCTCCCCCCCCACCCAAATCATTACGTTTTCTCTCAGCTTTATTGAAATTATTTAGCTTTCCTGTACCAGATGAAAACCAGATGTCCCACAGAGGGAGCGGCTGCACGAGCCAGAAGGAAAAACCAAGGCAGCAACGAGCAGGGCCCACCCATTCATTACCCCCATATTTCACTCTAGCCATAAGGCTATTTATATTGCATCTCTATTATTACAAATATCGTAATTGTGATGTAATTCTGGAAACCTCAATTTTCTTCTCTGTAGCTGAGGAAAGGAGAAAGCAGCACGCGAGTTAAAAGGCTCCAGCAAAGTTTCTTTGTGCTGCATAAGCATTTTCAAAAGCCTCACTCAGATTTTGCAGCATTAATGCCAATGTTATGGTCTATAATCCCTTTTGAAGCAGACCAAGCCCAGTATTAATGCAGGCTTACTAGCACTTGGATGCCCACTTGCCGTACTTACAAGATGAAAAAAGGAGGTTGCGCACACCAAGCAATTCAGGAAGTATCACCCCATGAGTGCTCCTGGGAATATTAGTTTTATTTACACCATCTGCATCAGAAATGGAGCTGCATAATGTAAAAAAACAGGAGTGAGAGGAATGGACGAGTGATTCGTAAAGTGTCTGCTATACACAAGGGCAAAACAGCAGATGATCCGACCTCACTGGATTTAAAGGCATAATTCTCAAGAAACACACTGTTTTCTAACCCTCCTGCAAGCCTTGCCAATGCCTTTGCTCAAGGTCTTCTCATCCAATGCTTCTGGCAATAGAGCTCTTTAATCAATTGTACGATAGCCATTACAGAAGCTGCAATTCAGAGTGTGGGCCCAGCTTCTTCAATTTGCAGAAAAAGAGAGGCTGATGGGGCAATGAGCCTTGTCACGCTAGATCAGCTGCACAGAAATCAATGGCCAAACCACGTTTGCATACAGGCAACCCATACGCAGCCAGCAGCACTCAGAGCCACAACAGTAACCACAAGTCACCAAGCAAACATGGAGCTTTCATTGCGGGTGAGTCACCCATTTCTTCCAAAGAGATGGCGTACTTAAAATTCTCCCTACATTGAACTACTGCTCACAATCCAGTTCCATTCCTCATCATAAGCTGTGAACCCATGAACATAGTCAGGTGTTCACCAGAACCACAGCAATCAAGCAGCAACCAAGCAGTAACACCTCACCTTTCCATTAATAGACGTGAGAGTTCCAATAGCTGACCATTTTCATTGCTAACTATTCTCCAAAATATTTCAGGTATCTGTCATAGACGGATGACCTTTTCCATAACATGAGTAAAGAGTTTTGTGTTTTTTTTGCTATTGTATGCATTCCTCTGCAGCCTGAGAATTAAGTTCAAATCACACTTTTCACAAGGAGGATGCCAAACCACAACCCAGCAAACTATGCTGGGTTTTACTTGATTAATCATTCTGGCCACCCGCATGACACCTCCGAAGCAAACCCGTGTTCAGCAGCCCAATCCCTCAATACTGCGACATATCAGCACCCTGGAGCTGAGATACAGAGGGAGGAGAAACATTTCTGCAATGTGCTTCTCCTTGGAAGGTAGGCTTTGCTGCACACCCGTGTGTTGCATCTTGTGGGGCTGATCCATGGCTGACTGAGAGCTCTGAGGACAGGATGGAGATGGGAGGGAGCTGAGGCACCGCTGCTAAAACAAAAAGAGCAACCAAATGCAAAAGCTGCACGTTGAGTTTGGCAGCACGCTGGGATTAGATCACCGCGAATCCCAGCTTAAGCCCCTTAATAAAGTTCAAACATGAATTTCCTGACTAAGGTAAAAAGCCTGGCTAAAATTTATGAACTGCTGGCAAGTTTACCTCTATCCCAGAGGCCTCCAAATACCAAGAAAACTCTGGCCCACAAATGCTGAGTTCAGGCAGATAATTCAGAAACATTCCTCTTTTAGCATTGCTGGAGCTAGAGCCGAGGCAATGAGGAAATGAAGTGCAGTGAGAACAAAAAGATACTCTTGTGAAATACGAAGTTTGATTAATCCAAGGAGGTAAATATCCACTTCATGCTTTACATGGCCGTCACTCTCTGCTGGCAGCAAGTTCAGGGATTGCTCTCATGCACGCTGCTGCTGCAGCACAGCTGGGCCCAGACACCAGCAACGCTACTCTGAGGTTCTGCAAACAATCAAGTTACTTCAGTACTGAGGACACTACTCACCAGAACGTACCCTCACTTTTTCTGTGCCTTAAACTAACCTGCAAAGTGCTATTTCCAAAGCTCACAAAGTTTATTTTCAATTAAGGAGTGGATATGAGCCTCACACAGAGGGACATTTAATTTCCTGCTCTGGGGAGGCAGCCCAAATCTTCCCCAGCTTCACCAGACAGCCCACTCCACCTACCAGCAGCTGATTCCTATCTCTGCCCTGAACAATGCCTTCTAAGAAGCCTCACTGTGCTCATTTCAGAGTGCTCTGATTTGCAGGGTGAGGAGCATTTGCAGTCCAGAGGAAGATTTGTACAGTCTGGGAACCGGGAATGCAAAGCTTGCAGTGCATGCAAAGGGCAGAGAGAGAGGCAGAGGCATTGGGATGCAGCACTCAGCAAGCACAGGCTTTCAGTGAAACAAGGCTTGCCCTGCTCTATCCAGAGGTGCAAGAAATGCTTTGTTATGTTATCTGTCACTAACTACCTGGCACTGACAGCAACAGATGCCCTTTCACATTTTCATCTACATTCTATAAACAATTTTTGCTCTTCAGGATCATTTTCTGTAGTACCAAGATCTCCTTCACTAAGCTATGTAAATGCAACATGTTAATTCAGCAGTTTCACAGTGAAATTTGGAAGCTATAGGAAGAAAACCCACAGATGATCCCTAATGTTCAGCCAGAAGAGACGCAGCACTGCCCCCAGTACCTGTCCCTGTCAGTCTGCGTTTCCTAAATCTAAATATGAAGGAAGCAGTAATTCTTCCAAAGAGAAACTAATTTTGTATTTAATTAAAATAAGTTCAATCTCTTCCTTGATCAGAGGGAAGCAGAGGGATGCAGCGGCGCTGCTGAATGCCTGTAAATCATCACCACCAAAAAAAGTCATAACCAAAAAGTGACACAAAAACTGTATCCTTTCCTTCTATCTTGGTGAAGCTTTACAGGACAAGCAATGGCATCGCTGACACTGCAAGAGTCACTGTCAAATTCAGTGATGATGGAAGCCAGAGGCTGTGCCAGAGCCATGTGCGAGCCTTGCCCTCACTATCCCAGCCAGCACGCAGCATCACCCCTTCCTCAAATGCTCCCAGAAGCATTTCTAAGCCAGCCCTCAGCTATGAGGCAGACGGAGGCTCTGACACTTTGCCCTCATCTCAGACGTGAGATTCACCAGCTTTCCTTCTCGTTTGACATTACTCACAAGGCCCTTGCCCAAAATTTTCTAAGTAAGTAAACCTGCCTGTGTGGTGGCCACCTGCGGCTCTGTGAACCCTACCATGAGTGCTGCACAGGAATCCCATTTCTCTCTTCTCGTTCTCATCTACCAAAAATGCTGGCAAAAAGAAGTCAGGTTTTGTTGTTTTATTTTGGACAGAACTCACTGAATTTATACTAAATATATTCAATATTGCTTTAAAAACAAACAAACAAAAAAACAATTAATTACAATTACCCAAATTCCTATTTCTTTTAGCAGTACTTGTGGATTATTTGGCTTCTTGGTACCTTTTGTAATGAAGCCAACTGATATACTTTACCTTCACAGCCATAAATTATGTCTCTCTGTAACTGAAATCCATCCTGCTTCTGCTTGTATGATGTTCAGTTTTGAACACAATTTCAATTCTTGAGCAATACTGCAAATCTCTTTCCCTATTCTGCCTTTACCCATGGTTGTCATTAGGGTTTAGAATCTCAAAAATTGAAGCCTACTCTTCTTTTTATGAAATTGCTGCAAGCCTGAAAATAGAACCCCCTTGTGGCTCAGCTTAGCTGGGAGAAATGCAACTGTAAGACAAACACAAGCAGCATGCCTCCCTTCCTATAGCGTGCCCATCATACCCCAAAATACCACCACAAGGTAACACAGAGGGTGGCAACAAGTAAGAGTTCTGATCTTAAAAGCTGCCTGGATTCACTATGGTTGCATGTAAGCACGAGCACACAGCCCCACCAGGGACACTCGGGGTTACTGATGTCACTGGAGGAAAAAAGCAGAACTCTGAAAGAATGGAAAAAAGCTGAGGATAAACATGGAAGATGATGATTGAGAATGAATGGTAAAACAAAGCAATAATAATAGACTTCCAAATTTTTGGAGGGTAATGAAATATTTGATGACAATGGCAGAAAATGCAGGAAAAAAAAAGAGTCAAACTCCATCATCAATGCAGTCAATCTGGACATCCCACAGACCCTAAAGAAAAAAGACTGAGTAATTCAAAACTGGAGAAGCAGATGAATGCCACACTGATACAGAGGCATAAACTGCAGAATACCACATTTGGGAAGCACTGGTGGAAAGCATTCAGTGCAGGGGCACTGCTGTGTGCCTCCTTTGTGCCGCTGCTGCCACCAGAGGCCCGCACAAATTCTTCTCGTGTTAGACACCATCTGGGTGATCTGTGCCAGGCCCTCTCGGGCTGCCCCGTGCATTGGAAGAGCAGAACGTAATGCTCCCATCCTGGCTTACACGTGAAGTGTCCATGCCCAACTCACAGCACGTGGGAGCAATCAGAATCAGACATATTCCAGGTTTAAAATGATAAAAAGCGAGCAAAGAAACAACACTTTGCCTCTCCCATTCATACAAAGCCATTTTTAAGATAGAAAGCTGTTGGGCACGTGGTACAACCTCGTAACTTAAAAACAGCATGCTAAAAATCGGACATGGGGTACTGAGCTAGATGATCTCATTTCTTCTTTCTGAAAGAAAAGATGCTGCTGACAGAGCTTGCTCTGCACAACCCTGGAGGAGCAGCTCAGGACACAGCTCCTCACCCAGCTATGCATTGGTAGCTTCTGCTGATGGCAGCTCCTCCACATCCAGCACCACTCGGGCATCCTGACGGTCTTGGAGTTAAATCGATTTTTTGCTCCGCTCAATAGCTCTTTGTTCAGCTCTGGACACATTCAGAAGCACTGGCTGCAGCTCTGGCAGGGGAGCAGCGCTCGCACCTAGCCATGGCCAGCTGCTGCCGGCAGCTCCCGGCTCAGGCAAGGAGGGGAGCAGCCTGCTCCTGGCTGGGGCCAAGCTCCATACTCTAAAATTAAATAGTTTTTAATTGCTGCTTACGTACACCTCCAACAATACAACGAGAATGAAAAAGGAAGGCTGCAAGGCGCAAGAGCGAAGCCCTAACTTCCACACACGACCAGGATGCACACTGATGGTGTAACAATGCTCCAGAAGTTTAAAATCCAGTCAAATTGCAATTAAAAAGAGATGACTGCAGTGCTGTTCCTAAGATCTCAGCACAAATCTGCACCTACTGGGAGGGCTCACAGCCCTGTACCCCTGCAAAAAGCTAACAGCTATTTTACAAAAGCAACTCAAGCCATCAATTCTTTCTCTCTTTTTTTGGCACAGACTGTCAGTGGTGAATGACAGCAACAGCTCCTATGCACAGCCAGCAACGCTTGCTGGCCTATCACTGAAACATTTTTTTGTTATTATTTTTAAACAATTGAGAAATCCCCGCTGGGACGTTCAGAAGATGCACACAAACAGCTGCTCAGAAAACGTGTCTGGCCTTTGTAGCTCGCAATGCAGTACTTCTTGTGACAAACAAGATCCCAAGATGTTGGGATCGCTCTGGATTGCCTAACAACTCAGTACCGACCCCTTGAGACCCAGGCACATCAATTACCTGTCAGGGATGTCTGGAAATCTGCTGCTTCTCCATTTATGCCAAGAGGAAAAGAAAATGACTGGGTGGAAAAGAACAGTGGTGGTCTCAGTGGCTTTGGGCAACACAGGAACTCTCCCTCTCTAAAACATGTAAAACCATAAAAATATCAAGATATCTTGATGCTTCTAGCTCCCTTAATTAAAAGGAAAACAGTGCCTTAGACAATTGCCATAAACAAGTTTTGAAAATTGATACTAGTTAGAGGTAGAGCAAAATGACAGCTAGTGTGAAAATGCTCCTGCATTACAACTCTATATACAAGATTCCAAACACTCTTAGCATTTCTTGGACTGCCAACACTGTTACCTTCATGCTGAGAGCTTATTATTGGCATGTCACAGAGTCCAACATGTCTGCTTGCACTCCTCCATTGTAAAAACAAGCATGTGTTGTTTACAAAGCTATCTTGCACCAGTTTGCAGAGATACACCCCCAGAAGTTTAAAGACCCAGGGATGTCTCAAAACACAACCAAGACCTGCATAAAAAACAACAGCACAGCAGGTGTTTATCTAAATTGTTAACTTCCCCTTCATATCTCGCATCCCACCTCACCTTCAGGTTGGCATTTTCATCTCTTGTTTGGATGGAAGAGAAAGAGCTAATCTAGGGCAAGCTCATGCTTTTATATCATTGAGTGTCAGTTAATTACCCTAGCTCAAGTACCTGGGAATTAAAGTGCATCCCATAAGCTCTTCCCCACCAACTCTACCACTGCAGAGATAACGCACCATTAAAAATCTCCCTGTGGATAAAAGTAAGACCTCTGGAGCTCCAGTTTGCTGGTTCAGAGCTGGAAAGCCAGAGCAACTTACTCCCCAAGTACTCACATCCTGGCTTGCTCACAATCTGTGGGTGCTGAAGGAACATTTCACACGGAGCTTCTTGTACCAGGCTTGAATTGTTCTGGCCAAGCAGCTCTGACCTATTACATCTGGACTAGAAGCTGTGCGTATTTGGGTTTGGTGAATGCTCTGGAAGGTGACTGCATGAGGACCAGGAACACTGTGTAGGAAAACCTCCAGAAACCCATCCCTGCGTCTGACTGAGGACGGAACACTGCGGTGGGACCCAGAGTGGTTTGAACAGATGTAAGCTGGAGGTAACTGCTACAAAACTGGCGACTACACACAGAAGTCTTCATTTTGCAGTGTAAACACGAGAGTAGTTGGCAAATGCTGTTTATTCCAGAGTCCAACTACTTCACAAAAGCCCCATGAGTGACTACAGGTTAGACACACCATTAACTGGAAAGTCCTGCAATAGCAACACTTCTCTCAAACCTTCTTTGGAATGAGAATAAAAGTGAAAACATTTCTTGCTCTATATGTTGCCTATTTCTCTCTCTAAAAAAAAAAAAGTCAAATTCTTGGAGTGAAGTGCTTCAGTGAAGGACATATATAGAAACCACATGCGCACAGACGCCTGGCACCCTTTGTCAATGCCTTCTTAAATAACGTCAGGGCTGGCATCTGAATGAAAAGAAACAATCTATATGGTAATTAAGCAGTGAAGCTATGCACTCCACGTCCCTGATGGAGCATCAAGCTGAGCATAATGAAGTTTTCATCTGAAGTATGGCATGAAGTGTATTGGAAACAGAATCGCACACACAGTTTTTCCTCCGACAGCTACATAAAACATCTGAATCTGAGAAGTTCAGCATTGGAACTAAATATGGCAGGAGTTCTGCTCTCTGGCAGCCCAACTTTGTTGCTACCCTGCTGAAAATGCCATCTTCCATAGGTAAATAGGCTACATAAGGAAAAGGGAAACAACACAGAAAAACACAAAGAAAATCATCTATTCAAACCCATTCAAACTTTGCCTTTATTTAAAAAACATGTGGTATTTAAGTAATACCATTTATCATTAAATGAACAGAGAGTTGCATCATTTCAGCGATGCCAGAACCAGGCACAAGTGATGGGATTGGACTGAGGTCAGCCAGCAGAGTGAAACAGTCCTGCATAACCACTCCGAAAAGCACCACTGCAAATTTGCAGTTTGCCCACTGAATTTCGTATTAGGGAAAGGGAAAATACTTCAGAATTCTGTCAAATGCATGTCAGAAGGAGATGCTTGGTCTCTATTGCTGTTATCAAGCTAGGCACCCCTACACCTAGCTCCTGGATGACAACACAGCATTCAGATGACAGTAACAGCTTGCCTTGGAAAGCACAGCTTGGACAGGGCACACAGGAATCTTGTAATGACCTCTACAAGAAAAGAGATCCAAAACAATAGCCATGGGCTATTCCAGAAGGTAAAGCAGGAAAACAGTGAAGCTGCAGAAAACCTTATGCTCACTGCACTTCCGCTCCCTCCATGCGAGCGCGGCTGCAGAGGCATTCCCAGGAACAGGCTGTGCTCTTGGAGGCGTTCTGCAAGCAGACAAGGGGCTAAACTGGGAAGAGTCCTCTTATTTGCTGTGCTCTGATTTTGAA
This sequence comes from Odontophorus gujanensis, assembly GCA_013399175.1. Lineage (NCBI taxonomy): Eukaryota > Metazoa > Chordata > Aves > Galliformes > Odontophoridae > Odontophorus > Odontophorus gujanensis. Next base: position 150,167 of record VXAB01000170.1, read on the forward strand.
ATCCAAAGTCGAAGCACCAACAGGTCTGTCACTGTGCACTTGCCGCTTCAGGCAAGCCTGAAATAAACGCAATTTCGTTTTTGATATGCAGAAGAGGATCCAAGGAGGCTTCTGGAGGAAAGGAAAAGAATGAAGAAAGAGGAAAAATGATACAGACATTTAGCATCCACCACAACCACAAGGAATCAAGAGGTCAACCTGCAAACTGTTCTCAAGGTAACACAAGCCCTGAGAGCCAACCTTCTTTGAAGATCCGTTTTTAAGGCAGTTCTAGGAAGTGAAGGAAAAACAGAGGTATGCACATCTTATCTGTAAGGCTGCTTGATTTGTGACTATATTGAGCAGAACTGGCGGGCCAGAAGAAATTCTGGATTAACCTAACCCCAGAGCGACCTGGAGGCAGCTGAAGTGCAACAACAGAAGCGCAGCTGCCAGAGTGAAGGAATGCAAAGTTCTGCCCCAAAAGCAAAAGGAGCAGCAACCAGGATTCCCTGAGCCCACACTGCCCTGAGCCCAAGTCCTCAGGCTCACCAATGGTATGCAGACAGGGAGAGCTGCTATCACTGCCTGCAGCTGCCAGAACACTTGCACTGCTGCAGGAAGAACGGCCAACATATACCAAGACACCAGACAGGAATTAGGATATTCCCAAACAAACAGATGAAAGTTCACTCAGAAATAACAAAAAACGACAATTCTAAGGAAAACTATTTCAACAAATTACACAACAGGCCCAAAGCAAAGCAAATAACAAATTACTGCATCCCCACCTTTAGAGTTTTGTATCTGTGAAGCTAACATTGCAGTTCGATCTGCTTCATTTCCTAGCCAGGAAGGTCCTCAGAAAATAACCAGGCATATAAGCTAAACTAAGCACTGATGACCAGCAAATACACTTTTAGCTATTAAAATTCCTCTTCATCTATCCTCCAGCTCAGTGGAGTGTATAAAAGAAAAAAAAAAACACAAATACAACACCATGTGCCATGAATTCAGTCTGCAACATAAAAAAAAGGAAAAAACAGCTACAGTTAATTCATGAAAGGGTATGAAGGAACACCCGAGTGAAAACAAATGCTGTAATGAACTTGTCAAAGTCATTTGCTGTGATTCTTTTTACTTTTTTGAATCACTCTTCAGGCTGAGAAGCAACCTCCTGTTATTGCTCATCCTGTTGTAACTCACTTTATTATCAGCATTTACCAGACAACCTCATAATAAAACCACAACTACTTGGGTTTTTTACACCATGAAAAACTTTCCACACTGCTATCATTTCCATCTTACCTCAAGCACTGGTCCAGCTCCAAGAATAATCTGTTCGACTCCGCTAGCAAATCCCTTCTGGCTGAGGGCAGTGAGGTGATGAATCAGAAAGTTTGTGCTCTGTGTCTTCCCCGAGCCGCTTTCTCCTGAAATCACGATGCACTGGTTCTTCCTGCGCTGAAGCATGGCGTGGTAGGCCACGTCCGCCACTGCGTAAATGTGGGGCTCCAGCTTGCCCAGCTGATGGTTATCGTACATTTTGACATACTTAGGGTTATAAATAGGTAGAAACTTGAACGGGTTGATAACTATGAGGATGCTGCCTACGTAGGTGTAGATTTTCTCTTGCTTAAAGCGGTTTCGGAGGTTCTCCAGGAGCGTTTTCTCGTTCAAGTCAGGCAGGCCGCACAAGTCATCGTAGTCCTTCTGCTGCGGCTGGGGCAGGAAGCCCCGCTCCACCATCCTGCGGCGCTCCTCCGTCACCCGCAGCCAGGACTGCAGGCTGCCGTAGTGGATGGAGCCGTCGAGGTTCTTCTCCCGCAGGAGGAAGCGGTAATCCTCGCCGCTTGTTCGGTTCTCGAGAGCCATGCGAGGCCACAGCATCATGCGCTGGACTGGGCAGTCGGTGGGGTTGAGGATCCATTCCTCCCCACCAAACTCCTTCACTTCCGCGAGGACGTAGCATTTTGTTTTCTCGAGCTGGAGTTTATTGATGAGCGAATCGATCACCTCGGCAGCAGTGGAAGTTTTTCGGGCGGTGATGGGGCAATAGATTGTCCCCTCAGCGATGCTCCCGGGGTAGATGTGCAAGGTGTACTCACTGTCCTCAAAGCGTCGTCTGCCTCCAACATCATTCACACTCATATTGGATCCTTTCCCATCAGTACCTGCACTGCATAGTTGGGACTGGCCTGTATGTTGTCAGGTCATCACGCTAGCAACACTGAAAATGGAGAAAAATAAAGAGGTTAAGTTCAAAAGCTGCCAGCTTCAGCCTCAGCTCCATTCAGACAGAGCCACTCACATCACCTCAAGCTTTCGCTACTCTTTCCCTGGCCCTGAGGCATCAAAGATGCCTGCAGCCCCTCCTGGTTTTCCATCCATTCTCATTTTTACTGCAAATCAAATCAACGCAAAAGGGATTCCTTTGGGAGCAACACACCAGACAGCATGCTGAACCAACAGTGGCACAGTGTTCGCGCCAAAAGGTGCTTTGGTTTTATCAAATACCATTTCCAAATAGCTTACCTGAGAGTTAGTGCCTCTATTTCTACATTTATAATTTTCATGCAAACCTAAGACAAGCATCATTCGACCATTACTTTGGACAACTTTGGCTCTCCCAAAGCTGACTTCCCCTTGCACAGAAACTATGGATTTTCTAGAGCCTCTAAGAACTCATCCTACATCTTGAACATAAAACGCCAGCTTAAGAAGCTTTAATGTGCCACCTTAAGGGCACATCTCAACTGAACAGAAAACACTTTATCTGTCAATTCAAAGGCCCCTCAGATAAGCATTTAAAGTGACTCCTGAAACAAAGATTTGCCTAGTCACAAGTTCAGAAACTGTCCGTGACTCAGCTCTCACAAGGTTCAAGTTGTCTCAGACTGGAAACAGACATAATTCCTGCATCAGTTCAAGAATCGAAACCGCTGATAAGCCCGAAGCTTTGCTGCAGCACTAACAGGATGAGGATCCTTATTGATTTCTTTCAGCCACTCGTACTGCTGCTCTGAAATCCAGACTGCAATAAGAATCACCAAATTGGTGTGTAATTTAAGGATGCATGACACCCTCAAATTTTAGCTGCACTGCATTAAGATAAAACAACCACTCATCTTTCCTGGGAACTCAGTCCTGGCCCCACATCCATCACCCCACAGCAGTAGATATAACCCTTTTTCTTCCAATCCATTAGGGCTCTAACAGTGGTACTCTTTCATCCACCAAGTCCACTCTCTCCCAGCGCGTCCACCATAACAGCAGATATGACATACTACAGCCCACTCACTCATGCAGTCCTCTTTTTATTTCTCATACTGCCTAAAACCCACAAAACTCAAAACCCACAACTTCTCAAACTTTATCCCCAAGAAGATAAGGTGCCCCACCATCAGCCCCAAATAAATGTCATTCCAGAGCCAGTGGTCCTCAGCCCTCCAGCAAGCCACAACAAACTCAAAACTCCCCTCAAAGATCTTTATGTAATTCCACTATCACAACAGAAGAGAAGAAGGAGAGGGGAAATTTTGTACAGATTTAGGTTTGTGTGATGCCCAACCTTGCACTAAGCTTTTCACTGACCTTCCCTACAGCATCAAAAAGATGCTCAATGTGGTTAAAAGAAATCTCACAACCCACACTGGGTCAACTGAGCTCCAGGTATAAGGTACTGGGAAAAGCTCTCATTTCAAACACTCACTCTGCCCTTGTGCTTTTCCCAACACTACCATCAGTACTCAGAACTACACCGTTGGAGACTGGGATATTTAACTTCTTACACACATTACACACATTTCCAGTATCCTTCAATGAAATGCATTATTTTTTGTTGTACCGTTGTATTGTTCCTCACTCCCATATTTCATGAAGTATATTATCCCTAGCCACATGCTATGAGAAGCAGAGAAATTAATATGTCACAGTGAAATACATCTGGCATGGCTACACGGCGCATGGTTTGGTAGCAGGACATATATTATGCACTGGGAAGTGCTCCAGCTGCTCTCCTATAGGTTTAGGATACGCACAGATGCAGCAGGGATGATGTCAGTTCTGTGCTGCATTGGGCTTTCTTTGTCTAGCTCCGAGCCTCCGGTATCAGCTTTCCTTTAAGGAGGAAAAAACACTTAAGATCAGTAATTCCTCATCGAGACTTTTCTTCAAAGCTTACCACGAGACGGCTATTTTTATTCAAGTGATCTGAGCCTATCAAAGGCTGCTGGCTCATGTGAGAGCTGCAAACAGTACTTTAAGTCAATCACTTTGAGCAAAACCACCTTCCACGCTGCCTCCTCCTTTCCCTACATACTCACAAGCTCAATAAAGCAGCCTGCCTCTCTCCCCAGAATTTTCTTCCTAATAGAAGCTGATTCCACACGGCCACAGCAGCACAGCAAACGTCACCTGCACCCAAACTGCTCTGTGTTTGCCATAAGGCAGAGCTGAGCACCAACCTCCCGCAGCATGCAACGCCAGGAGCTTCCATCGAGTGTGCTGAAATTTGGCAAGGTGAGAAAGTGAAGAGGTGTTAATTTGAGCCGTATAAATCCCCACAAGGCTCACTACGTGATTTACTCTTAATGACATTAAACACGTCCTGGAGTATTATGTTGGGTCAGAGAGACGCTAATGAAGGTAATTGCCTGCGGTCTCTGATGCGCAAGAGCCCGGCTCTGCTCAACATCTTACATGCCTCACACGGGCAGCAAGTTTTACAAGCACATCAGAGTGAATACTGCAGTGAGACACGGGTAAATGGGTGAGTGTGGAGAGAGATGTTCTCCACATGAAAGCTGTGCGGGCAGGCTGCTGTGCTAGCTTACACGTGGCTTTCTAACTTCATAATATTTTTGTGCTTGGAAGCAAATAATTTCAATACGGACATGAAAAGAACCAAACACGAGCTGCTCTGCAATGCATGGACACCTGCTCCATGTGCTGCTCTCAGTGAAGGCATTCAGCTGCAGTGTGCTCACACTCAACTGAGGGCACATCTAAGCAGGCAGATCATTCACATAAGCTCATGGAAAAAACTAACACCTTACTGCAGCAGGATACCTTCCCCTGCATCCAAGTAAGTGGAAGATGTCAAGGTTACCCGACTGCAGCACTGAGCTACCTTTCAGCTGTTCCAGTTTTGGCAAGGGCAGAGGATGCAGTAACAGGATGCTGAGACCACGGGAGACAAGCCTGGAGGGTGCATTAGAGCTTAGAAATAACTGCACAAGTCTCACGTATGGTGGCATTCCTGGGGAAGAAGGGCTCTGAAAGCTTATGGCATTTTAACTGAAAGTGACCCTGTGCGCTGATGTTACCCAATTTCCTGTAAGATAACTCTACATCCAACACATAAACCGTGATCTCACAAGTGTGAGGCTGCAAACTAAGCCTTGTACTCTCCTGCATCACAAAGTAGACTCATATTTACTAGGAACACAGGGTCCTACACAAACATCACAACAGTAACCTGCTGACCAGCTGGCTGAAAGAAAAAGTGTATTAAAATTATGCTGGTCAACCAGGCTTTCAGAATATGCTGAGCTTGTAAGCAGTGGTGTACACCTACATTACAGGCAATGTTTTGTTAGTTGACCATAACGTAGTTAACTAAGGCAGTTAAACACCGGTAGCAAACATGCTTTCTTAAAGGAAATACATATACAGTGGTGTATTGGGAGAGCTTTTGTATTGGGGAGTGCATTCTTAAGCAAGTTTTATTCTGTAAGCAACATCACATGAATGAGAATGGTTGCATTACCTTTGTGAAAGACCAAAAAGTGGGGAGAAAAGGAGTCTGGAGTCTCTGTGACTATGTGTCGCCACAAAGAGCACAAGTGCAGGCTTTCAGTTCTGCCATTTCCTGCTTTTCTGCTCAGAAAGACATATCTCTGTATTTTCCTTTTCAGGGACAATGTAAGCAGCACATGGCAAAAAGCCAAAATAAGCCGTCCACTGGAAGCATCAGTACCCGCTATAAATAATCCGAGACAGCGAAAGCTTGAAATCATAGCCAGGGCTTGCCAAACACTGGAGGACTGGAAAGAAAAGTGAGCAGTGTCAGTACTGAGGCTGCTAGAGGGGCACTTCTGAAAGCAAAGTTCAATTACAATAACACTGAGGAGTAACTACAAAAACAGAGAAACTTGCTTCCCCTTCCTAATCCTCAGACAACTGTACAGCCTCAGCTGCTCACACTGCATCCCTCCATCAGAACACACACTGCGTGCAGCAGAAATTCCTCAAGCAGGTAACTTAATCTGAGACAGCCAATTGAAACGTCCTGCACTGTCTAAGCTGAACTTAGTGGCATATGAGCTCTCGATTTCGCTTCGGCAGCAACAGGAGGCAGGCAGAGCAGCCCCTTGACAGTGAGCTGGTACCAGACTCATTCATCTGTCGCAGCCGATGCCACCAAAACTACAGCACTCAGGAAAGGCAGAAAAGCCCACCTAGATGCCAAACATCTCCTTGCACGAGGAGGAGAAAGATAAAATATCTATAAACAAAATGCAAGGCTTCAGTCTTCCAGAACGCAGTTACTGCATGCAGTTTTAAGAACTGATTCATTCAGTCATCGGTACAATGCTAATCCTCCTCTTTTAACAACCTTTCTCTTTGCTTATCCTGGTTTTCCTCTTTTCATGACAGAAAATGGCATGTCGTAGCTTAACCATCCATTTCAGACTAACCCAAAGAACCTCATGCTGCAAGCACAGGGGCAGTGCCACCTGAAAGTACCACATCTGTATGGGGTACTGCCTTGCAGTAAAACTGCTGCAAGGCCTCGGTAAGAGAGTTTCATCCAGAAGAACTAGTTTCATTCTTTAGGGGTTTGCAATCGGGAAAAGTGAGATTTCCAAGTGTTCCAGGGCTGGCTTGTAACCACAGCTCAAATGGAGTTCTTCAAAAGGAACGACAAACACGGACACCAAAGAAATCGACACTCCAGGATTCTCCGTATGCAGAGAAAAGCCCTTTCAGATACATTCCAGAGGAGCTTACTTGGACTGACAGATGTCAAGCAAGAACCAACACACAATGCCAGGGACACCGAATGAAACTGCTGACCCTTCACACCCCGTGCGATAACAAACCCAAACAACTCTGTAAGTAACTCCTGATCCCTGCAACCTAAGACAGACTCATAAACATCACAAGCTGCTTTTGTGGCTGCTATTGTCATAATAAAAGGAGAAACTGTGCTCGGCAACTGCTAAGCACCATCCCTCCGGCAAGGTGGGGGAGGGGGAAGGGGCAGTGAAAGTACCTCTGCAAGCAGAGCTCACCCCCACCCCCACGCCACTGGGGTCAGGAGTACACAGGGTCCCCGAGGAAGATGCCCAGAACATGAAACAAGAAGCTGTGGATACACAGCTACAACTATGTAAACAGCTGCCAAAGCCTTACAGTTGCCCATGCCAATTGTAACCTGAAATAGGACAAGAATGCTTTGTAAGCTGTCCGGAAGCTCACTGGCTTTCCCAATTGAGAGACATCATCTCAGGCTTGTTTTCCCATATTCTTATATTTTTGTTCATCACTTCTATCAGCATCATGACTGTTCACCTCAACCCTAAACACTGAGACTTGCACTTCAGCTGGTCACACAGATGCTCTCCACAACAGCAGCACTTGCCTCGCTGTGCAGTGCAGGTCTTTCTTCTCTTTCTGAGGTGCACTCTGATTACTGTACTCAAATCTTATAATTCTTCCTATTTAAGAGGCCCACGGATACACATAATACCTCAGCAGATGATTCCAAAGCCTGGAATTACCCTACATTTTGAGGTTTTGCTATTCCCCTGTGGTCCAAGAGCTATGAACGCCTCTCAGTAGCCCCTCTCCTAGCAGCTCCAAGCAGGACTAGGACACTGCTGCTCATTATCCATCCTCCTGCTGATGTCCCGTGTGGAAATCTGCTGGGACTGTAGCAGATCTTTTTTTTTCTTTTAAGACAAAATGGAAAGGAAAAATAAAATCACAGGATAAACTGTTGCAAAACAGTTCCTAGAGACCACTGAAAACGGTTCATAAGAACAGGGAACTGACTTAATGCATGAATAATATCACAATCACTTACTCTTCCCCTTAAGGTCAAAGCACCTTCTGTGCAGAGAATGAATCAGTGTTCAAGGAATTAATCACAGCAACGTTGTGAATGAAGCTCTTGTCTGCAGGGTTCCTGCCTCGCTCACAGGAGAAGCTGCAGTAGACACAGACGAAGGCCCACTAAAACGGAGCAAAAAGGGCCTGCAGGAAGGCATGCTGAGGCCTTGTGATGGAGGAAACTGAATGGGAGAAGTGATTTCCATCTCTACTTCCGTCACAGGCTTTCTGCATGATGCTGCGAGGCAAGAAGTGTGCTGCAAAGTATGTCACTGAAGGCCACGGCTGTTCCTCTTTGTTCAGTTCCTACACTGAGTCACTGCAGCCTGGCTCCTGGAAATGCTACAGTTCTCCTGAAACTCCATGCACTGAAATAACCCACTTTTTCATGGTACACACCCAGCAGTTAGCACTTTCAGGCTGAAAGTGTCCCCCTCCCTCTACTTAATTTATGAAATCACATCAGACTAAGTAAGGATGCCAAATGCTGGGTACTTAGCATGTGAGCATCATCACTAAAAGCTTTGTTCTGACAAGGGAGGCCTAGTGACTGAGCCAGCATCAGGCACCCTGTCCTCCAGCTGCAACCTATGTCCCTTCTTCTGCAGTGCTTCCTGGCTTATGGAAGTCAGAAGTCTAAAAAGTAGAAGGTTACCTGTGTAATGCTACAGTTTATCTCCTAAATTTAAATTAAAGTGATCACAAATGGAAAAGACAGGGTGGGTCTGGTCATCAGAAGCAGAAAATCCAAAGGACCATAGAATGTGCAGCCAAGAAAACATAAAAGGGTAAAATCAAAAGCAGCGTGCCAATGATCCCCATTAACACAGCCACAACAACCCAAAGCTATGTGTTGAAGAACTATGAACTACAAACACAGTATCTTCTTATTCCTTCCCCCGGCCCTGGAGATGCTCAAGGCCAGGCTGGACAGGGCTCTGAGCACCTGACTGAGCTGTGAACGTCCCTATTCTTTCCCGGGAAGTTGGACTAGATGGTCTTTAAGGGTCCCTTCCATCCCTAAAGATTCTATCATCTCAAGAAGTGTGCCTGTACTACCTGTATTTTTGTTGGCAGCCAGAATGTTCACAAAGCGAACCTGAAGAAAATGATGGTTACCATAAAAACCTGCTAAAAACAAAGGATGCAAAGTGCTGGGGCAGAGAGATACTGCCAAGCATCACACTGAGGATGCCTCGCTGGCCCCAGAACAGACCTGGAGAATACCTTTTGCAGAGCTTAGGGATTACGAAGGCATTAAGCACAAGATGCTTCTATCCTAGGACAGCCCAACAAAACAAACCCTGGGAAATGATGAATCCTGCACCTCCTCACCAGCCCTGCAGGCACCAGTGTCAGGAGAAACCTGGCTGAGGAATTCAACCACAGCTTCAGCAGGGGAGACATCGTGCCTCGTCCAGAACAAATACCAGAAATAAGAGCTGGGTAAAAATGAGGCATGCCTGTCCAGAAGCTGTAAATCTCATATAGATGCATTATACTAGTAGCTCAATCTCACTGCAACACTGCATTAGAACATTTCGGAAGATAACTGAAATAAACTATAGCCTAGGGAAAAAGAATAGATTTCTGTATGCTAGATTCAAGAAATAATTTACCATTTCCAGGGGGGTTGGACTCGATGATCTCTTGAGGTCCCTTCCAACCCCTATGATTCTATGATTTCTGAATAGCACATTGTGGTAATTTGAAGTTTGGGTTGGTTGTTTGTTTTCCTCCAAGAAGATCTTAAGGGCACCGATGTTATTTGGCAGAAGGGAACAAAACGTGGCTACAAAGCCAAATTTAAGTGCAATAGTGCTGGAGAAGCTGCAACTTCATCACTGATGGTCTCATCCCTCCTGTTGCAGAGGATGAAGGACTGCAGCCAACAGTGGAAAAGAGACAGTTTTACATCTTCACAGAAAACTCTTTTTAGCTATCAACCTTATTCCAATAAAATACTCCAGTATTCCAAACTCAGTTTTACTACATTGCGCAAAAATTACTACCCATCTGCTCCCAGAGACTCATCAGTACAGAAACCCTGAGCTTGCTCTTCTCTAAAACAGACATCTCCAACTCTCCTACTGATGGAATACATCTGAGAATGCATACTGTAAGATTAGAACTAACAATAAAAGGCAACTTGCACTGGGTTTAAGCCACTTCCGGTTTTTTTTTGAAACATTTTAGGTAAAACGTACCTTTTACTAAACAGGAGTTTAAATAACTAGAGCTCCAAAAGAAAAACAAAAACAAAAAAAAGAACCTTTTCTGTTCCATCTGTCTCTGATTTGAGCCGTGGGCGCTCAGAGGCACCAAAGACCTTCAGCTTAAGCCATCAGCAAATCCCAGCAGCCGCCCCATTTATTTTTCCTCCTCTCCAAGCACTCTTGCAAATGTCATTTCCAAGCAGCAGTTTCTTCTGCTCTAACTTTCACTTCCGAAATACAAATCAACAAGGCTTGGATACCACCCATCCAGGTTCTTTCCAAATCCTCCAAATCCTCCAATGCACTTCCATAGCGCTACGAACGAAGGCAGCCCCCAGCTCGCCGCTGAGCGCCTGGGCTCTGCCTTCCTGTTTGCCACTTCTGCTTGTTCCACCTTCCCGTCCACAATCTGCCGATGAAATCATTTCCCAAAAGACAATAATCTCTTCTGCAGCAAATGAAAGTCAGCCCTGAGCAGCAGTAACCGCAGGCTTGCCAGAAGACAAGCAGCTGCTCCTGGCTGGACTTAAGGTTTGCATTACGCCAGAGACAGCACCACGGGTTGTCCCACTACATCCGTCCCATTTTGGAGTTCAGCAGCTCAGTGCATGGCAGCCAGCAGCTACAGCCTAAGAACCAAAAGGAAAATCATTTGCTGTTTCTTAACATTACCAACATCAATCTGTCTTGACCAAACAAAACAGAGTACAGTTTAACGAGTGGGATATCAGATGAGATGTAGGTCCTTCAAGTCCTCCTCCTTCCTCACTATCACCAAAGCACAGAGGTTTCAGCAGCACTACCTACTGTAAAGCATTCAGAAACATGCCATCAGGAGAAGGAATACTAAACTGCCAGATATGCTCAGTTACCTCAAAACAAACAAGCAGGGTGAATCATATTTTAAACAAGACTTCCAGCCGATGAAAAATCCAAGTTCTTCTTCTGAAGGTCATATTGAGATAAAAAAAATACTCATCCCACAGATGATGATAATTTACAAGCTAGAGCACAGACAGATTGGAGCATCTAAGCTAACCACAAAACACTGTATCCAATCTCAGAATTAAACTGTCACTGAAGTGCCATGAAACAAGAGTGTCTTCTAAACTGAAGATGAGTATTGTGAACGCACTGCAACACGAAACTAAAAACAAATCCTCCCAACACAAGCAGTGAAAACACCCTGAATTATAGATGACAGCTTCACTAAAAATAGTTATTGTCAGACACCTCCAAACACAGGCTTTGGAATTTGTTGAGAACATTAATAGCTAAAGGAAGAATAAAAAGGAGAGAGAGATCCAAGTATTTAATCATGTATAACATCTGCCTTTCACAAAAAAAATTTCAAGCCTCGTGTTTCAATTATAGATATTCATATTCTAAGACTGAAGGGACAGCTCAATCAAATCAAAACAGCACTCGGTACGAGCCAGGTTACCCAAACTATCACTTTTAGCACCAATCTTTGACCGCTCTGCCTCATAAGGACAAAGGTTCCCCTCAAATTCTGCATTTTCTCAAGGCCTGCTTGTCACCAGACCCTGTACCTTCAGGAGAGACGAGGACCCAGAGCTGCCATCATGTGCTAGTTTCATTTCTCACAGCATGTGCAAAGTGAGCACTGCATTTCTTAGGGAGGATGAAGAGCATTAGATGTTATCCTGACAGCACTGACAACGTTTTTAATAGAGAAGGCAGCAACTGGGCACTCTGAGATGGAGTTATTTTGGGGAATTAGCACTACTTTTAATAAACAGAGGCACGTGGGTGATGGTACTGCTGAGAAAGTTTCCTCCTCCACTGCTTGTCTATGTGCAGAGCAAAAATACAGCTGTGTGTTGAGAAATAGACGTGACAGGTTAATGCATGAAGAAGACAGGCTCTTCCATGTGTGTGCACTGCAGGTGATGCTAGCAGACAGCAGATTAACTCGTTGGTGCTGAGGCACAGCAAGCTAAGAGACAGCAAAAGCTGTTAAGGAACAAGAAAACAGAAATGAGCCTGGGGATCAAAAACACACCTAGAGACGGCACCGAGCAGCCTGCATGCAGCTGCTGCTGCAGATTATGGGCAGAAACAAGCCCTGATCACACTGCCCTCCTCGTCTCCAACATAACCCTGCATCTATCTACATTTGGGCAACAGGGGCTCAGCACAGAGACTGCAGAATGCAGATGAGGTCAACCACCCGCAAGCCAACAGAAAAGGCTCACGTCATTAAGAACTTTAATTAGCTAGGTTGTTACTCCCAGCAAGATAGGAAGCACTAAGCTCACTGCTTATTTGTTTGGTTAAAGCCAAAGCATCAGAACATCACAGAAAAAGACTTTATTCTTAAAAAAAAAGAAAAAAAAGAGCAGGAAAAGGAAAAATTCCTCCATGTGCGTGGTGTTTGTTTTGAGAGGCGAAGTGCTATGGATGGTCTGTCAGAGATCAGTGACACCGTCCAAACAAAACACTGCAAGCTCTGCAAGGAAAACCCGTGGCCAAGCAAGGAGTGGAACTTGCAATGGGCACTCCATGATGCAGCCTTTACTCGACGTTTTCAAGTCACTGCTTTCTGAGATGGAAGAGAGAGGCTGCAGGAATTCAGCAGGACTGGCACTGGGGAACTCACGCATCCATCAGAGAAGCAATGTGAAAGAAATCAGCTTCTATCACTTCCACGATGAAAACAGCCACAAATGATCAAGTGTCTACAGCAGAGGTTATGACACAGCCATCGTAAAATGTGTATTTTAGGATACAAGCCCTCTGGCTTGCTCCAGACTGGGAGGTTTATTGGTATTCACACACCTTTTGCTAATGATACATCACTGAGAAACATTAGGAAGAACGCATCCAGACCTCCTCCTTTTTGGGCAATGGCCTACAAACGGTGCCGTGGTAACTCCACCTCTGCACTTGGAGAACAGAATTTGTCCCAAATGGCCAAGCTGGGGCTCAGCACAGGGGACACCAGCAGAGAAATGCTGTACATTCCGGGTTCTGGAAAAATCACGAAGTCCGCTAAGGTAAGAATAAAGCCAACTGAGGTAGTGGCCTCACAGTAACAACTAAAAAAGCCCTCTCATGTGGAAGTTGGAGATCTGGTTTCTCTGGAGATCAAGCAACAAAAAATAGCAACATTCACAAGTTGGCAATGGAGTGATTTCCATGCTTCAGTAGGCACAAATTGAACCGAGCATATTCAATTGAAAAAAAGCACAAACTATCTGCTTTCTCCTCCCAGTCTGACTGTTTTAAGCTTCCACGCGTCGTCCCGGTCTTTAGAAGGCCATTATTCATCCAGAAAAAGAGGGCACAAGGGAGGTGGGAGGGTAGCAACCACTTCTTTCCATTGGAAGGCATACTTTTTCATTAGAATAGAGGAACACTAAAAACCATAGCAGAAGACAAGCTTTTCCACCCCAACGCACTCCATCCTTGGCCAGAAACATCATGTTCTGATCTGGTCTGTCCTCAAAAAGGGCATTAAGGCAAATGGAAAACTAACAGAACACACAGCTCACACAGCCTGCACCATGAAAGGTCAAGCATTCTCAGATGACTTCAGAAATTAAATGAGACTGCAAGCGAAGAGTATCCGAATCTCAAAGATAATCCCACATCCTGAGCAAAAACATGATAGGGACAAAGAGCTGTGCTAAGTGAGCCCTGCAGAAGGGATCCTGGACATCTGCTCATGCATTTACCACCCAGCAGCTCCCAAAGCCGCTTCGGCAGTGGCATCTATCCTAATTGCAGTCAGCTTATCCCACACTGTCAGCTGCTTTGGGGGTGCCAAGCGCAGGGAAAAGCTCTCCTCCACCTTGTAGGTTGCTTTTCTTTGAAATCTGCAAGCTTCTCTGAGGATTTTTTGGTTTTGAATGTTCCAAAATCATTCGGTGACTGTTCTTTCAGCTGTTGTACATACATACTTACACCAGTAAATAAAAGACTACTGCAGATTTGTTAAATTAACAGCTGCTTATAAACACGTTCCTTTAAGTTTGTTGAGCTTACCTTTCTGATTATTAGGACTTCAAAACCAGAGAGCAACCAGATAGCTTCCAGAAATTCAAAATTACTCATCAAATTTACTTTCTGCCTCCCAAAACCTAGCCCCCAAAGCCAAGCAAAGTGCACCTTCTCCAAGCTCATTTCCTGAGCCCCACACAGACCCTCAAGCAAGCAGAGCAAAGTGCCACCATGCTGCCACTGTGCCCTTGGAAGGGGACCGGATGCAACCGAGGTCAGCAGTGTGCTATCTGAAGAAACCGAAACGCGATGCTGATGGCAATCAAGCCAGGAAAAGCCTGGCTCGGGTAACACAGCTGGCTGCATGGCCACCTTTTATTTACAAGAAGGACAACTGAGAAGGGAACCACAGGCACTCCATGCTAACCAGATCTAAGCAGTTTTCCATCATCACCTAGAAGCAAAAAGAATTCTCCCTGATATTAGAATGTCAGCTATGAGAATCAGACGTTGGTCAAGGAGAAGCCATACTTCTTCTCGCTGCTTTCACAATATAGTGCAAGGTCACAGCTCTCTCCCCAGCATCGCCAGACCTCAAAAGGCAAAAATGCTTTAAAGGATCTTACAGAGGTGAGGCTGCTTATTTTCCACAACTAAGTTACCGAAACCAAGATCTGCATTCAACATGTAAAACTTACAGCTGAAGTAATCTCTGCTATACACTTCTCATACTCAAGGAATTCATTTCGCAGTACTCACCCACCCAACTTTATCAGCAGATCCGACAGCTTCACCTAGGAGAACTCAGGTGAGGAGGACCTGAGAATTTATGTAAACCACTTGAACCAAATGCTTCCAGATTACAACCAATTACCCAACTGGCAGGAGGCCAAGAGAGCTCTCCATCAGAGAAAGAGGTCAGCGAAATCCAATAACAAGTATTTAAAAAGACAAGTAAACAACGTTAGTTCGATTTTCTGGCCTGAGGCACGGAGGTTCATTATGGAACAGGGAAGGGCGACAGAGGGGTGACCCAGCAGTAAAATAAAATAAAACTCAGCAGGTTTAACCTATGGGGTGTGTTTTTCTCCCCCATTACTTGCACACCATTACACTGGCAGAATTAGAAGCATTAGGACAGCAGTGCTGGCCACAACAGGCGGCTGCCTGAGGCAGTGTGTAGCAAGCCGTGCTTTCTCCTGTGGCTGCTCCGCGTGCTGCAGCAGCACCAGATCGGGTGCAGAGCAGATGCTACCTCTCACTTCTAATCAGAAGCACAAAGACATGGCACTTGTCAGACATGCCGGCTTGAGGCTAGCTGCCATCACGGATACTCCAGACGTGCGGGAAGAAAGTGCAGGTGTGCTCTTACTCCCCCTACAAATTTGAAGAATGCGTTCAGCAAGGAAATGCAGACACAGGGCTGACCTCACAGCAAGATTTTTATGACCCATCTTAGCTCATCACATCAAAAAGTGGGACGGGAATAACAAGAGGTATCCATTTGCTATTACCGCAAATGCACTGGCACAAAAGGGACGAGTGAAAGCCAAGTTGCCGCTAATTAATTTGCATTGTTTGGAGGACTGAAATAGATCTCATTATTTCTTTACCAGTACGAGAGATAAGGACATAAAAAGTTCTTCTATTTGTTCATAAGCAGTAAGCTTTAAAGAGCCTTGTCACCCCTCTCCATGAAAGCTGTCTCTGATACCCCACCTCTGCTACATGCACAGTGATGCAGCCCAAGATTTGGATCAGAAACCTGAGATTTTGCTGACTTTTCAGGAAAGTGATATGCACTTGCTGATGTCATTTTGAAGGGCCTGTTCATTTCCAACAGCGCTGCCCTGACCTTCCCTAACAAAACTGAACAAGTTTTCCATGCTTGGACTCAGTCTGAAAGTCACTTTCAACAGAAAATGCTTTTAGCCAGCTTAGCATTACTGCTGTCTGTACCCCAACTGCAAGCACAAAGCGGGATCAGAAGCCTCACACCCATTTAAGGGCACTGACATCTTTAAGCTGCTAGCATTTGGCATCTGACATGCATGGAAAACCATTCGCTGTTTGATTA
Organism: Odontophorus gujanensis; assembly: GCA_013399175.1. Taxonomy (NCBI): domain Eukaryota; kingdom Metazoa; phylum Chordata; class Aves; order Galliformes; family Odontophoridae; genus Odontophorus; species Odontophorus gujanensis. The sequence goes on from VXAB01000170.1 coordinate 166,523, forward strand.
TTCTAATTGACTTCAGCAGAAACAGCCGCTGACACAAGTCCCATCAATTTGCCACTTTCCCCAATCCTTTCCAATAAAGTCTGCAGAGAAACTCCTCTTGGACGTGACTAACAGCAGCATCATTAACCCTAACTTTCAAAGGGTAGCTGGGTTTGACAAGCCACAAGTTTTAAAAGAGTGATGGATGGGGATTTTTCTTGCCTAGTTAAACACATTCCTCTGGAACAGAGGTGTTTTTTTCTGTTCTGTTTTAAATGTAGTTAAACGTAAGACCAACTTAGCTTCAGTAACAAGGATCTGAAGGCTCAGACATGAGCAAAATGCACCGAGCAGCCTGATTCAGACAGCACCTCTGCAGGTCTCAGACCCTGGGACGTGGACTGCCCTTATCCTTACAGCTTCTGCTGCATGCACCCGCTTCTCCCAATACTTTGCCAACTGCTCCTTCAGATACTGTACATTTGATCAGTTTACTCAAATAATCACGTTGTGAAATAATCAGTCCCTTCTTCAGCCTAAGGACAACCTGTCTGCCTCCAGCACCATTTCTGAGGTAGAAGAAATCACATCCCTCCCAAATGAGATCGTGCTTTCTCCATGTACATAATTCAATTTTGGTATTTCCATTTCCAGTTAACTATGGCAATTTAAAAAGTCATTCTGGAACCTTTTATAAACCATGCAGCGTGCAGCCAACTTTTTTTTTTTTTTTTTGTAAGCTGAATGAAATCCACCAGCTACGCCTTGCTGTGGTAAATGCCCTCAGCAGCACCAGGGGAGACCCAGCTTTTTCCAGTCCCTGAGATAGCCCTGATCCTTGAAACTCACTGCAACACTCCAGCTACTGTGGGAGTTCCTCTTTTTGCAGTAACTACCATCACAAAAATTAAGGCTCAGAAGTTGTTTGACAAGGAAAGGTCACACTGGTGGAGTAAGGGGGGTGGGGGACCTAAAGATGTTCTTTTGCACAAAGCATCATCCTTCCTGGCCCCTCTAAAAGAGAACAGGAGGTGGAAAGCTCATGAAAAAAAGCAAATATCTCACTTGAAGCTTCTCTGAGGGCTTCCTACCTTTGTTACCTGAAAAACAGAAAACATGCGGGTATCGTGTGGTAAAATAAAACATATAAGCATTATAATTATCTGTCCAGAGTGTGTCACAGAGCATATGGTATGGAAATGAAACTGCCTTACAACTATTACCTTTGCTATTTCATGAGATCAACAGGAGGAAGCGCTAAAAATGTTCAAAAATACATTTAGTGTGGGATCACACAACTGAAGCACATCCATCATCAGGGTAATGTAATGACACTAGGAAATGAGCTAAGTGAATTTAAGATTGAAGTCTCATTTTTTTGAAGTGCATCTGTTTGGCTCACATCAACCTGAACCTCATCATCTAGCTGGTTTTCATCTCAGATATTATACATGTAAAAGATGCAAGAACATAAATCAAAACAGCTTCTTCAACAGGCGCTCATGGAAAACATGCCTGTGATTTTCTTTTCACAGCCCTGCTGAATAATCTGGATCCCAGCAGGTCTTAGCTGCAGTTCTCTGTGTGAGTGGGCAGTGGATGAGATCTCACTTCAGGCTGACCTTTGTTTGTCAGGTTTAGTTGTTTCCTGGTGTATTTGGGGGGAAGGTGTCACTAGGACAAGTTAAAGAGCTGCTTTTACACCCAAGTGGATGACAGACACTGGAGCAAGCCAAGTATGTCCCCAACGACAGCAGGCTCCTGCAGGGAATCACAGGACTGCAGGGGGTGGAATGGACCTCTAGAGATCACCGAGTCCAACTCCCTGCCAAAGCAGCTCCCAGCCCAGGTTGCACAGGTAGGCATACAGGTGGGTCTTGAACACTTCCAGAGAAGGAGACTCCACCACCTCTGTGTGCAGCTCCAGTGCTCCGTCACTGCACTGGGAAGAAGTTCCCATGCACATTTATGCAGAACTTCCTATGCTTCAGTTTGTGGCCGTTTCCCCTTGTTCTATTGCCACACACAGCTGAGAAGAGTCCGGCCTCGTCCCTTTGCCTCCCGCTCCTTAGATATTTATAGACGTGGATCAGACACCCTCTGAGACTTCTTTTCTCAAGGCTGAACAGCCCCAAGTCTCTCAGCCTTTCCTCGTAAGGAGGGTGTTCCACTCTGTTTATCATCTTTGTAGCCCTCCCCTGGACTCCTTCTAGGAGATCCCTGTCTTTTTTGTACTGAGGAGCCCAGAACTGGACACATTACTCCAGGTGAGATCTCACCAGGGCAGAGCAGAGGGGGAGGATCACCTCCCTCGACCTGCTGGCCACACTTCTTAATGCACCCCAGGAACCCATTGGCCTTCTTGGCCTCTAGGGCACACTGCTCATGGCCAACCTGTCATCCACCAGGACACCCAGGTCCCTCTCCTCAGAGCTCCTTTCCAGCAGCTCATCCCCCAACCTGTACTGGTGCATGCGGTTATTCCTCCCTAGGTGCAAAATTCCATACTTGCTCTTGTTAAAGCTCATCTGGTTCCTCTCTGCCCAACTCTCCAGCCTGTCCAGATCTCGCTGAATGGCAGCACAGCTTTCTGGCGTGTCAGCCATTCCTCCCAGCTTTGTACCATCAGCAAACTTGCTGAGGGTGGACTCTATCCCCTCATCAAGGTCACTGATGAAGATGCTGAACAGGACTGAACCCAGCACCGACCCCTGAGGAACACCGCTAAGTGAAGGCCTCCAACTGGACTCTGTGCCAACAATCACAACCCTCTGAGCTCTGCCAGTCACCCAGTTCTCAACCCACCTCACCACCCACTCATCCATTCCACACCTTCTCAACTTTGTTTAAGGACGCTGTGGGAGACCTTGCTGAAATCAAGGTAGACCACATCCACTGCTCTCCCCCTACCCACCCAGCCAGTAATGTCATCACAGAATGCCACCAGGTTGGTTGAGCATGACCTCCCCCTGGTGAACCCATGCTGACTACTCCTGATAACATCGGAAACAAGGACAGCAAACTCTAGGTGGGTTCATCGTGAAGCCAGCCAGCTACAGACAACAAGCTGAGCACCCCTCTAGGGATTCCCAGCAAAGCTTGAAAGTGATGTCAACAGACATCACTAGTTCAATTTTAAGGTGGATGATGCAGGCAGAAGGCAAATCAAGTGGGAGTAAGAAGATACTGGGCAGCTTTAGTCCCACCAGTTCTGTGGGAAAACATCCTCAGGAGCACTGGGGAGAGGAAAACCAGGCAAAGGCCCTGACACAAAGAAGCTTTCAAAATGAATATAAGGTTTTTGTTTTCATACATACTAAAAAAATTCTGAAGTACTTCCGCTCAAATCACCCAATCTGATGACTGCTTTGTACACCAAGCCACTGTCTCCAAAGTGCTGATCTGGTCACTGATTTCACCAAACTACACATTCTGCTACAATATTTTCCTTATGCTTTCAGTTCTCTTACCTCTCTGAGGTTATGTAGGTTCATTAGCACTGCACCACATCCTGAGCAAACTGAAGCACCAGTATGAGCCAACAGAAAGAACCGAGATGCTAAGTACTCAAGCCACCAAGTTATGGCACTAGGACAAATAAAGTATGAATGAGTAGAAATGTACAACTGAAAAGGTTAGCAAAAGTATCGAAAAAAGGAAAAAACAAACACCATCACTTCATGGGTTGAGTTGCTATGATTAGGAAGAGAGAACAGAAGGGAGTTTTCCAAGGGAAGTCCCAGTGTCGCTTTGAACAGTATTGCCCTGTGCCATAAACCTTGTGTAGGAGTTGTATATAAGAAAAAGAAGAAACCCCATCTCTCTGAATCGCCTGTACCTTGGCAGAGCTCTCTCCAACCAGCTGCAGGATCATCTCTGGAACCAGTTTTCCCTCTCTTTCCCCTTCCAAACAAATGCCAGCACCCTGGTAGTATCTAACATCTCACTGGAGGCCCTGTGCTGTCTCCCTTGCCCTGCACAATCTCAGGGATATCCAGGCTCAGGCTGCAGAGTGGTTTCACATGCAACGGCAGCAAACTGCTGGTGCCCCCCACCATCCTCCTCCTCAGCAGGTTGCTGGGCTGCAGAGGCAGGAATGAACGAGCTGTGCATATTTCAGACATGCTGCTGGAAAGCTCATACTGACGTGGTGCTGCCCACAAACACTGTATTCTTTATGCATTTTCTGCATGCATGTCGTAGGCAGCAGCAGAAATATTATACATATGGAGAAGTGGAAAACTATTTCACTCGTGTGATGTAGAAGGGCTCTCGGTGGCTGTCCAGCCAAATCTGGCTTGGTTCGGGGCAGGAGCACTCGCTTCGCGATTGGGGCAGTTCAGGAACACAGATAAGTTTGTTCTCCATGGATAAATCACCTGCATTCAAGCTCAGCCACCGTATCTCGGTGAAGGATAAAGACGTTGGTGGTAACACGCTAATATTTGTCTACTAGCTTATCAGAAAGGAGCCTTATTACCAAGGCTAATTGAGGCAGAGATTAGATTTCACGTATGAAGGAACAGACAATAGAATCAGATATTCTTTGAATGCCAGTAAATAAGATAAATGCTGCAAATTTTCCCCTTAACAATGCCTCCAAAGAGCAATGAAAGGACACGGCAGAGCAGGCAGACAGACAGACCACCAGAACAACCTGAATGCACCCCAGTGATTTCCATGTCTCCAGTACTCACGTCTATTCTAACTTCCTCTTAGTGCTGCCAAGCTACGCACATTATTAGCGTGCCGTGTTTCTTCTATTAAGAAGCTGCAGTGCTTTCTTTTATCCTCACCTCCTCGTGCAGATGTCCAAGCAGCTACAAGTAGGTCAAGCGTTAATACCAAGGTCTTAAAATTCTTCTGCTTGTAGGCAAAGAGCTGAAAATGGGTATTTTCCCCTTGAGACGAGACTACAGCCTGCTCTCAAGCCCAGAGCTCTTATCCTTGCACAAGCAAGTGTATTAAATGTGAAGCTCTGGGACACGCTCAGCCTTCACCGCTTCCTGTCCAGAGCGTGCGGCTGAACGCAGAGCAGGAAGGAGAAGCCTCAATGTGAGTTCCCAGGGCACAGAAAGGGCCCCTGCAACAACGGAGAACCCATATGGTGAAAACACCATGGTCTCCCTGACCCTGTATGCAGTTCCCTAAAACAAGAAGGATTCTCAGCAGAGTTCATTTGGTTTTGCTTTCCGAAGCAAACAACGAGAACCATTCCAGTACCTTCAAATCAGTTAAAGAAGCCAATAAATCAAGAGAACAAAACCACTTAGTTTTGGCTCATCTTCCACCAAAGCTCAGCACCCCCACTACAGCAACACGAAGGAGAGCAGAAGTTGCACGTGGCACTGGTTCCAAACCGCTATCGCACTCAACTGTGTCATCCCAGCCCTGGAAAAGGAAGACGCTAATCCTCCTCAACACTTTATCGTATTTCATTTCATAGACATCACCTCACTCTTCTCGGCCAGCAGCAACTACAAATAGCCCACAGGAAGCCACTAATTTCCTGAAAAGAGGGTTAACTCAGAATCATAGGAAACAGAGAAAACTGAAGCTGGCTATAACATTTTGACAAAGCTAACCATGTCACAGGAGCAAAAAAGGTTGATCAATCACAGTGCTGAGCCTGACCAGAAATCTGAAATCATGCAAAATTAAACAAGACCCCACTTCATCCAAATCATTAGCACAGACCTAGCAAAGTACTGAGAAGTATCTTCTCCAGCACACATCCCGACTGAAACGCACAGTGCATGCCTGGGTACAGTTCTAAAGTAGAACTGCCTAAGGATTGCCCAAAAATCTCCATCGGAGGGAGAAACAGACCTATTCTGGTTGCCAGATATTCTGACTTCTCACTCGACTCCGCTTCCAGGAAAGCACACGTTTCATCACTGCAGACCTTCAAACACCACCAAGTCTGTACTGCATTCTGTACTAACAGAGCAAAAATACCACTGTTTCAGAACTCAGCAATGCAGAGAAATCTCTCTTGCTTGCTCAAACTCTTATCAGCAGTTGTGCTGACAGATCAGAGGCACCTGGAAAAGAATGTCAATGAAAAGAAGCTGCTCCTTGCAGAAAACAGACTGACATTAAAATGTGATGCTCCAGTGACGTCAAGCAAAAAAGTTGGTTTTAAAATGTCCTAACTGTCCCCCAATAATGGAGCACAACACAATGAAGAAGCGATACACAGCGCAACACACAAACAGCATCTGAAAAAACTATGAAAAACTGATGCATATACCTGTAATTATAATGGCAGCCCTCCAGAAGCCCAGGGATTGTAGAATACCAGAAGCAGAACAAGCAGGTGATGCACAAACACACCCCTCCCAAGCAGCTCTGCGCTGTGGACTCTGTCACACAGAGGAAACAACCAAGATGTGGGCGAAGGAAATAAATGTGTGGGCAATGTGGCAGCAGTAGAGGAATCAGAACGATTCTGCAGTTAAAATGTCACTTGAAAAATAAAAATCAAGATGGCTAACCTAATAGAAACAGAAAAAAAAGTGTCTTGCTGGTAAGAGCACAGATTGGGTTTTGGAGCTAAGACACCACTTCACAATGTCGGTGCTTAAAACCGCATCTATTTGTCTGTTGGGTTTGTTTGTTGTTTTTTAACCCTCAGCACACAAAGTTGTGAAGATAAAGGCTTTTCCTCTTCATCCATGCTTGCAGAACTCCTGTCTCAAGCACTAACCTCAGCTGCTGGAGTAGCTTCCCTATGATCACAGCAATCTTATCCTGTCTCAACTTGCCAGAAAGATGCAGCAAAATTGTTTGTTCGCACTGTTTTTTTTTGTTTTGTTTGTTTATAGTGACTATATCACTATTTGCCTGCAACCTAATACATTCTTACCACATTAATTTTACATTTTTATCTGCACCTTTAAGGCTCTTCCTCTTGTATAACTTGAGATCACTATCAAGAGGGTGACTCCTCTGCCAGCTCAGGATTCCAGTCTCCATTTCCAACTCATTAAGAAGAAAACAGCAGCCACTTTCATCATTTTCCAAGAGTCTCCCTTCACACATCCAGAGAAGTAGCCTCTAAATATTTATGCATCCTTTCCACATTCTCCCAAGCTTTTCCCTTCTTTGCATGACACCTACAAACCAAAATCCCACAGTGAGGGCTGGAGGTCTGCTGAGACCCCACGCTAATCCAAAGCTGCCTGCTGCTGCTTCACTGCCCACCTGACAGCTCCTGTGGATGCATCTCAAAGGGTGAAGCTGTTTGCAACAGGTACCATCTTTCTTCTGTAAGAGCCCTCAGGATGTAACTGACTCCAGCCACATCTTTCTCTGGTGGCATCATGGTTAAGTTCCTCCTGGTGGAGCTGCTCACACTCTCAAGCCTCCTTGCTCAGGATAAATAAGCTTAAGAAAAAACATATTCTGTTTTGATGGTTCAAAGCAATCTTGGTTTTAACTGTAATGAGAGAAAAGCATCTTTATTTTTAGTTTGATCAGAAGAACGAAGGAGAGAATGGCAGGAATTTCTGTTGGCATCACAGTCCTGATGAGAGTGCATCTCTACCTGTACCTTCAGGAAAAAGCAATAAAAGAATACCATTTTTCACCTGACACAATAAGCTTGGAAATTGAACTAAAACCCTAAACATGAGCTCTACAAACATAATAAATTAAAAGCAGAAAAGCTGTTCTGCTCTGTGATGTTCTCTCGGATCTCAGCGGTGCTCTTCCAATCCACCCCTAGGTGGGCAGGACGCTCTGGACAAGACGTCCCTCGCTCACAGATGCCAGGAGAAACCCTTCTCCACCTGGAGACAAAAACAGCCAAGAGTTTATCAAGAATTTCCCTGAGAGACGGACTCATCCTGCGGCCTTCTGTACATGAAAGGTTCCAGGACAAGAAAAACAGCCCTCGCTCAAGGAAAAGTCCTGGTTAACTCTGGTTTGAAAGCACGGGTTGGTGCTTTGATGCTCTGCCAGCAGTCGCCTCCAGCAAGGAAGCCTGGGATGAGTCACAGCACCAGCAGAAGGAACTTGCCAATCTGGATTGAAGAGCAGGAACAGAACTTTGCATTTTCTTCCCGCTTTTCCTCCTTACTCTCCCATATCCATTCCTGCACAGTAATTCTGAGTAATTGCAAGCTTCAGAGCGGTGAAAGAAAAAGAGAAACACACCGCAGAGGCGGGGAAGGTCTGCCAATCAGCACTTTCTTTTTTTCCTAAAAGGAGAAAAACTGAGACATGAGTGTGTTAAAGGTCCAAAGGGTTTTTACCAACTTGTATGAATTCCAGTCTGCATAGGAGCTTACTGCATTCCACACCTGTGGAACTACAAGCCAAAAGCTCTTAACTGCTTCTGCATCACCTCTTTAAATAATACTTCCCCTGATCTGACTTAGTTCATACATGAAACCAGAAAGAAACTTCTAAATCCCAAAGACAACCTCTAGAAAAAGAAGCCTAGCCCCAGTCTGCTCTCAGAGCAGGGACAAAATACATGCCAAATTGATCCATTTTACATTTACAGAAAACATGTGGCTGAAAGTAGCCCTTTCTTACTGACATACTGCATCTTAGACTGAAAACCATCACACAGCTCTTTTATCATACCAAGTCTCTATTACTCATCAGTTGAGGGCAATGCATTTCCCTGCCTCATTCAAACCACTGTCCCAACCTACTGCAATTCCAAACCCTACTGAAGGAAAAGCACTACTAACATCTCTTCTGTCTCCTCAGCTCCACTCAGCAATGCTGGTAACAGAACTACTAATCCAACACGTTGCTTCCTTACGAACTCAACCAAAACTGCAAAGCATCATCTGCTATAGCTGCTGACATGACTCCAGAAGAGCATTTGAAATCTCACTCCATGTGTCTTTACTGTTTTATCTATCCAGCTCAACTAGTAATTTAAAGGAAACTGCGCTGGATGCTCTAATTGACCCTGTTCCCTTCCTTCCCCAGCCTGTCTCTATAATTAGCCCTTTTCCAGCTCAGACTAGCAAACAGCAGCAAGACCTTGTGCAGCCACACCCTGCAGACCACAGCAACTGGCTCACAACGTTGGCCCAAATCAGCATGCATACTAGCTTCTTTGGGACAAAAGAGTGAAAAAGACAAAAAATAGCAAGAGTAACTGCATCTCCATCATTTTCCAGCGTGAACTGAGGTAAGCAACCCAAAGGAAAACTTCAGCTGCAATGGTCATCTGTTGGGTATCCCTTGTTAATAACGCTGAGCCAAAGCCACACAGTATCCACTCACCTCTAAGTAATACCCAGTCTCACAACTAGCACTGAACTCACGTGTGTATATCTGAACACATGTAAAGTGCAGAGAATAATGCAGCTATGTTTCAAGCAAAGCACTAGGAGGACCCACACCTTATTTGCTTGAGGAACTGGAAGGCACGTAGAGAATGAGGAAGGAAAATAAAACACAAAAAAAATAGTTTTATCAGCAACCAAGGAGTATTTACTCCCCCCATAGGCTGACCAATGTTTCCTTTACGTTCAGATATTTTGAGGCAGACAGCCCTGGGTGCACCACAGAGCTTCCTCACCTTTCTGCTCCCACCTTCCCATTGGACCCTGCTAGTGGAATCCTTTTGCCATCGTGATGCACCGTCTCAGAGCTTTCTGAAGATGAATTAGCATTGCTGAGTACTTGCTGTCTAATGGCAGCTGAGACTGAAATTCTCCTCTTTGAATTCATCAGCGCATAAGCTAAATATTATTCTAGCACTTCAGAGCTACAGCACACCAATATCCGTAATTGCCACACCGCTCTCGCATACTTCAGAATGAGGTTTTTAGCTCCGTGAAAGATGAAGGTTACACAAAGTGGAATCTTAAAGGACCGCCAGTGGAAAATGCCCCACACTGCCCAGACTCAGGCTCACCCCACGCCACGAAAACCTTTATAATTACATGTCACAGCTGCATTTTCACACAAGGTGAGAGCCGTAACCCAACTCCTTTTCTCTCTGATCAAACGAGACATGCTTGTAAGCAAGGATTAATTCCATCTCAAGTGGGAAGTTTCTCACCTTTGTCTCTCTCCTGCTTCAGGATTCTCTGTGCCTGTAACTTTGCAATCTAGGTCCACAAATCTGCCCATCTCATCTCTTACCCCAAAAAGGCCCAAAAGAGCCTTGGTTATGAACAAACACAGGGGATGCAAGGATGGAGAGACAGGGATGGTGGGACAAGGACAAGACAAGAAGAAAATTCCTCCTTAGTTGAAAATATATGCTCAACCCCATCTTAAAATCAACTCCAGCACCCCCATGCAGCTGAAATTAACTTTTTAGGATGGAAACACTGGTACAACTTTACCGCAGCGGTCACTCCGCTCACTCATCCCACATCACAGCATTCTGTTGGGCACTTCGCGTCTCCAGACTTCGAGAAGCTCAAGGGCGCAGAGAAAAGGTCACATCAAGATGTAGAAAAGCAAATACTGCAAGCAGGAATTTTGACATTTAGAAAACTAAATGGCATCTGACAGGAGCGTCACTGCTAACAGCAGGATCTAAACCTGTAATGATCCTTCACCTTAGGAAAATTGTTCACGTTTTTTGAATACTTGTCCCCTCCACCCCCAAACAGCATACCTGAAAGAGAAGCACGGAGCCTAATGCCCACAGAAAACCTAACCAGAAGAAGAGAAAGTTGTTCCAGATCAAAAGTCTCCTAAAGCTTTTTGAATCCCTTCTCAAGTAGATTCAACTTATAAAGCACACAGAAAAACTGCACCCAGAACGCTTTAAATCCACGTCTACATGTTGAGTTTTAATTTCAAAAGCTCCTTTTTTGTTTGAATGAAGAGGCACTCAGTCAAGCATTTCATTTTTACTAGAAATAAACATAATGCAAGAGACAAGATTGCAATCTTCCCACCAAGCATCAGACATGGAGCTACTTTTGAGGTTTAGATGAGTTTTTCATGTATAATTGAAAGTCGTCCATATTTAGCACCAGAGAGCTCCCATCGGGGCTCATCACACAGCAGCAGCTGCACAAAACTTCTCCCTCAGCCTTAATGCCAACTTCCACAGGCTGCTGGACAAGCCAAACACAAAAGCAGAGCAAGGACTTACATTCAAGGAAGGCAGCAGCACTGAAGAGTAGCAAAGCAGAAGAGGAAACCTTAACAAAGTACAAAAATCCCAAAAGCCAACCAGCTCTGCAATAGATGATGCTCTTCTTTCCCTGCTCCAGTTTTCAGATCATCTTTCTTTTCACTAATTACATAAAATGATGAATTCTTAGCACTACAAGGAGGTACACTCTTCGTTGGTCTTTTTTTTTTTTTTTGTCTTTCACTCCCGTTCTTCCTCCATTCACTGGAGGTGTTCTATTTATTTCTCCTCGTGTTTATATAGGACTGTCCATGGCAGCTGAATAGTGACAGCTCAGGAGAGGTATTTAAATGAAAGAAATGGCGGGAGAGGGATAGGAACAGAACGTGAGCTCATATACGTATAGCGAATCTGAGCTCAGAAACAGTACTTTCAAAAGCAAGTTTTTTGTTCCCATTTTGTAATTAAAAAGGGATTTGAGCATGAAACAACACACGTAAATCCACAGCACTTCTACAGAGTAGTAGGAGTACGCAATGGGCAATCGCTGCAAGTAATCCTACTTGGTAATTTATTGCCTACAGGTACAATTACAGTCCTGCAAGAAGAAATAATACTGCTGAAGGTTAATAAATTCCTTAACCAAATCACTGCGTGCAGTAGTGAGCTCAGAGATGTGTTTGGAGAAACACCACCATCAGCCTTCAGACAGGCCCTGCATTGCAAGGAATTTCTTCAGTTGAATGAGACAAGGGTAGTGCAGCCAGCATAAAAAAAGTTATTTTGGGTTCAGAAAATCCTACCTACCGACTCCTCAAGTGGCTTTTGGATAGTGTTTGTGATTTAGTCAGAATCTTAAGATTCTGCACCAGCATTATAAGCTCCGAGCGAGCATCACTTTCAGCTGGCAAGGAAACCCCGCGTTCCTCAACAGATGATGAACTGGCCTCAACCTGACTGTTCCCAGCATTTCTGGCTCTGCCTGCACTGCTGTGCTGAGTCCAGCCACAGAAGGCCCATACAGAACAAATCCTTTTTTCAGGGGTTTATCTGCGGCAAGTAAACGTGACCTGACCTCTGCTCAGTGCTGCCTTGCTATCTCCAAGCGTACCTCCGAGGCACGGGGAAGCGTCTCCGGGTGAGATGATCAGAGGCGATGGCCAAGGTGAACCAGTCTGTTCCCCTGACATGAAATGCAAGCGTGTGCCTGTAGGGATTATTGGTGCAACAGTCTCCACATGAAACACGGCAGGAAGAGCACGTCACGCGTGCCCTTGTTGCTCACTGCCATGTTTCACCTCACACAAGATGGCCCAAATCCAGAGCCAGCTGCCTCTCTGCTGCATCCTCCTCTACTCAGCAAGCCCTGAGCCAGCACTATCTTTATTCCCTGATGAAAAGAAACAGAATAACAATAGTCCTGCTTTTAAATGACAGTCTGCCGAAATCCCTCTTCAAACAGGAGCTCTCCTCGCCACCAGCAGCAGCAACAGAACCAACGTAACTGCCCTTCCTCGCTGACTGCTGCACAAACTGGGGCTGAATGCAGCCTTAAACACACATGCACAGATCTTCATTCATCAAGGAGACCCCCAAAAGGATTTATTTACAAACAGAACCTCACACTTCCAACAGCACTAATTCTGTAAACCTTAGAAGTTGCTTCATGGCGTTTTAATCAAGCACTACATTTCTAATATCTACTGAGCACTATGGTTGTTTGGGTTTTCCTGCACCTAATGGGACAGCATTCCACAACAATTAAATCATTTAGTAATTCCTTCCAGGGGAGGTTGTTGTCCTACACACCCAAGAAGCACAAACCAACGTAACCGTTCCTTACCTCGGACAAGTCTTGCAAAACTAAAAATGCCACACTTACTCAGGATTGTGCTCCAGTGTATGTACTCACGAAAAAACAGCAGGCTTACGGAAGTCGTCTAGAGTAAATATTTTAAGTTAACTGTTTTAAGTTCATCACTCAAAACAAAACCAACATGTAGATGCAGAATACAATAAAAGAATTCTTGGCCACCTATCAAAAGCATTCATAACGTGGGTTGGCGTGGTGGGTTTTTTTCCCCTGTAAGAATTTGTCAAAGATGGATTAGAAACTCCGCTTCCATCAGCACTTAATCACCACTGGTTGACACACAGTACCTGGGACCACGCTCCTTTCTGAAGGTAATTCAGCACAACCAATGGAAGACAGTTCTGATAATTTTGATGAGAAGCCAGCTTGGAGGCTGTCAGATTACCTGCCTATGACAGATGTAGGTATGGACTGCAAAGTGGCACCCAGAGAAGGAGCAACTCTGCCATGCACCCAAGGTCATTTTGCAGGGCACCAGATTTGACTCAAGGTGAGAGATCAGCAAAGAAGATTCATAACTGACAGAGAAGCCCATAGATATTTTTCTTTGTTGTTGTTGTTTTCTTTAACGTGAGTAAAAGCCTTCTCATCTTGCTGCTCTCATCCCATTTCACGTCAAAGGCTTTGCTCAGGCTGCTGGTCACAAAAGCAGAACGAAAACCAGAAAATGCAAGCACACGAGTTCCCACTAATCCCCTTGCAGCCCACCACGGTGGCATGTGAGCCAGCAGCAGTGCCCCACAGCCACCACACGCCCTGTCCTGAAGCCCACCATGCTTCATCAAAAGGGCCCAGCCTGATGATTAACAACAGTCTTCAGCAGGGAACCAAAGGAACCTGGGGAACTTGGAGCCAATTCTCACCGGGAGGCTTCTCCCCCTTAGTAGAAGATGGGCTTGGCACAAGACCCAGCCCCATCTATGACAAAGCTGAAATGCTTCACAGAGCCCTTACAATACCCTAGAAGCAACAGACACCACCAGGCTGCTGAGCCAGTCAGTACCGGAGAGCTGATCCAGCTGAGAGCGATCTCCTTCCCCTCGGCCATTAACTGCAGCCAGCTCCGATTTGCTTTCAGCAGAAGCTGGCAGCTGGATTAGCTTAATGGCATCGGGACAGCATGGTGCCAGCGTCACGTACCTGCATGCACCGAGTGGAACAATGTGCTCCCGCTGAAGCCTCCTGATCAAGGTCAGGGGTCGGGGATAATCCTGCTCTCCTTGGACAGTTTGCCCAACTCACGGGAGCCCAGAGGTTCGTCTCCCCTCCCACTGCCACCTGCAGTGTTGAGGATAACCAACCAGCAACTGCACGAGCAGGATTCTGGAGCAGTGGCTTCACTGTACAGGGAAAAATCTAGAAACAACAATACACAACTGGACAGCACTGTTCTCACTCACCTGGAACAGCTTTCCATAGGTACCTGCTACGTGATTCCTCCCCACAGACAGCTAACTGAGCTGGCATTTTAAGACAGAGCCATCAGTTCAGTGCTGAAGACTGCTCTCCGCTAGGAGATGTTCCTTTTTGGAACATTTTCTGGGGATGTGCGGCTTGCTGAGCTTACTTTTAGCTATGTAACTTCCCAGATTACACAGGTCAAAGCACTCACAGCAGTCACACAAGCAAGAAACGTAACACTGCGATGCTCGACCTGCCGAACACAGCAGCAAGACAATACCGAGTCCAGCAGAGAAAACGAAGCCCACTGCATTTCCCTTTTTATCTTCTGCATCATCTGCCAAGAGTCTCACAGTTTAGGCAGGCTAAGTCCTGGACACCTGTGCTTCCAAACACCTACCCAAACCTACAGACAAATGTTACGAGAAGCCAAACAGACATCCACAACACTCTGTGTTCCACCTCGCCGTGATCCCAGCCGCCCAACCTGAGAGCGCAGCACTGTGTTTGCAAACGCCAACACGTAGCAGGAAGTCCAAGCTGCTGCTCCTCGGAGCGAGGAGCCTTCCAGACACAGGCAAAAATCTCTCATTATCCTGTTCTTGCCTGAAGGAATGCTCGGGAAAGTATCAAATTTGCAAACTTTAAGCCACGTTTACTTTCAGAAAAGAGAGAAATCCCATTTGGTTAAGAAGAAGTTAGGCAAATGTAGACATGCAGCCTGAGAAAATCGGGCAGCTCTTTTTAATCCCCGCAACAAGAGCTCCCAACTGAGCCCCATGCACAGACCAGCCCCTGCCCCACCAGCTGCCGTCAGCCTCACAGTGGGCAGTGCCCAGCTTCCTGCTGCAGCCAGCAGCCCTCCTGCAGCTCTCAGTTCGTGGCAGCGCTGCTTGAGGGCTTCACATGCAGAAGGAGCTGTGATTCTGTATTATTTATAAAAGAGCTGGGAGCAGGAATCTACAAATCCAGTCAGACCAGCTAGGACGCTTCAGCAGCAAGGCTCGACAACGCTGCTTTCCCCCTGATAAATGCACATTTAAAGCAATTACACCCAACGGTTTGAACAAGAACTAGACCTTAAGAGAAACCATCCTCCTGACTAGATGCATGCTTTTTGCTGCGCCCGCTGTGAAAACGCCACTCCAAACCCAAAAGATGGCTTTTGGATTGCACTCACTCCAAAATGAATGTTTTTGCTAAGGTCCAACAGCTAAAACTTCAGGAAGATGAGCTCTCAGAGCTGCAAGGGCTGACCCTGCTTCTCACCCACCCTGCTTCCAGCCATCCCACCAATGCGGTGCCAGGCAGTGGGAGCTGCGTGGGGATGAGGAGTGGTGCTTCCCTGTGCTCGCAGCACTCCCCCTGTTGACTTGTGGGTGAGTTGGAGGATCCCTACAGGGATCCCAGGGAGCTGAAGACCATCCCTAGGGAAATCAAGCAGCAAGCAGGCAATCTGGAGCTCTGGTGCAGCCTCACCTCGAAACGGGCAGCGCTGAGGCTGCGCAGGTAACCCTCGGTTTCATGTTTCCCAGGCGCCTGACCTCGCACACTTAACATTCTTAGGTTTTCTTGTGAACAGGATGAACGCTCACCAAAATGGCCACGACAATGATAATTCAGGAATATGACATTTAGGTGTCTGGCAGAACACGCGAGATGGAAGCTCAGGTTCAGCGTGAGAGGCAGCAGCTGAGGCTCCCCCAGATCCACACAGAACACAGTTGCAGTGCCTGAGCACGGGTTGTGAATCCAGCACATCATCCTCACCGCTACACCACGAGCATCACGCCGTCACTGACGGACCAGGGGACAAAAGCCATGTGTCACGCTGCTCAGTTCTGACAGTCCCTGCACCAAAAGCCTCACAGGCGGACAGAGAAAGCAGGGCCAGGAGCGAGGCGAGGCTGTTCCATCACCACTCCGGGACGCGGCTCCCACCGCCCGCTCCGTGCTGTTAGCTCCCTGCCAGGCACCAGCACACGGAGCTGCCGACACCTGCGAAGCACAGCGTTGGCCAGGGACAGCGGGGATCGCCGGTGGCGGGGTGGGAGGGAGAGATCATCCTGGATT
>VXAB01000171.1:0-17355 GCA_013399175.1 Odontophorus gujanensis
CCCTATTCTGTTCCATCCTGTCCTAATCTGGTTAAATGTCTTTTAGTCATGTGTTATTTATTAAGCACCCAAATGAGCAGAAAGCTGGTCTCTTGCTTTCTGTGGAAGAGAAGGGTTCAGGACTGTAGTGGTTGGTTTTGCTACTGACCCATCAAGGTTAGTAACAGTACTGTACTGCTGCTATGTAGCAGTGAATGAAATGGAGAGGAAATATTGAAAAGATTAATAAGAACTAAAAGCAGTTTAGAAACTGGTCTCCTCTCTTCCTCAGAAAGTCCTAAACTATCATTACTAAGTCATGACATGACTAAGTCATCCAGACAAGCATGATGTATGTCAGTTTGTCAACTGCCTAGAGTGACTTTAGGATAAATTGAAAAATACCCAGAGAAATAGATTGTCATTTCAGGGGTTTTAGATTTTTTAGGAAAATGGAGTTTCATTCCAACAGCAGAAGTGTTTGAAAAGGGGCACATGGTCTCAACATTTCCTTTCCATCAGGACCGGTGACATAAATTTTGTTTTTGAAGAAACCAGAGATTATAATCTAGCACTAGTCTTTGACCCAAACCATCCTGTGATAAGTAAAGCAGACAGAGGTTTTCTAACTATATTTAAATATCACTGCAAATATCTTCCATGTTTTCTCTTGCAGGTTCAGTAATGAGTATCACAATATTTACAACAATAAGTATTTATTTAAATATCTTCCTTCTATTACTTGAATGTGTAGTTATGCTCCAATAAAAGACTGTCTTTTTGTAATTCAACTATATACTTCTGAGCTGTTACATTTGGTTGAATTGAAAGTTTTGATCATTTAAGTATTGCCACCTCTTCCCTAAATATTTGGGGTTTGCACAGGTGGTCTATGGAGATGGGAACAATATGGCACATTAACCAGAAATGTGAGTCACCACTATTATTTTAAATGCATTTTCTTTCACACTGAATGGGAAATAACAGGAAGGGGAGAACTGATGTCTTCCCTTCTACCCCTGCAGTCTTGTTGCTAGCTTGAAAACCTGTAGAAATTCAGCGAAGATGGAACTGACTATAGCCATTTCTACACAATAACTCCTCTTTGTGATTATTTAATAATATTCATAAATCAGAAAGTCTTGTTAGATGTGTAAGCTGTGTAAGCCCTGTCTCTGAGACAGAGTTTGTGTTACTCTGCATCACTGTAAACAATAATGAAAATTCTGACCTAAGAATTCAGAACAATATACTGAAATTGCAGGAGTCAGAAAAGAACTCGGTTAGCAGTGATAAGCCTTAACATACCTCTGTATCTACGTTCCATAAAGAGAAAAAAAAAATCAATGAAAAGTCAGTAGAAGGTATTTTAATGAAACATCTTTTTAGAAATTACATTCTGTAAGAGTTGACTTTCAGAATCCTTGCAGAGAACCCATGCATAGAAAAAATCTGTGTAATTTATTTACTGTACTTGAAGTTGCCTTATGTAAATAATAGTAGAGAAAATGTGTTAATTTTTATTATGTTTTATAAATCAGTGTAGACCAAGTCTACTTACTCTAGTCCAGAGCTGAGTAACAGCTATTAGAATTTGGTTTCTACTTTCCTGAGGTAACTTGAACATTAAATATTTATAAAATAAAAATTAGAAAAAATGCAAAAGAGAGAGTCTTTTACCAATAGGAAATGATTCCTCAGGGAACTTTGCCTGCTATTTTTTTTTTAGAGGAGTTGCGCAGACCAGTTTAAATAAATATATTACATTTATTTTGTAAATTAAAACATATATGCATTTGCTGTGCCCATATGAACCTCAGGAGGCACCAGACAAACATTTCAGATGGCTTAATGCAATCTGACTCAGATTGGGAAACAGCAATATTTGCAATAACACAAAAGGTAGCACACTTTTGCTGTAATATTCTGCATGAATGTACTGCTCCAGGATTTGCTTCAGTGTCTTATATTTCATGGTGTAGATATATCCTAAAATTCCAAAGCAGTATTGCTCCTTCTTGCTGTTGCAACGTCTTTCCTCTTCCTCCTAAGAAAATCACAATAATTTCAAAACAAATATACCTACCATCCTTGAATCTTCTAACCTCAAAATATCTTCTAAACCACTGAAGTGACTTCCAAGTTCATGCTAATGCATCAAGAAAAAATGTTTTTATCCAGTTGCATGTAGTACAATGTGAAGAATTTAGCTGAAAATAAAAATATTGAATAGATGAACTGTCTTGTCTGCTCTTTTGTGTCTAAAATAAATACAATGGGAGAATTTCTATGTTTGTTTCTCTTGGGGCAAAAGTTGGGCACAAAGAATTCTTTGGCAAGAGTTTTGAGCTTGCCTTGAGAAGGTTTGCAGTGTAGTTTAGAAAAGAAACCTGTGATGATGTAAGCATGAGTCTTTAAAATGGACCGTATGATAAACCTCTGGTCTTGCAGTTGTTTTATAATATGTTGACAATTGTAAGCCATGTGAATTTTACTTCAGTTTTTGTCTATGTTCTGCATCACCCCTATGCATACATGAGAAAGTTATCCATAGGACACATTCCTACTCATTAATAAAATGCCATCTCAGTTAATTTATTACAACAAAAAGAGAACTTTAACAAGCTAGTGCATCTCAGAAAGGATCTTACCAGCCTATGGTATCAGAATGAATGATTAAAACAAGCAAACAAACAAACAAAGAAATGAACAAAAACCCACATAGAAGTTCTAAGCTGATCTAAGAATTTCAGTGTACAAAGTTAATAAATTTAAGTTTCTAGGTGGACAATATTTGCAACACTTCCCAATCAACTATAATATTGGTGAAATATAGAGAGAATGGTTTGAGTTGTTTGGCAAAATCATTCTGTCTATCAATTCTTTCCCAACTGGAAGAGGAAGGAAAAGTTGCAGAGTGAGAGTCCCAGCTAGTAGAGTCACATAGAAGAACCAGTCACCTTGGCCTTTATTGCCACCTACTAGAGAAATCATGGCGATCTCAGCACCAGCCACTGATGAGATCAGTGTGCGCTTATGAGTGCAGCAGGTGCAAGCAACTAGTTATGCCAGGGCTGTGGGCATGGACTGTGGTGTCCACTACTGGGGAGAGTGAGAGTCCGAATGTCAATAGTTAGAGAAACCATGGCTTCCTGGATCTGAGAAGGCAGATTTGAGCTTGGAGTGCCAGTTGCTGGGGAGGCTACTGTGTATCAACTGGATGCCAGCTACTAGAATCAGACCAGAAGTGTAGTTGTCCCCAGCCTGTGGTGTCAGTTACTGCAGTGAGTTAGAAGGAGATATTCAGTGCAAAATACTATTAGCAAGTGGGGTGTAGTGGAGTTCCCCACTCCCAGCCATTGGAGTGGGAGCAATGTGCATTCCAAAACCAGCTATTGGAGGTGGAATTGGAATGACTGGGCCTGTGTGTCATTTGAAATGTTAAGTGCTAGCTACCGTGAGAGACAGCATAAGTGAATTTAGTGTCAGTTACTAGAGTCAGGCTGAGGATTTATAAACCAACTGCCTTTAGTGTCTACTAGAGGAGCAGGTGAAGTTCATCTCTAGACCTAGGGATGGCCCCATATAATCTGAGCCCATATTGCCAGGTACTGATGAACAAGCGTGAATAAACTTGGTGCCAGCTACTGGAATCGTGCTGGGGTATAGGCCTACAAATCATGGTGCTAGCTACTAGGGCAAATGGGGGTCTTAATTAGTAGTTGAAGGATCATCTTTAGAGCTCAGGAAAACCCCGTAGATTCCAAGCACAGAATTCTGGTTACTGGGGGGATCAGTGTGTATGGACTGGGTGCCTGCTACTGGAGTTAGACTGGGGATACAGGCCCCCAGGTTGTGGTTCCAGCTACTGGAGTGGTCCTAACATGAGCTACTGGAGTGATTGGGGTTCTTCTACTCCCAGCCATTGGGGTAGAAGCAGAATGTGTGTTACCAAAACAACTACTGGGGAGGACTAGTGTGAATGAGTAAGTACAATGCTCTGCACTGATGGCTTGAGAAAGGTGTGGATCACAGCTTTCTGTGCATGGTTGTGGCTGTTGTGGTGGGGGGCAATGGGGGACGTGTCTGTATCTTCCCAGTCTGGTGAGTGGGGGCTATACGTGTGTGCTTACTAACGAAGCTTAAGCTGGACCATCTGATGAGCAGTGAAGGCTTCAGGTTCAGGTTGAGGTGACATGTGGGTGTAGAGCCTTACTGGTGTTCCCAGTGGTACTTGAGAATGAGGGATGAGTAGGTGTGTTTGCACTGAACTTCAAGCTAGACTAATCAGTGAGTAGGTGACCTATGAATTTGCTAAGATGGCCCAGGATCTGGGCAGGGGTGCTGGATAGAGCATCTGTGCCAGATACTTGAAGTTGAAAATGCGTGCATGCTTGTGAACATAGAAGGTGTGTCTGCCTTCAGTACTGAACTTCTTACCTCTTCCAGCCTGCCAGAGAGGATGAGAGGATCTCAGTGATCTGTGCCTATCACAGAATCATAGAATTACCAAGGTTGGAAAAGACTGAAAGATCATCCAGTCTAACCTATGTTTTACGTGAGTCTTGTGTGTAAATGTTATTGAAGACAGCCTTTGGCTAAGGCAGCATTTGTGGCCTACTGTTTCAGTGACCTGTCATTGCCAGCATGTCTCTGGGATATGTGCTCTGCTTTGCTACTGTCTGTTTTTGCAGGAGTAGTTCTTGAGCAGTTCTCCCAGGCTGGGCTGTCACACTGGTTTCCTGGACTTTAGGCAGTGCTCCAGCGACTGTACAGAAGCAATACGGGACCAGAGTAGCTGGAGAAAGCAGCCACACTTACTCTTACTGCTCTTTCTTTACCTACCTTAACAGAGGTGTTCCTGCTCACCAGGTGATCACAGGTTTTGCCATCCAGCAGCAGTTGTGGCCTAAGTTGCTGCTTGATTTTATTGATAGTGCTCACTGTGCTGCTATGTCTCCCTCTTCCAGGACAGGTTTCCCTATATACTGGCAACTGGACTTCATTACCCTGTGAATGGGTGCCCCCTACACCCTATGGGTAACACAGCACTTGGATCTTGACAATGCTTAATAATCCTTATCTCCATGAGTGCCTCCATTACCTTGGTCCAGAGAGGTATAGGAGAGAAAGGAACAGAGGTATGGACAAACAACCCACTTACATATTATGAGTGTATGCATTATCATTGTTTATGCTAACCAGATTGTCAGGAGTTGGGAGAAAGGGATACAGCTCACATAGGTCCACTTTGCTACTTCAAAAATGTCCACACCTCGCTAAAGGCTTTTTGTTCTCTCATTAGAGAAGGCTTTGAAAAGGAAAAAACAATCACAGTTGTTCAATTTCCAAAGTAATTTTTGCACTAAATGAATGAGAAATATGAATCATATTTTTAATCTGTTTATAAACTGTATGTTCTGCCTAGGTTTCTGAAGAATCCAGACATAAGGTTTTAGTTGCAGATGATGATGACTTAGGAAATGCTGGAACTTGACAAAAGCAAGAATTTCAAAGATACAAAGACTTGTTGTCTTGCCATTGAACTGGAAGATTAAATAGCAAGAATGATTTTGAGTAGGAACAACGCAGATACAAGAAGAAGAGGTATGAACTAAGATATTGTCTTAGTTTTCACACTGAAAAGAGATCACAGCTGCTCGATAATTTTTCCAGAAATGTTACTTCCAAATATCACTATTTACAAGTGACAAGAAACAACCTTCAGATACAAGTTAGTTTCTTGTGAAGACTATGTCATGGTACTGTTAGCTTGATTTATATCCTGGTAAAAGTACCTGTGATTAGACTTGCTTGCTATAACATAATACAGCAGAAATATAGCTGAAATTCTTGAGGGTAGTTGTGTGCTCATTCTTCTTATGTCTCAACATGTGGGATGTGCCTCATCAACTCCCATTGGCAAGACTGCATAATACTCCACATATGAAATGATCAGGAATAGATCATAAATGTCAATGTGCAAAAGGTCACTTTCATGGCATTGTGTTAACAGTCAACACTGACTGTGGGTAGGCTGCACACACATATCTGGATGTCGATCACAATTCAAAAACATGTGACATTTAACAAATACTAATCTCACTAGGGAGGGGTTGATGGAAGCAGTGGCTAACTAGCTTGCATATGGCAAAGCCAGATGGATTTATAGGCTAAGTTTCACCAGACTCATGCTCTGATGGAATCCATACTGAGAGAAAACATGCGGTCAGTCCAGGCTACCAGGATGTGCTAAGATTTTTAGCCACAACCTTTTCACAAGCCTGGATGTTTTCCTCCTCTTCCCTGTGAAGAACAAAGATGGGACATTTTGAAATGTTTTTCAAATTAGAACTCAGTTCAATTAGAATTGTCTTTCCCTCTCTTTGCCACTCTATACAGGAGTTGTTATTTATGGTTTTCTTCAGTGTTTTCTCTTTATGAATATTTGATTTGTAGCAAACATAACTGAATGTGATTGCTGAGTATTTTAAAGAGTGTTTCAAGGGCTTTTCAGTATCTGTAGTTAGTGAATTAGGTACTACTACTAGCACCCTCTTAGGAAAACAGAAATGAAGAGAAGTGCTTCTCTTATTGACAGAAAAACCCCAAGTGACCTTCTGTCAGAACTACCTCCTCATAATACAGAACACAGGTGACCTATTTAAACGTGGATAAATATGAATGATGAAAAGTAAAGGCATTTTTTAACTAAAGAACACTCAGGTCGTTATTTATTTTCTTTGGAAAACATAAGTAATGTCAATTTTTAGAAAAGATATTCTCCAGAGAATTTAGAATTTCTGACTACAATGATAAAGTAGTATAGTCAGAAATTATTCCCTTTTATACCCTTTTCTACATATATCCCCTCTTTGTTACTTCTGCATCTTTCTCCCCACACTTCATCATCCACCTCTCCCCTACATATATATAGAGCTCTAGAATTTTCAGAATACTCTCAGTCCAGGATCTATCTGCTAACAAGCTTACTGGTTGCAAGGTTAATCCTTCCTGAGAGTGGTACCTGTAGCTTGTGAGTCCAACCATTAGTATGACCAAGAGGTTTGTTTCTTGTGATTATCTTCTGCCTTAGAAGTCCTCAATCAGCTAAACCTGCTGGTAAAAACATTTCCACTTTTTCACCTGCTCATAGCATAACCAGACTTGGTTCCCATCATTACCTCCCTTTATTAATACGTCTTCTTGCCTTGGATGACAAGATAACCTTCTAGTAAGCCTAGAATTGCATTTGTTTGTGGGCCATCTTCACTTATGCACTGATCCCTATGCAAAATAGTGTACACACTATACATTCAGTATAGGCTCACAATATAAACAAGGGAACCTAATTAATAAAACTGAATAAAGAGAAGCAATACTGCACCTATTATAGTGTTGAGCATGCATAACAATTCTAAAAAGACTGGACCTCTGAGAAGGCACTATTTATTATTTTCCACAGCAACAGGGAAAAAAGGAACCACATCCCTTCTCATCTTATAATGGAATTATCATTCAGAGTGAAATGAGATAACTTGACCATTTACTAAACAGTTATTCATGATCATCTCTAAATAATCCTAATTACTGAAATCTATAAAATGCCTGTCTGTACATACTACACTTTTGCAAGGTGTCTGTAATTAAGATCTGTTGATTCAATGCATATTTCTTCTCAGAAATTGCAGATTATTCTTGAACTTGACTGAGCGTAAGGGACATTGCGCAATTCAACCTTTCCTAATTCATATAATCATATAATCATTTGGATTGGAAGGGACGTTTAAAAACCTTATCATCTGAACTAGTACAGGGACAACTTGCACTAAATCAGGCTGGTCTGAGTCTCATAAAACCAGACCTTGAACACTTCAATGGATGGGACATAACTTATCTGGGCAACGTGTTGCACTACCTCATCATTGTCTTATTAAAGAATTTCTTTATTATGTCTTGTGTAAGCCTGTGCTCTTCTGGTTTCAAACCATTAACTCAGACATGCCCAACCCACAGGCTACAGGTGGCACAGCTCAACCCGTCCTTACCCATATCACCATGACACTGGCTCTTCCCCACTGAGTGGCCCGGCCCAGCCCCAGGTGAGACCCATTGCTCAGCAACAACCAAACATTGGTGTGCAATTGGCACTGTCTGGGCTGAAAGCAAGGCAAGGGGAGGACGCACTGCAGTGCTGACTTTCTCTCACACCTGTTGCATACACTCAGTTGCACTGAAACTTGTGTGTATTACACATGGTTTGTGCTGATTGCTGAGTAAAATGCAGTGATTGCTGATACTAATATTTCAACCTAGTTAATGCAATCTCAAAAGAAAACTAAACCCCAAAAAAGAAATATTGTGGATGAAGGAAGAGTATTCAAAAAAAAAAAAAATGGACAGGTGACTTTTTTCTTGTCAAGACAAATAATATGATACAGTGTTTCATTTGTAAGGGAATTGTGTCAATTTTCAAAGACTACAATTTGAAAATACATAATGTGCAGAAACATGCTGCCAAATTCAGTGAATATCAAGGAATGTTTCATAAACACAAAATAGCAAAACTGAAAAAATAGTATTTCATCCCAATAAAGACATTTTTTAAAAGTTCAAAATCAAATAGACTCTGTTATAGAAGCAAGCTATGTTGTAGCAAATCTGCTTGCAAAAAAAAAAAAAATCAAAACCATTTACTGTTGAGGAATTTATTTAGCAATGTATGGAAAGCGTGACTGATGTAATTTGCCCTGATTAAAAAAATATTAAAAAAAAACTCAATTTGTCTCATCAGACTGCATCCAAGCAAACTGAAGAAACAGGAAAATCATACAAAAGAAATGTGGAGAGTAAAACTGCTAATTTCAAATGTATTGCCTTGGCAATACCTGAAAGTACTGATGCTACCAATATGGCTCAACATGCCATTTTCATTAGAACACTGGTAATGAATAGAATGTCACTGAAGAAATGGTTTCTTTGGTGCCATTAAAAGACACAACTAAATCTCTTGATCTATATGAAGCGATAAAAGAAACTTTTGGAATCACAAAATTTTTTAGGTTGGAAAAGACCTTCAAGATCACCAAGTCCAACCATCAACCTGATCTACGAGGTCTGGTCACTAAATCGTGTCACTTGGTGCCATGCCCACATGTCTTAAACACCTTTAGGGACGGGGACTCACAAAATCTGGACAACTATGCCCACTAAACCATGTCACTCAGATTCTTTAGCAGTTGTCAGTTCTTTAGAGCTCTTAAACTGGGCTCTCTCTCAAAGCACAGTGAGGAAAACCTTGCTTTCAAAGTAGGTGAGAGATGTAGCAATAATAATTCAATAACCTGGTTCAGGGGAATCCCAGGTAATGAGTGGACTGAGAGACTAAGAGCAGCTCTGTGGAGAAGAACTTGAGTACATTTGTGGATTAAAAACTGACTATGTGTTTGCAGACCACAAAGCCAATCATAACCTGGGCTGCATCAAAAGAAGTGTAGCTTCCCTTCCACTCCACTCCTGTAAGACCCCACCTGGAGTACTGTATTTAACGTATGAAAAACTTGAATCTGTTAGATCAAGTTCAGAGGAAGGCCATGGAGATTATCAGAGGACTTGAAGAACTCTCTTTTGAAGAAAGGCTGACAGAACTGAGTGGTCATTCTAGAGAAGAGAGGGCTCCAGAGATCTTACAGTGGCCTTCTTATACTTGAAGGGGGCCTACAAGAAATATAGGGAGGGACTCACTGTCAAGGATTATAGCAACAGGAAAAGGGGGAACGGTTTCAAACTAAAAGAGGTAGATTTAGATGAAACATAAAGAAGAAATTCTTTACTATTATAGTACTGAGAGACCAGAACAAACTGTCCAGAGAAGTTGTGCTCCATCCCTGGAAGTCTTCAAGGCCAGGTTGTATGGGACTTTAGGCAATCTGACCTAGTTGAAGCTGTCTTTGCTCGTGGCAAGTGATTTGGAACTACATGATCATAAGCGTCCCTTCCGAGGCAAATCGTATGTGATTCTATAATTCTACAGAAAGCATTTTTGTTGTCTTTAACATCTCTGGTCATATTCAATTCCATTAATTCTTTAGCTTTTCTAACATCATCCCTAGATGCTCAGAGTATGTCTCTGTATTCCTCCCAGGCTACCTGTTGTTGCTTCCAGTTTCTCTAGGCTTCCTTTTGGTGTTTGAATTTGGCAAGGATTTTATCCTGTAGCTCTCATGGCATTTTTTACTGACTTCTTATGGGTTGGACTGCTCTTGAGCTTAGAAATATTCATCCTTGAATATTAACAAACTCTCTTGTGCCTCTCTTTCCTTCAATACCTTATCCAAGAGGACT
The DNA here is from genome assembly GCA_013399175.1 of Odontophorus gujanensis. NCBI lineage: Eukaryota > Metazoa > Chordata > Aves > Galliformes > Odontophoridae > Odontophorus > Odontophorus gujanensis. Next base: position 10,324 of record VXAB01000171.1, read on the forward strand.
CTTCCAAAGGGAGAAGAGATCAAACTCAACCGTTCTGAAGCCCAGGACTGTGAATTTGTTCTTCATATTCTTCCCTGCCCTCAGGATCCTGAACTCCATTACCTCATGGTCACTGAAGACAAAGTTGCATTTGACATTCACATTTCCAACAACTTTCTCATTGTTGGTATGAGGTTCAACACCCCTTTCTCTGTTGCCGCCTCTGTCACTTAAAAGAGCAAATCAACAATTCACTCTAGGAATCTCCTGGATTTCTTATGTTATGCTCTGTTGTCTCTCCAACAGATATCAGGATTGTTAAGGTCCTAGATGCAAACAATAAGCACATGCAGAAATGAGGATGCTGCTATATGTCTGTAGAGGACCTCATGTACTCACTTTATCTGGTCAAGTGGCCTGTTGCAAACTCACACTCTAGTATCATCTAATGCCATCCTCCCTTTAATCATCACCCATAAGCTCTTGATTGGCTTCTCATTCGTTCCCAAGTAAAGCACTAGACACCTCAGCTGCTCTAACCTGTCCTTCCTAAAAAGTATGTTTCTTCATTGCAACATTTGAGTTATGGAAGTCATTCCACCATGTCACCATGATCCCAGACAGATTGTAGCCATATTACTACACACAGATCTCTAATTCATCATATTTATTCCCCATACTGCATGCATTAGTACACAGGCACCCTAGCATATTAAGTTCCTAGGGAGAGTTTCTTAAATTTTCCATAGTAATGCCTTGTAAGCACTTCCTTTCTTACATTCAGGTGCTGGAAGTGACCCTGTTCAAGAATCTTTTTGTTGATTTTTTGATTCCTTCCCATCACATCCTCACATGCCTTTATTCAGCAGCTTTGGACAGCAGGTCAAGGGAGGTGATCCTCTCCCTCTACTCTGCCCTGGTGAGATGTCACCTGGAGTACTGTGTCCAGTTCTGGGCTCCCCAGTACAAAAAAGACAGGGTTTTCCTGGAAAGAATCCAGTGGAGGGCTACAAAGATGATAAAGGCCATGGAACACCTCCCTTTTGAGGAAAGACTGAGAGACATGTGTCTGTTCAGCCTTGAAAAGAGAAGACTCAGAGGGGATCTGATCCATGTTTAAAAATACCTAAGTAGCGGGAGGAAAAGGGGCAAGGCTGGATTCTTCTCACCAGTGTGTGGCGACAGGACAAGGGGAAATGGCCACAAACTAACGCAAAGGAATTTCCGCACAAATGTGCATGGGAACTTCTTTACAGTAAGGGAAGCACTGGCGTAACAGAGCACTGGAACAGGTTGCCCAGAGAGGCTGTGCAGTTTCCTTCTCTGGAGATGTTCAAGACCTGCCTGCACGCGTACCTGTGCAACCTGGTCTAGGGAGCTGCTTTGGCAGGGGGGTTGGACTAGATGATCTCTAGAGACCCCTTCCAACCCCTACAATTCTGTGATTCTTTGATCATTGCCTCATAGGGCTTGCTACTCTCTAGAAGTAAGTTTGTGGACAATACCAAGCTCAGTGTTGCAGCTGATATGACAGAAGGGATGCCATCCAGAGGAACCTGGTCAGGCATGAGAAATGAACCCATGTGAACCTAATGAGGCTCAACATGGCCAAATGCAAGGTGTGTCAGGAAAATCCCAGATAGGAGGACAGTCTAGGAGAAGAACTCCTTGAAAGCAGCCCTGCTGAGAAGGACTTAGGGGTCCTGCTAGATGAAAAACTTAACAAACCAGTAGTTTGTGCTTGTAGCCCGAAAGTCCAACAGTATCCTGGGAGTCATCAAAAGAGGAATGGCCAGCAGGGAGATGGATATGATTGTTCCTCACTACTCTACCCTTGTCAGGCCTCATCTTGAATACTGCATATAGGTCTGGGGCCCCAACTCAGGAAAGATGAGGAGCTTTTGGAATGAGTCATGAGGAAGGCCACGAAGATGATCAGAGTGCTGAAGAACCTCTCATATGATGACAAGCTGAAGGAGCTGGGCTTGTTTATCCTGGAGAAGATAAGGCTCAGGGGAAACCTCATTTCAGCTTTCCAGCACTTAAAGGAAGCTTCTAAGCAGGAGGGAAATTAATTTTTTACATGGGTAGATAGTGATAGGAAAAGGAGGAATGGTTTTAAATGAAGAGATGGGAGATTTAGATTAGACGGAAAAATTTGCACTGAGATGGTGTTGAAGCACTGGCACAGGCTGCCCAGAGAGGCTGTGGATGCCACATCCCTGGAGGTGTTCAGATCCAGGTTGGATGGGGCCCTTGGCAATCTGTTCTAGTGCCTAGTTTACTTGTTGGTAACCCTACCCACACCAGGGGGTTGGAACTACATTTGAGGTTCTTTCTAACACAAGCCATTCTAAGATTCTATGATATCAATGTTAAACTCTTCATTAAAACATCTGAAGTTTTGCACTAAATATAGTACTGTGTGTATTAAGTAGAAGAAACATATTTTCCTTGTTTCCTCGCCCCCTATACACACAATATGTATTGTGCTAAAGACACAATGAAAATTTGAACATTAAATTGAAACTCTGTCTAGCTCAGTTATCTAATACTTCTTAGATGCACAGGTGTGAGGGGAAACATATTTTAGATGTCCAGCAATAATATTATACAGAGTTAGGTCATTTCATTTCACTAATATTTTGCAGCTCGATTTTATTTCCATTAAGACTTCACTTCAAACTTAGAAACTGTCATCGAAGAGAATGCCTCCTTACTCAGTTAAATCAATTCATTAGGCTGATGTAAAGCTGAATTTTCTAGGATGAGAAATAGCTGCTAGTAAGAAAAGTAAGTTTTCAAGTATATCATGTTGCTCTAAAAGATGAAAGAAAAAAAAATTAAAAATGCTAATAACAAAAGAGATTCTGAGCTCAAATAATTGTAATGTTTTTTGAAAATACTAAATATACTTTAACACTAAAAATGTTTAATATTCCATATGTTTTTCTCAGCAACTTTAGGAAAATCATTCAGTCAAATATTCTTTTAAGCATTTGCCACACAGTCTTTCTAACTGGAGAAAACTTGCTTCAGTACCACCATGGTCTGTAGGAAGTTCCCTTTGGTTTATGTACTGTGGACACTATGGCATCCAACCTAATCAGAAAAGGCAAAGGAGAGCGTACTCACTCTGATAAATGAGAATTAAGAACTGGCTAAAAGAGATACGGAGAAGGCTGAGGGACTTCATAATTTATTTGCCTCAGTCTTCATTGGTAGTTAGGTTCATCTCTCAAGTGCCTGAAACTACAGGCAGAGGCTGTGGGAGGAAAATCCCTCTCAGAGTAAGCAAAGAGCATGCTCAAGACCACTTACTGAAACTGCAACTGAACATGTATATGCCTATGGGGCTGGACAACATGCAACCCAGGGTCCTTAAAGAACTGGCTTATGTAGTTTCCAGGCCACTCTCTATCATATTTTAAAAGTCGTGGCTGTCAGAAGTCTGCAGTGACTGGAAAATGCCATCCAAAGAGACCTGGACAAGTTGAGAAGCGGGCTCACGTGAACCTGATGAGATTCAAGAAATCTAGGTGGATCAGGGTACTCCCAGACATGAGTATAGACTCACGGAAGAACTTACTTAGAGTAGCCCTGCAGAGAAGTACTGGGAGGTTCTGTAGGTCAGCAGCCCAAAAACTGTGTCCTGGGTTCCATCATTATAGGGGTGGCCAGAATGGTGAGGGAAGTGATTGTCACCTTTGACTCTGTCCTTGTGAGGACTCACCTGGAATAATGCATCCAAGTCCAGAGGAGGAAGGCCACGATCAGCGGGCTGGAGTATGTCTCCTGTGAAGAAAAGTTGAGGGAGCTGGGCTTGTTCAGTCTAGAGAAGAGAAGGCTGTGAGGAGGTCTCATGGCAACTCTTCAGTTTGTAAAGGGGCCTTCAAAAAAGATGGAGAGAGAATTGTACATATTCTTACAATTATAGGAAAAGAGAGGAATGGTTTACTAAAAAAAAAAAAAAAAAAAAAAAAAAAAAAAGGAAAGTCTAGATATTGAAAGGACATTTTTTACTCAAGAGTGGTGTGGCACTGGAACAGACTGCCCAGAGAAGCTGTGGATACCCCATTCCTGAAGGTGTTCAAGGCCAGGTTGGATGTGGTCCTGTGCAACTTGATCTAGTGGGTAGCAACCCTGCCCACAGCAGTGGAGTTGAAACTAGTTGGTCCTTTCCAACTCATGACATTCTATGATGATTATGTTTGTTTAAGAAGAGATCTGTTACATATCTCATCCTCACACTTCAGTTTTCATACTTCTTTGATTAAAACAACGTAAGAGAAAAAAAATAACCGCAAAGATATTTTTATAGATGCAACAGATGTCTACATTAAAAGGAACTTCTGGAGATGAGTCTTTGCAATCCCTTTGCTGATATGCTTTTGGTTTAATAACTCAGAGAAGAGGGAAAAAAATGGCTTAGAGTAGGTGAAAGGCATAGAGAGTTGTTCCCCAGGGACTGGATTTTAAGCAAACACATTAGGGCTTGCTTATCATGGAAAGAGACGAGAAGTTTTCTTAAAACATAATGCAGAAGAGCTTCAATCAAACCTTTGGCTTTCTTCTGAAATGAGGGAGAAAATATAACAGAAAGAAAGTGAAGAGAGAAATGCTGCTGGTGACAACCTTTGGTATTCTCTCCTGTTTCTCTTAAAATCTGTTCTTGGAAATCTGTTCTGGAGGGTCTGTGTGGAGTATAATCAGAATACAAAGATTTCACACAGCTTTTACAAAAAGTTGTGCTTTTTTAGAGAGAACACAGCCTTCCCTCTAAAAATCAGAAAGTGTTCTGGAAAAGAATTGTGTTCTAACTTTCACTAAACCAACTCTCCTGCAGGCTGTCTCTGAAAGTCACCCTTAGCCAAATGTTGCAACTCTTTGTTGATCTTCTGTCTTGATCTTTTCTGCGGAAGCACCTGCTTCCCTCTTAGATTGCTTCTTCCAGCTGAAATAGTGAAAGTGCTGTTTTCAGGCATATATTAGAGGGAGAAAGAGATGAAGGTGATAGTTAGAGTTCAGATGGGGAGGAAAAGCATAGAACCATGGAGATGGTCCTGACTGAGGATCATGAGTTGCTCTTCTGGTTCTTGCTGCAATTTGCAGGCCAGGTTCCTGGATGAAATCAGCCTATTGCAGCAAAAGAAGCTATCACTAAGAGTTCCTGTTCCTTACTGCTTTATACTTCAGATTTTTGCCTTGTCTCCTGTTCCCACCTTGTGTTTATCTGTTTTCTGCCACAGGCAAAAAATAAGTGCTGTCTTCAGGCAGCTTGGAAATAGTTATTTTCATATATCATCAGTTGTTAAAATGGGCATTTCAGAGGGCAAATTTCCTAAGGACTAACAAAAGGGCACTGAGACAAAGTGGTATAGATGATTTGACTTCAGCAGGTCCCAGTTTCCAGGGAAAGAGTAACAGAGACCATAGTAATCTTCCGCCATCTTAAGTCGTCTGTGGTCTTGAGGGAGACATACTCTAACCTTTAGCCCAATTGCAATCATGATGTGTCACACCCATCCTCTGTTACCCCTCCCTGTTATGTCTGCTCTCTTCTGAAATATTTGTGGAGATGGACAGATTTTAAAAGCATTTTTACTTTCTTCTGACTGTGAATAAGAATGTAACAGAAACTTACAGGAATTTTCCACCATCTACATGCAAAGACCTAGGGGAAGACAATCAGCCAATTAGAAAATGCTTATTCAGTTAGGCTGAATTTATGTGGCCACAGTATCTGACATCATGTGCTTTGGCTGCCACTGAAAGGAGAAGTCTTTCTCTCTCTCTTTTCAAAACCTTACTTGTGCAAGCACTGATGGTAATGTATCTGTGCTCCAACTTGTAGTAGGGAGGTGAAATTGCTGCAGACTGCAAATCTGAGGAGGGTATTTGTTTTTAGCTGTTAGGGTTCTTGTAGAGTTTCCAGTGAACTGGACAATCATTAATACAGGCAAAAGAAGGCAGAAGATGAGAAAATGATAGGACTGTTTTCTTCATCCCCCAACCCCCTCCCTCCCCCCCCCAAATAACAGTTGTGCAACTGCAACCTAGAACATAAAACGTGCTTAACATCCTCCTCCTTTGATGGTGTTGTGCACTGTAATGGCAGATAGCCAACTGTCTGAAACTAGACTGGCAAAACTACCACTTCAGCCCTTGGTGTGCATGCTGAATGAGTAGTACTTTTGAGTTTTAGCTGAGAATTACCTCATTCTTCCATGCAGGGAGCTATATATTACAACCACCACTGTTATAAATTTTAAGAAGACAGAGCATCAGTGTTACTTAAATGATACTTAAGAGAGGGGGAGCATGCTCTGGGTGACCTGCTGCTCTACAGTGTTGAATACAATGAGGGAAATAAAACCCTTTTGTCATGATGGAAAGTTTTTCATAGCAGCTGCTGTAGACTCTTTTCCTGTGAGGTATTTGGAGGAAATTGAGTGTTGTTCTGCAGATTATAATTTCCTGTGAGTGACCAAATAGGTGACTCATATGACTGGCTTGATTGGTTGTTTATGCTATTAAGTCTTAGGGGTGCATACACTTAATTTTGTTTGCCTTAACCGTGATAACTTGCACCTGGGGAAATTCATGAACATGAAGGCAATAAAACTTGACCTGAGAACTGAAGTACAGAAGGCCAGTAATTATATACTAACTAGAAGTAACTGTAAACCTTTCTTCTAAGCCCTCCTACTCTCAATGTTCACCACCACTGATTTAACCAACTGTCCAAAGCAAATAATGAAATTAATGGAATGTGTTTGTAAACAGGAAAGTTGTTAGATGTTAAAATATTTAAATTCTTAGTGGTTTCCTTTTTAAATTTTAGACTATTTAAGTGTGGGTAAAGAATAAGAATGGGAATTTACTCATGCTTAGAGGTATAGGCAACTATAACCTGAATGAGAGAACAGTCACCATCATTCTAAAATCTTACTTCTGTCTTATTCTGTAAATGAGTGAGAAAATTTTCTGCTGGAATCATGTTTTCGACCTTGGTTATCTTATCTTCCTATCTCAAAAAAAAAAAAAAAAAAA
>VXAB01000171.1:17360-62852 GCA_013399175.1 Odontophorus gujanensis
AAAAAAAAAAAAAAAAAAAAAGAGAGAGAGAGAAAGAGGATAATGTGAGAATATGTACAAAAAACTTATTTAAAACAGGAAGAAACTATGATGTAAGAAACTTTAAACTGTTTGGTTTAGAGAGTAGATGAACAAATGGGAGCATGTGCATGGAGGGAAGATGTTTTAAGATAATCAATGGAATAAAGAAAGATGGCCCTTAAAGGGATGCCTCTTATAAAAGAAGATATATGAGATGTTACAAAATAAAAAAAATGTCTTTACAGAAAATATAATCAACTTCTGGAACAAGATACATTGAGGTGAAAAGCACAACTCAATAAAAAAAGAAAAAAGAAGAAGCATAGAGAATATAGAGGTTTGTTTTGTTTTGTTTTTTAAGGTAGATTAAATTCAAAGTTACTAGCATAGATCTGTTGTTTACTAGAATACAGTCAGACATGTGGGAGACTTTTTTAATGGTGAGGCTTTACCAGGAAAGGGACTGTTAAATGTCCTGCAGATGCTCCCATCCTCAATGCTATTATGCTAGTTTACATTATATTTCCCTCAGTGTGAACTCTTAGCTGTCTCGTATATTTCATGAGCGGATCTGATCCAGATGTTGGCCTCTAAAAAACCTCTGACATCATTCTCAATCATATACAACATTGGCCACATTCTCTAACAGAACACTAAACTAGTGAGCTGCAACATGTCACAGTATGATGAAGACTGTATTTTCTTAGTAGTGAAGATAATAATGATGACTATTATCTTAGTTTCACACTATTTCTTAACTGAAAGCAAGTTTGTATTGGACAAGTCTAACTTAATCTTGAATTTTAATTGTGGTCCATGGCCATGAATAACTCAAAATAAGATATTTTCTCTGGTTAATTCATGTCTTTCCAGCTGGTTAATGCTGATTAAAATTTTTGAATATATCATAGGATGTAACATCTTGGTTAAATTAAAAATCACAGTGAGTTGATCTTCCAAAGACTTTTATTTCTTTAGAAGTGTATATACAATTTGATTATGCATTTTAAATGATTATATATCATTAAATTATAGACATATTTTGGAATTTCCATAGAATTTTTGACACTACATGCATTCCTGACCTAGGTAAAGCCAAGGACTATCATTGGTGTGTGCATGTTTCATGTTAAATCAACTCTGTTTAGTCAGATGTCTAAGAAGTGCCCCACTACCTAGCAAGAACTGGAATTTCATGTAGAACTGTCTGGGCATTCTTTTAGATGATTACATAGATAACATGCCAAGGAATGCAGCTCTGCTAACAGAGTATTAGCAACATAGTCATTACCATAAAAGAATGACTTTTTCTAAAAGGTTTATCTAAAAGTTTATTATGTAACACAAACAGCCCAGAGCCATTGCATTTTTATGAGCTAATTCTTACTGTCAGTGACACTGTCCAACCCCACTGACCTCAGCTAGCCTGTCCAAGTGGGTCCAAGAATGCATGACCTTTTTACCAATAGTCCTTCTACCTCAATTATCTCACAAATCTACACAAATATTTGAAGGATTTTTGTATTTGAAATCCTGTTTGATTTTGTTTTTAAATTGTATCTGGTAAATAGAAATGTATAGTAGGTACAATTAGTTGGAAAAAAAAAAAGGTGTGTATTGGAGAGAAATCTGTTTAAACACAATTTCATGTTTTACCTCATGTAACTGGCATCTTTAGCAGGTTTACTTTTATAACAAAAGCTGAGCGAGAGCCATATGAGCATCATGGAGATGATCTACCACAGTGATGTGAGAAACTTGGTTTCTAATATTTGTTATCCTATCATGATTCAAGGCAGAAATGTGTCTTCCCTTACATTAACAAACGATATATTTTTACAGATCCAAAAGAAGAGGAAGTCTTTTACTTCCTTGCAGAAATCTGTTCAGAGCCAGTTCCGAAGACTCAGATTTAAATTCTGCTTTGTATTATGTATTGTTTGGATTTATTTTCAGCCTTGCCCTAGAGTAGGTGAGTGAACTGAAAGGCACAATCCTTTGTTTTACAGTTCTCTTTATATTTACCTCCATCTGTAAAGATAACTTATTCATACTTTTTGGTTATAAGGTAGTTGTAAAACTAGTTCCAAACTTAATTTTCATGCAGATAAAGTATTTGCCAAAAATTGCAAACCATCATCAGCAAATCAATTACAGTGGAGTAAATTCAAGTATGGATGTTAAGATGTTTAGAGCATTTTAGTTCTAATAGATTTGAAGTAATTGATGTGCATCAACACCACCTTAGTTAAAAAGTTCTACAAAACGATTCCACGAAAAATTGCGAAGATATTCTTGTCATTTTCAAAACTGATCCATGATCCTGAAGTGACATTGCACCAGCTTTGCTCTAATTTAATGTGTAGACAAAATTGAGGGAATTCTGTATTATGTTAATAAAGAGTATTATGTTCTAATCTTAACCGAAACTAAGGTTTGTTCTTAAAAAAGAGTGAACTCTCCAGTATTCCAAAATATCTCAATTGTGAAACCATTTTTTTTTTTGATAGTCATTTACTACTCAGACATATTCACATATATTTTCTTTACGCAAAACAGACTGAATAAAATCTCAAATATTTCCACTTCGTTGCATTTTAGATCAGAAGTTCAGAATGAAGATAATTCTCAGAGTTCCACATACTGGGGCAAAATACAGTATTTAAAGACTTAAAAAGATACCAGCACTGTATGATACCATGCAATCCATATTCCTTCTAATAGTACACTATTCCTCTTTAGTACAGGTCTTAAAGAACTCAAGCCCTAAGGCTTTTCACGATTGAAGTATATGAAAGGTGAGATGATCTTCTAGGAGGGAGAAAATCCTTATGTCCTGAGTTACCTGCACCTAGGACAGAACAGTAGATATGTTTCTAGACTAGCCATACTGTATTTTGGAATAGAACTCTGGTTTAGTAAGGAAAGAATTTATTTTGTTTGGAGCTTACCAGATTCTAAACTTGATAACCATAGTAAAGAGATATAAATAACTTGTGATGTTTTTCATTACATTTCCTTTAATGAAATGGATCTGAAATAATAAATATTTAAGTGGTTTTAAACTTGGATTTTATCATTTGTGTTTGAAGATAGAGGCAAATTTTCTCTCTGGAATCTGACAGTAGAGCTTAGTGGTTACATTAGGGCACTGAATGAAATGATAACTTAGAGCTGGGTATTTTCATTTTGATTGACTTCATGAATTTGACAACACTTTTTTTCATTCTCCATATCTCAGTTTCCTTGTCTGCATAATAAATAGAAAAAAACATAGCTGAGTTTTGAAAAAGATTTGAGATAATCAGATGGAAACAGCAACATCAAATGAATATATAATTTAACATATTAAGAAGTAGAAAGATGATTTACTGCAGTCTCAAAGCTACCATGACTTATCTTGAGATGGTATAAATCTAACTTCTTTTCAGAAATAGAAGCAGTTGAGGTAAAAATACAGAAATTAGACTGGCATTATTTCAAAATAATTATACCCACAACAGTAATATATTAGGAAAATAAATGACACTTTGGTCTATTTGAACAGTGGATAGTATCTTTTTTTTTTTCTCTAATTGCATCAAAATTGAGGTTCATTCATTTCACATTTTCCCCTCCGGTAAAGATGTCATTGTTATCAATGACACTTTTATCTCCAGATACTGTAAGAACATTTTTCCTTTCTACAGGAGGAAAGATTCCTTCTAAATCTATATATATATATTCTACTTGGTTCTATATTTTTCATTTCTTTTCTAGTGTCACACGAAGAATAAAGAAGCAGTAGGTATCTGGACAAATGATACGCAACAGTACAGTTGGATTTTGAGAAAATTGAAGTAAGATTAATATGTATTCTAAACAGAGGCTTATCTAATCCATGATTAAATCCCTGTTGCTTGGTATAAGAATAGCCAAAGTTGATAACTTGGAAAATAATCTATTAACCTCTAGGTATTATTTTGAAACAAAGGTTTTATTTTCAAGTTTTACGGAAATATCCCTAAAGAATTGGCCAATTTATTATTTCCAGTAATGCACTGAATATAGTGTGTTGGTGGATCTAATTTCTGCTCAGGTGGAGGTGAGGATAGCGAGAAAATCAAGTAGGTATGATATGGCTGGGTACTTTATTCCTTAGGAGCTGTAAGAATGAAGTAACAGTTTGTAGGGAAGGTAATTAAAATAAACACACATGAACAAGGTGCTCTGTACTTATTCTTATCAAACTATATGCACACTTCCAAAGCAGAGTGTCTATTTATTCAGGAAAAATAGCTGTTTTAATCCCACATGTCAATAAAGATTGGTCTTCATACTGAGTTAGTTTATAGCAGCATGTTTAAAAACCAAACCTAGTTCAAATGGTTTGTATATACTTGAGGTTGTTGCACATAGATCTTCTCTAAGCATAAACATACATTTTTACACTTTCAAGTGTGATTATGTGCTAGGTTTATTAAGCCAGTCCAAATATGTGTGGATAATACAGTGTTAGTCCCAGTAAATGCAAGTTAAATTTCTAGAAACAATTCTAGGCAAATGAAAGAGTGCAGGCATAAATGTTTCAGGATATCCAAGATATGGTTAATATAATTATCTAAATGTCACTGTAAAAATCATTGTTATTCTTGGTGATCTAGCAGGTCTATTTACAAATAAAACCAACCTAACCTAAGTGCCAACCTGAAATTGTTGTTTTGTAATCTGAATGCATCTGAGAACTCTCCTACTTTCCTGTCATTAAAACTTAGCTTTTACATCAGTTTCCAGGTATGTAAACTGGCAGTTTTTGAACAGCTTACTTGAAGTCTTATACTGGGTTATATAATTCCTACCAGAAAAAAAATTTCAAGCTAATAGGACCTTTTCTACTCAGGTCTCTGCTGCCACCTTATGGTCATATGATTTCATTGCATTAGAATGGTTATCAGATTTGTATTACGTCCTTACCGAAAATCTGTTCTGGGATAAATCTGGTAACAATCCAGATGGGCAGTTTCAGTTCCAGAGGAGTATTTGTAGTAGTTATTTGAGGTGGGGTTTTAGGTCTGAGTGATGCTAGACATTTTTAGATTATCTCAGACCCACTATCTTTTCATGCTAAAGTTTGCCCCAAAGAGATCATAGAATCATAGAATCACAAAGCTGGAAAGGACCTACAAGATCATCTGTAGTTCAACCATCCACCCATTACCATTGCTACCACAAGCTACTAAACTATATTTTTCAGTCCACTGAAAAATATTTTTCTATGTTCATCCACTGTAAAATAGAAGCCAGTGCTTGGAAAAGCACATGGTTTATGAGGGTTTTGATTCCCCTCATCATTCCAGAAGCAGCAGAAACACTGGTAAAAACTTTCATTTTTCAGTGAGGAAGAAAAATATCTTGATCATCTTTTGATATGCAACTGTTCAGAAAAGTTGTTCTGCTGATGACAGGATTTCTTTCTGCTTCCACCTCTAAAAAAATATGTATGTTATGAAAACAAGTGTCATGTTTATTTTCTTATCTATCAAATAGTCATTTTGCACAGGTTTTTCTTCTCTTTGACGTGGTGGTTTATCTTTCCAGAAAGAAAGAAAAACACAAACTTGAATGAAATTTTATCTTATGTTTTATTTAGATAAAAAAGATCCACTTGCTCAGTGAAGTGAAAAGTGAGAATAACTATTTTCTTCCTATAGTTACCTGTCTGTATAATGGATTGTAAAAAAAAAATAGAAGGAAAGCTGAAAATGTGCCATCATGTAATTCAGAAAGAAGTCCTGCACCTGAAATGGAACTAATTGCATGACTCAGTACAGGCCAGGGACAAAGTGATGAGATGATAACTTGCCAGAAATGAAATTGGTTAACATCAATATGAACATGTGTAAGAAGTGTGCCTTTGAGGTAATGCCTTTAACTTCTTGCTGTGAAGTACTAGAAAAAGCATAGTCAACAGGGCAGAAAAGTGATTTTTTGCTTCAGCACAGGTGGGGTTGCTTTTAGGAGAAGTCTTGGGCTGAAGTCTGCAGTACAGAAATGAGTACACAGTTAAGGATCACTGTAATATTTAGAATGCTGGAGTAGGGTAACTGAAATAGGAATCATCCCACTCTTCTTGGAACAACACAGTAAAAGAGAGAGGCAACTGGAACAGCTTGCATTATGGAAAGGTCTAACAAGATATAAGGAAAAATTTCTCCTCCTGACGGTAGTTCAGGCTCAGCATGGGAAAAGCTTCCCAGAGCTTTCTAGTGTGAGGAACCTAGATTCTTGGAGATGTTCAGAATTCACTTGAAGAACCCGATAAGCAGGTTTTTCAAGTAGAAAAATCCCAGAGCAGATACCTCTAAAGGTCTCTTCCAGACATAATATTACTGAAATTCCTTGAAGCTAGTCTCAAAATCAGGTGTTTGTTGTTGGTGGGTTTTTTTTTGTTGTTGTTGTTTGTTTGTTTTGTGTGTGTTTGTTTGTTTGTTTTCCTCCAGTTAACAGAACAAACAAACCAAAACCTGAAGAGTTTTAAATACTGGTTTGTGGTTGAACCAGTATTAGAAAAATAAGATACACAATTTACAATCTGGGAGGAGGACGTCAGAAAAGCTGCCTATAGTGACATCAGTCAGTCAGTGGTCTCCTTGTGTGGAACAGAATTTCCCTGCAGCCTGAGAGGCCCTTGGTTGAACAGGCTGTATCCCTGCAGCCCATGGGCAACACGCAGAGCAGATTTCCACATGCAGCCCATGGAGGAGCCCACGGTGCAGCAGTGGATGTGGCCTGAAGGAGGATACAGATCATGGAGAGCCCCTGGAGGCGCAGTCTCCAGGTCAGTGCTGCAGCCTGTGGGGATGTGCCCGTGGTATAGCAGCAGGAGGTCTGCGAGTGCTGAGCTCATGGGGGGAATCTGTGCCGGAGCAGTTCTTGAATTGCAGCCCCTGGAAAGAGCCCAAGTGGGATCAGCTAGGAAAGATGGCATCCTGTGGAGGAAACTCCACGCTGGAGCTGAATAAGACCAGGAGATGAGAGGAGTGGCAGAGGCAAAGCATTATGGGCTGACTGTAAGCCCCATTATCCATCCCCCTGTGCCACTTGGAGGAGGGAAGTTGATGGGGGAACATGGGTGATGGATAGTGTTTTTAGTTTGCTTTTACGTCTCACTGCTCTAGTTTGTCATTATTTGTCAATAAATAAAATTAATCTTTCCCAAGCTGAGTCACTTTTGCCCATGATAATTTATGAGCAATCTTATCCTTTTCTCAGTCCTTATGTGGTTTAATTGTATATCCTACCTCTGTTTTGTTGAGGAGTGAGAGAGACAGAGCAGCTGCACAATGCCTGGCTATCTACTGTGTTTAAACAAAAGGTATCACACAAGGTCATAAACCTCAGCTATTCTGCTGCCTTCTGGATCCTGTTGACTCTCAGGTTTGAAAGTGAAGCATTTACTTCAAATGTCACTATTGAGCATCCATTCTAGGTATCTTGTGGATACTGTTCATCTATGCAATTGCATGATGATTAGAACATTTTCTCCCTTTTCTCTTTCCTGATAGAAACAGCTTTCTTCTACAGTATTAAGACATGAATGACACAGAAAGTAACATTTGGAAAATACTGGCAGTTTCATCACTTTATTTTCCTCTGTATAGAAACAAAGTGGCTGAACTTCAAAGGTGTTTCTTCAGGCTTGTAGACTTTTCTTTGAGTTTTCTTTCATGCCCGGCCATTTGCATTAGACACTGCCATGTAGGAGCATAATCACTTAGTTATGTTATAACCTTGGAACCTACAACCTGACTGTGCTATAGAGCAAGGACAGAAAGAAAAAAATTCCAGTTTAACCAATTCCTTGTGATCCATTCTGGAACACACCTCAACTGTGGAACATTTCCTTTTCAACTCAGGTGTATTTTGGCTATGATAACTTGGTAGAAGAAGGTATGGAACATACTTCTGTGAATCTTAGCTTTATGTATCTAACAGCATGGTCAGACTTGACATTTTATTTACTCTTCACCATCTGATGCCTCTTGATATCCTGAGTATCCTAACCTAAAACACCTGTTTTTCCTCTACTTGTTACAGTGCTCATGGTTCTTCAGGTACAACTTATGCTGTAATCGAAACATACTGAAGTTTTTATACACTATCACCAATGTTTATATTCATTTGCTTTCATTTCCTCTCCCCATTATAATTTTCATAGCACAAATCCTCATATCAATGTACTTATAACTACTGCTAAAGTCAGTTTAAGTCTGAGAAAGAAAATACCACTTATGTCAGAAGGCAGCAAAGTAAGTGCCTCAGTTTATAAGTATAACTTGGGCAAATTGGCTGGAAGATTGTATGGAAGAAATGGACCTGGGATGTTGGTCAATACTTATCAGAACACGAGCCATCAATCTGCCCAGGTAGCCAAGAAAGCCAATGGAATTCTGACTTGTTATCACAGGAGCAGTGAAGTGATCATCCTCCTGTACTCAGCTTTGGTGAGTCTGCACCTCAAGTACTGTATTCAGTTGAGGGCCTCTCACTACTTCAGGTCCTGGAGCATGGCCACAGAAGGCTAAAGAAGCTGATGAAGGATCTGAAGCACAAGTCTTATGAGCAGCAGAGGAAACTGGAATTGTTTAGTCAGGAGAAGTCTTGGGGGGACCTTATAGCTCTCTACAACTACCTGAAAGGAGGTGGTGAGGTGGCTTTCAGCCTCTTCTCCTGTGTAACGAGTGACAGGACTAGGGATGATGACCTCAAGTTGCACAAGAAGAGGTTCAGCTTGGATATCAGGAAAAACAGTTACCCTGCCTTTTTTTTTTTTTTTTTATTTTTTGGACAATCAGGGCCCACAGTTGATTTAAGGAAAATGTTAAGCCTAATTCTTATTTCAACAAATATTTGACGAATCGTGAGACTAGCATCCTAATACATATACATAATATAGTTTCTTCCTTGTGCAGTCAGCACCAGAGGTAGAGGATTGTAACTATACTCATACCTATTATCTACCAATATTTAGGAACTACTGAAAAGATCTTATGTTTTAGTGCATCAAGCATTGCATTACTGGCAAAGCTTGAACAGCGCTACCTAAAATGTTTGCAGTGAAAGTAAATGCTGAACAAATGCCCACTCAAGCACACTCCAGTCCTCTTCTGTATGCTTCCTTCTCTTTCATCTTTGGCTTCTGCACACAATTTCGTGGATGCTGGTCAGCAGAGAGATATAGTCCTGTTCCTAATCTACATATTCAACTTCATATAGCTCTTATTTAATACCTGTTGACCAGTTATTCTGTTACTCTTCTTGCCCTTTCAACAGATTTGCTAGTAACTCCAAGCTTCACTTCTCATTTTCTTGAGCACAGCCTTGTCCACTAAAACAAGTGTAGCGGTTTTCATTCTCTCCTTATGAAAAGCATGATGCTGCATGTTGTTAGTACATTTCCTTAGTGTATAACCTTCTTTTACTTTAAATTAAGAAGCTGATGAAAAGGAAGTTTATTTCTTTTTCATTTTACCAGATTAATCTGACAGGGTACTTACTGGTAGAACTAGTGAATTTTTTATTTTGAAAAGAATAAGTGACCAGCCTGTTGAAGGTTGAATGATAAATTTGAAATTTGAATGAAAAATTCAGAGTTTTTGAATACGTTAGACCAAACCATACTAACATACTAATTGAGGAAATAATAGTAGCAGCTTCTGCTGTAGCATAACTATCGATGCATATCATTCCTCTGGGGAAGAACTAGAAAAATGAGCTATTAAAAGCTTCCAGTTAGACAACTGGAAAATAAAATTACATCTCTAACAGGGCAAACTGACCCATCCTCAATTGGTACTTCCCCTCTAAAATTAATGGTTACATCATTAGCAAAGGAAAAGTATTCAGATCAGCAGGATCCTTGGATCTCATCCTACAACAGGTGCCTTGTTACATTTATAGCACATTAACATCCACACTGAATCTCTTTGTGGCCTTGGAGGCCATTCTCAAGCAGGCCTTCCAGTTGGAGGCCAGCCTGGGGGAAACAGAGCCCCTGAGGCCCAGGCGCTATGCTTAGACATGGGAAAGGGCTGAGGTCTTCCCCATAACTTGCCCTGTGAACTTATCAAGCAGGACACATACAGGTTTCCTGAAAACAGATATTTAATGATTCAATCTGGGCTGGATTTGCCAGCCCAATCATGTTCTCCTCCAGCTGTGGAAGCAGCTGGAAGGAAAAACAAAAAAGCAGGGATAAGAATAATTGGACAGATACCAACAAAAATGTGGAACTTGGAAGATCTCATAGTTCCCAACAGAAGGAAATAATCTCTTCATATGACCCAGGCCACCTGAGGAAAATGAATTGGCATTTTCACAACTACTTCTTTGACAGGGAATGCCCCAGATGGGACTGGAGGTCCAATGTTGAAGTGACAACCTTTTGGTCATGGAAAAATGCACAATGGGTGAATAGGGGTGTGGAACATCAATTATCTATGGTGACCCAAATAAATTTTATGTAACTAAGGTGATGACTGGTGGGTTTGGGGGACAGACCATCCCCATAACCCTAACACTGTTGAAGTTGGGGGCTGGGTGTCTCCCATCCCAGAAGTATAACGTGTCTATTGCCTCAGTCCAAAAATGTATACTGGGCATAGACATGTTATGGGGTCTGACTCTCCAGATGACTGTGAGAGAGTTCAGGCTAAGAGAGAGATGTATTAGTTCAAGTAATTCAAGTAATGTTAAGAGGCCATGTGAAACATGGGAGCGTTTGCCTACAAGAGCAGTCCTGGATTACTAATACAAAATAGCAGAGGCTCCCAGGGCACAAGAGGGTGATCTTGAGAATGGTTCATGAACTTGAAATAGTTGGAATCATAAGACTTGCCCATAGCCCCTGTGGGAAGGCAGGCAGTGGACTTTTCAGGTCCTGCCTCAAGGATACATGCACTCACCTAGGTTTTGTCATAACTTAGTGGCGTGTGACCTGGCAAATTGGAATAAACTGAACAATGTCAAACTGTATCACTATGTTGACAATTCCATGCTGGTGTCTGATTCATTGGAGGCATTAGAAAAAGTGGTGGATGAATGGACCGCCTATTTACAAAAGGCCTAGAAATGGTAGACCCAGTGCCCTGAAAATGCTACAGATGACATGGACCTCTCCACTTGAGATCCAAATTATGGGCACCAATCATTGCATAAGACCACAAGTTAGATATGAAAAATAACCTTCTGCTTGCTGCCCCTGAGAACCTAAAACATGGTACCTGTAGAATAGAACGGCCTTGGAAGGTACAAATGGGTCCAAAGTGGTGTGGCCTATTTGCACCTTGGGGAAGATTATTGGAGCTTGGGGGATTAATGTTTCCCCTGGTAATAGGTACATGGCCTGCAGACATTGCGGTCAACTCTATGGTTTTCATCTCTAAGGGGACCTTAATCATGTCCCTGTGGCAAATCAGGACCCTTCTTTGGTACCCGATATAGTTATGGAGTCTCAGATATTGAGCCAAAGGGCAACAGACAGCCAGGACATGCCCTGGTGCAGGATGAAGTGTAGACCCAGGACAGGAACATGGTCTCTATCTTGCCATGGAGGGAGGACCTACTCCTCCTTGTACCTCTGAAACATTTGTACTACTTCCCCTGAGTCTTTTGGAGTCCACAGAATCACCTGTAGGAACAATATTCATAGCAGAGACAGTCAGAGACCTGCTCCTCCATCTGAAATGCCACAAGTCCATGGGACCAGGTGGGATAGATGGGATCCACCCAAGGGTGCTGAAGGAGCTGGCAGAGGTGATTGCCAAGCCGCTTTCTACCATCTATCAGCATTCCTGGTTATCTGGAGAGGTCCCACAAGATTGGAGGCTTGCCAATGTGACTCCCATCTATAAGAAAGGCTGTAAGGAAGATCCAGGGAACTACAGGCCTGTCACCCTTACCTTGGTACCAGGGAAAGCTATGGAGCAGATGATCTTGAGGGAGATCACACGGCATGTGCATGGCGACCAGGGGATCAGACCCAGCCAGCACAGGTTCACAAAGCACAGGTTGTGCTTGTCCAACCTCATCTCCTATGACTGGGTGACCAGACTGGTAGATGAGGGAAAGGTTGTTGATGTAGTCTACCTGGACTTCAGCAAGGCCTTTGACACGGTCTCCCACAGTATTCTCNAGGGCAACAAAACTGGTGAGGGGTCTGGAGCACAAGTCTTATGAGGAGCGGCTGAGGGAGCTGGGATTGTTTAGTCTGGAGAAAAGGAGGCTCAGAGGAGACCTTATTGCACTCTACCACTTCCTGAAGGGGGGTTGTGGTGAGGAGGGGGTCGGCCTCTTCTCCCAAATAACTAATGACAGGACGAGAGGGAATGGCCACAAGTTGCGCTGGGGAAGATTTAGATTAGATTTGAGGAAACATTTTTTCTCTGAAAGAGTGGTCAGGCACTGGAATGGCCTGCCTAGGGAGGTGGTTGAGGCACCATCCCTAGCGCTGTTCAAGAAGCGTTTAGATGAGGTGCTAAGGGATTTGATTTAGTAGCTTAGTGGGTAGGGATGGTGATAGGAGGATGGTTGGACTAGATGACCTTGTAGGTCCTTTCCAACCTAATGTATCTATGAATCTATGAATCTATGAATATGACATTAAGATGCTCAAATGTCACTGTGAGACCAGTGTGACACCCGATGATGGACTTTGAACTATATGGGACTGATTGAACACAAGCTGAACCTTCGCTGATCTGAACAACAGTGTGGCTCCAGGAGAAGCATTGAGTACTGGCCCACAAAGGAATAAGGACTTCAACCAGAGACCTATCTGCAGTCACCTAATATTCTGTCAATCAACATTATGACAGGTAATTGTACAGGCATCATGGTGTGCTGGGTCACCTTTAACCTGCTCAATTACTGGTTAATGCTGTGAAGGGGTGGAGTGCAGTGGAAATGTCATGGCTTCAACCAGTGAATGATTGAGCACCTGATAGGAAGGCAGGGTCAACCCAGAGGAGCTCAGGTGCAGGCGATGCACTGAAGTGACCAGAACAGATGGAGCCAGGATCCACCCCTTCCCAGACCTCATGTAAGGGTTGGCAGTTGAGGTGAGAGTCACAGAAACACCAAGGTAGGAAAAGACCTACAAAATCATCCAGTCCAACCATCCACCTATCACCAATAAATCTCTCTAAACCATGTCCCTCAGCACAATGTCTAAACATTCCTTGAACACCTCCAGGGTTGGTGCCTCCACCACCTCCCTGGGCAGCCCATTCCAATGCCTGACCACTCTTCTGGAAAAGTAGTATTTCCTAATGTCCAGTCTGAATCTCCCTTGCACAACTTGACTCAATTCCCTCTAGTCCAATCACTAGTTACATGAGAGAAGATGCTGACTCCCAGCTCACTACAACATCCTTTAAAGTAGTTATAGAGAGCAATAAGGTCTCCCTGAATTTCCTCTTCTCTACACTGAACAATCCCAGCTCCCCCAGCCACTCCTCATATGGCCTGTATTCCAGACGCCTCACAAGCTTAGCTGCCCTTCTCTGGACATGAGTGTCTCATCTGGAGATCTCTGCCTACCTAAGGATTGTATATGCCTTCCTGAGGTAAGAAAATTAATTTCCCTTTTTCAGCCGCTGCTGCTATTACATCCAAGCAGACCATCCCTCACCTTAGTTGAAGTCCTTGCTGTTCTGTCTTCTTTTAACAGGCATATACTTCCTTTATTTTTCTGTTAACATTAAAATCATCTCCTACTGGAACTAGCATCATAGCTCTTTCTATCTTACTGAACTTTCAGTATTTTCCTCTCAAACTGCTTCTGCAAGGTTGTTTTAACTACAGTTTCCCTGGATTGAAAAAGCATGAAAGCTTTAAAAGGCAGTTCACTGATCTCTCCATGTGCTTGCTTAACAAAAATAACTTTTCATAGGGGTAGGCTTTACTCAGACAAAAAGTGCTGGTGATTGTGGGCTAATCTTATTCCTGATTACATCACTCTAAATATGTTAACATTTCAGAGAAGTAAAGACATTTGAAGTGAACTGTTTTTATCAGGAAAAGATAATCTTTGTGAATAGAGCCAGGATGAGGCTGCTGCAATCCTACTCACATAAAAAATGGGACCATAGTTGGGTGTATGTGCTACACTACTTCTCTGTGCTAGCTGAGCTTCTCTCACATGAATGCTTAGTAGGTACACCCACTCAAGTACTTTTTTGCTTTGTTAACAGTAATCGTATGTAGCAATTAAGACTGTAAACAAAAAATAAGGTGAATAAAAAACACTCCTCTCCCTTCTTTTGATCTTTCTGATGCTTATAAGAAATTTATAAGACTAAGACTTTTCTTCATTATGCTTCAGTTCATACTTCATTATTTGAATTGTCTTTTCTTTCATAAGACCAAAGGAGGATTGATTCCTCTACTCCTACACCAAAATGAAAGTGTGCAAAAATACCTGCCTTTGGCTGTGTGACTTCGCAGAAAAAGACCAGGGTTTCCCAGTGGACACTAGGTCGAACATGAGCCAGCAATGTACCCTTACGTCTAAGAAGGCTGATGGCATCTTGGCCTGCATTCAGTAAAGTATTATCAGCAGGTCTAGGGAGATGATCCTTTCTCTCTTTGGGTAACTCATGTCTGGAATGCTGTGTCCAGTTCTGGGCCACCCAGTGGTAGAGATAAATGTCTCTTCTAGAGAAAGAGGCTAACAAATGGCCATAAAGATGGACAGGGTACTGTACGTTCTCTCACATGAAGAAAGGCTGAGGGAGCTGTGACAGTTCAACATATGCAAAAATATAAATAAATGTTGTAAAAAAAGACTGAGATATGCTCTTCTCAGTGGTGTCCAGTGATAAAAATAAGAGGCAAGGGGCACAAACTGAAACACAGGAGGTTCTGTGTGAACATCAGAAAATTCTTCTAGTGTGAGCATGAACACTGACACAAGTTGTTCAAGGAGGCTGTAGAATCCAGCTAGCTTTGTTCTTCACTTATTTGGTGCATTTTCAGCCATTTAGAGATGTTAGGTCCAAGGCTGTTGCACAGTTTTACATTTTTATTTTTATTTTTTAATGCATATGCTCCATGCTGTTTCAAAGTGTTTGTTTCTTATGTTTTAGAGCAAGGTAGCGATTTCATTAATCCTCTTGGTACTGAAGAGAGACAGGGACAGAAACAGGTGAGCCATCAACATCCATCTCCAATACAGGTAGCACCACAATAATTTTGAGTTTTATACTGATTGAAGAGTCTTCAAGATGAGTTCTACTGGAGCCTCTTGGGACCTCCACTTATTTTGATGTGAGAAAACTTTCTCGGACCGTAACCTGGCATGACTGATTGAAAGAGCTTCAGACTAGGGTTGATGAGAGAAAGGGATCCTGTAGGAACACTAATGTTAAGTCAAGGGGTAGTACGGCATAATTTGAGAGTGGTAAGGCTAATTGGCAATGTATATACTCTACTATGAAAAACACTGAGATTTCAGAAATATATCTGAAATGCTTGTATACTATTGCATGTAGTATGAGGAACAAACTGGCCTTAGTAATTTAATCTCCTTCTATGATAAAGTCACCAGGTGATAAAATCAGTAGGTGACAAGAAGGCAGTGGAAGAAATCCTTCTTGGTTTTAGTAAGGCCTTTGATATCACTCCTAACAGCATCATTTTGGACAAATTCTCCAACACTGAGCTGAACAGGTTCATGTCATGCTGTGTGAAGAACTGTCTGAATGGAAGAGATCAAAGGGTTGTAGTGAACAGGGATACATTTGGTTATGACTATAATAAATGTCAAGATATTTTTACAGTATGAATATTCAGATGCACTAACAAATTTTAACACCTAAATACCCTGGCTTACTATTTTGGAATAATTAGATGACTGATTCTTAAGACAAGGAGGTCCTAAACAAACATAAAAAGATGTGTCTAGTGAAGATGTGGCAGGTATTTAATTTAATTCAGATATTTAATTACAGCTAGGAAAATAAGTGCATATTCTTTCAACATAGAATTTCTTAAAAAACACTGAACTAAGAATGATCTGTGTGTCCTACTGGTCAATGAATTCCATCGCAAAAGGCTTACTGTGGTCTGTGGTTGGATCAACAGCAGACAGAGTCAGTGTGGGAGGCTGATCTTCTGTCCATGTGTAGTATTAGTGAGTCTAATGGTATCTGGTCTTGATATTCACTTAAAAACAATGGCCAAAATTGCGATGAAGCAATGAACCATAACAATAATATGAAGGTAATATGAGAGGTGTGACAGGAGGCATTTAAATATTTCAATTCTTTAGAATATAGAGAAGTGAAGATGGACCTGATGATGGTGGGAAACCTAGAAGTATCACATTACTAATAAATCTTCATTCTAATTTGGTACAGTAAAAAAAGTATAAGGCAAACTGCAGTTAAAGATTGTGTAGCCTTGAGAGAAATTAGTCTAGGTGTCTGGTAGATTTATTATTCCTGAATTAATCAAAACTAGATGTCACTCTAGCAAACATCCTTCAGTCAAGTATAAATTAAACACAGCAGTGAGTGGAAAGGTGAAAAGTAATGTACTGATGAGCACAGGTAATCACACTAGATGGTCAGCGTTCCCTCTTCTGCCTTAATTTCCATGGTAAGATGCTCATGGTTCTTTGTGAAACAACGTGCAGATGCATGGAGAGTGGCCCAAACACAACCTGCTGAAGGAGGGGAGAGGTTGTGCAAGATTAAAGAACAAGATGAGGCATAGGTCCAGTAGCTGTCCTCCAGCTGATAACAAGAACTACCCCTAGCCAGGTAAGCTGGGTAAAAGCCCGTAGTTAGGCCTCTGTCACTCCCCTTGCCTTATCTGCCTAGCAACGTGTGGTCTAGTACTGACATCAAGGGCCCGAGCTGTGAACAGAAGTGCTCAGGGAAAGGAGAAAGTACTGCCTTTGGTAAAAACACGGACACCATAAAACTGTGTGATAATTAAGATATAAGTAATCCCTCAAGTTTTTGGGATCTGAAAACAAGGTGCTATGGAATGAATGGAAGTTTATCTGCTTTTCTGCAAAGTCGTATGTTTTTCATACCCCCATTTATACCTTAATCTGCATACCTTGTAACAGTTTGCTCCCTGCCCCTTGTTTATCATGGCAAACTATGTGTAAAATGGGTATAAAGTCAGGACACTGGAATACAACTTTCAGAGCTCCACTCAGCCAGCCTGAGACCTCTCTAGCTTGCTGGCATGCCCCATCCTTGAACCCCTCCAGCAACGGATGTGTTAATGAGGCAGGTTGTATAACCTTTCCTGCCATAATTTACCTTCCTCAGAATTTGTATAATCTTATCCAACCTAATTTATCCCTATCTACCTTAACTTCCTGCCCCTGGAATACTGATTAGTCATAGGCTAATACATGTGATTATAGATCAAATGTGCAACAGTTTGCTTGGAATACATCTAATTGTTTTTGTGCTCCTGATATGGGTCAGTGAAGTGTGCCACAGTCACTGTGACTGAACAAAACAAACCAGGGAACAAGGTGGGACAGTAAAACTTGAACTGTTTTGGTGTACCTGATATGTGTTAGTGAAGTGCACCATAGTCACTGTCTTCTCACTGGACGAAATAAATCAGGGAATGGGGTGTGTCAAGGTGATATCTGGGGACTTCATGTGGTTCAGCTGGCTCATGTTGGATGTGATCTTTGATTTTGCATCAGTTGAGTAAGCATATGATAGCCAACAAGGTGGGACAAGCAAGCTGCAAGAGATTAAAGGCTACAATAATTCTCTAAAATGTAGCACATTTTAAATATTCACCAACAAAATTCTATCAAACATTTCTATATGGTTTTCCAGTGTTGGTGTAAGTCAAGTTAGAACATGCAGGTGTTAACTATAAATATGTAATACGTACTATGAATACATACAAATTCCTACTTTGTTGATTCCCTTCTTTTTCTTCATTCTTCTGTTCTACTTCTTTTTTCCTTTCTCATTTTTCTGTCTTCTTCTCATCCAGCCCTTCTGTTATAGATGACCTGATACACCTTATCGGAAAAGTTGTTTTCACTCAGTTCCATTAAAGAAAAGTTATTTAAAGGGCCTAAATTCAGGATATGAATTCAGAAGAAGAGAACTACTGGAATTTGACTCAACTGTGGAAAAATTCCAGTACCACTAGTAAGAGAGAATCTACATTCTTTGCTTTTTTTTCTTCAGAGAGGCAATATGAATTGACTTTCAGTTCCCAAACAGCAAAAGCATCCCCTGGCCAACTACTGCAGTTTTGTTTTCAGCATGATGTCACGTGGTATGGGATATACCTTTGGACATTTTGGATCAGCTGTCTTGGTTCTGTCTCCTCTCAGCTTCTAGTGCACCCCTGACCTCCTTGTTGTCAGGACAATATGAGAAACTGAAAGTCCTTGACCTAGTGTAAACGCTACTCAGCAACTAAGATGTTGGTGTGCAATCAACACTGTTCTGATCCTAAATCCAAACTACAGCACCATATTAACTATCAGGAAGAAAATTAACTGTCCCAACTGAATCTAGGAAGTATACATAGGAGACCAGAATGACATATCTTGCTGTTTGGGTTAAAATCTTTTTATCTTAAAATTGTTTACAGAGATTATCAGATTATGGTGGCAAGGACCATGACAGCAGTCTTCAGTTTTCTTCTTTTTCTTATTTTTCCTCCTCTGTTCTCTTTACTAGCTTTTTACATGGTCTTCCAGACCCAAGATCCTCATGGCCATTTTCACAGCTATACTAAGTCACTTTTCAGTACTCTGAGTTCTTCGCCAAGATGAATGGACCTGCCAACTGTGAAACAGACCTAGCCCTCATCAGATGTATAACTTTTACTGCTACTGCCACTCTCTTTATGCTCAGCTTGCTCACTGTTGCAGTGGATGCCATTCTGTGGAGAGTAGCTTATGAGTGGGATGAACTTTGGAGAATACAGGTAAGAAAACTGCTCAGTTACATAATTCATTCTTGTGAATTGTGAAGAATCTGTTGGAGAAGACAGACTGCTTTCCAGTTTTGGAAGAGAGAGGTATCTCAGAGATTTATGCAGACAATTCAGTTCAGAAGAGTTGTGTATTTTCTTATGAAGGGAAGAACTGAACACTTACGAGCAGAGATGAGACTAGTGACAACTACATGTATGTGATGTGGAATACCAATAGCAAAAAATCATAAAACCATGACATTCATGAATTTCAAGGTGATTACAAAAATGTGGCTTTTAAATTTTCTACACTGGTCTCATGGCAGCTATGGATATTCTTCTCTTCTGCTTCTGCATCTTGCAGTGCCTGCTAATATCTATTAATCTAATTACTGTAGTTTGTTACTATTACTGTTACGCTGGAGAGGATGCTGCCACGATGCTGTTCACCTTGGTCTACAAACTGTGGCCAAGGCTATGGGGACAGATGGTATCTCAGGTAAATTCAGACAACAAATCACAGTAAGTTCATATATGTAAACCTATCAGGAAAGACTACCCTGTTATAAGAAGTGAGTCTGAGTGAAAGAATGTAGGATAGGATTATTGAGGCTTGTTTGGAGTACTGAAATGTGAGGCTGGATGAAATCCAGGAAAAAGACAGAACCAGAGCTTCAAAAATTTAGTTATATTCTCCCACTTCTCTGTCCTGAATAGCTAATTTTTATCTATAGTTTGTCATGAAGTGAGGAACACACTTGCATCACGAAATGAGAAATACATGTTATCAGAGTCCTAAGTAAATGTTTCTGAGATCAGAGCCCCATAAACTGTCCTTGTTAGAAAATGCCTCTTTATACTTAATCTTGAATGTCACCTAGTTCTTTTGCATTCATTCTTACTCCTGAATTGTACACCTTTAAACAATCTCTGTGTCCTACCTGAACATCTTGAGGTAATAACCAGGTGACATAGAGATTTCACAGCGTTAGACCGTGTCAAACAAAATTTAAGGGGGAATATTTTTGGCGTTGCTCACAAGGCACTGCGAAAGTATATCTTAATCCATTCTGAACAGAAGTCATCATCTCACTGCCATATATAAAGGGACCACATTTAAGAACATTAAGAAGTGAGCAGAGCCTGCTTTTGGTATAAACAAGGGTGCACGGCTATCTATCTCCTGGATGGGAATACCATTTTACTGCCAAAGTAGAATAAGTGGGAACTGGCTTGCCTGGATATACTCTTCCACAGGACAGTCCAAAAACTGACATATTTCTGCTCATCTTGTTATCTAGGAGACTGTGCAGCAACAGATAACACAAAGACAAGGGTAAGAAATATCATGAGGAATAATTATTTGAAACAGCTTGCACTAAGGAGGAGAATTTTTCTGTTTCCAGACTGTGAACAGTTAGTGTTCAAGCAGAAGAACTATTAGCTTTTGCTAACCATTAAAATATACTCATATATGAATGTATGTACATGCATTTGTGTCTTCTTTGGAAGGTGCTGGAGACCACAGATTCTCCTCAACATTTTCTTAGTAACCTTTCTGAAGAGGACAACTCTTGCAGTCTTGCATGCTGTGGATGTAGCTGATTGGCAGCATGCACAAAACTGTATTTGTGAGCACTACAAGACCCTAGAAACTTTAAAAAGCAACAGCATGTAATTTTTTACTAGTGGACTAATTCTAGTCTAATGGTTTCTTTTTTAAAAAATCTTTACATTCTCTTCGTGCTGTTACAAATGTTTTGTTCTTTTTCCTTTGGATTGTTTTTGTATTGACTTTTTATTTCTTGAAGAAAAAAAAAAATGTATTTCAGTTCTTAGTCTTCCGATTGAAAATATTAGCATACGTTCCTCTTACGTTGTAATAATCTGAATTATATTGGCTACTAGAGTGCAACTACTCACATCTCCTATTGTATTATGGGACCCATCAGTAACAATAAAAAATAATATGATGCCGGGTTAATAATATATGCTGGGTTGACTGGGGAAACTCTTAAAACTAAACAGGAATTAGTACTGCTGAAGTTGTGCTAGTCTAACCATGACAGCTGGAAAAATACAGTAAGTTGATGTCTAGTTCATGGTGAACCAAGTCATCCACAGATCAGAACAGATAGAGTGATTCACCCTTTAGACACAAAGAAGATATCTTTTTATGAATGTCTTAAATGTGGTTTTGCTTAATAAGGCTATTTCCATTTCCAATGTCTTGGTGAGGTGAACAAGTGTATTGTTTGAGTTTTACTTTCAAGCTGAGCATCTTGTTTTCATGCTTTTGCATAGGGATAGATACTGGGATACAGTCCTAAGTCTTGAAGCTCTCCTGCACAAAGAGATCTTTCTTTAAGCAGGTGCTAGCCTATCTAAAGGGAGAGAGAATCGGACTCCTTTGGTCATTCTTGTGTACTACAGACCAGACAGTATGGCTGATCCTGTGGACATTATTTTAGAGACTGAAGTTATTGCTGAGACTAGTACCATTCTCTGGCAAGAATTTGTGAAACATTTCACATCCCTTGATCCAGTTGTCTATCTGGAGCTGATTACTGCAGATCTGCATTTTCCTCAGAAACAGTTTTCAACCAGTATTAGTGTGGACTGCTGTGACTGGTGAGAAAAGGAGAAAACACCTTTCAGTTGCAAAGGATTTCAGATTTATTTCTGTTACTCTCTTCCATACCTGTGTGGGGAGAGGGGATAGAGTGGAGGAGAATTAGAAGAGAATGAGACCAGAATTGAGTGCTCAGGCTATCAGAACATTGCAACTTAAACTTTTCTTCTCAAGAATGGGCACTCCAATTGAAAATTCAGCAAGAATTCTAGGAATCCTTATTGTTTTATGCTGTTTACACTCTCCTAAATAGATGCTACGCAGCTCTAAGTCTTGCTGTTCATTGCCTCAGCACAATGGTTAGTTACTTTCCCTCCTGGATCATGGGACAGACCCAGGAACTGAATATGATATAGCACAGAATTTTAATCCCCTTACTCTCAACCTCTGTAAAAATTACCAGGTGATATATCTCATTGTTTACCACATACTGTGCACTAAGTGAAACTTCAGTTTCTCACATATCTGGCATACCGAGCAGTGTCAATTTCTAACTGAGTGATATCTTCAACAATGTGCTGAAATTCTTTTGGAAAAATTGTGATTTCTTTGCAGCCTTTATTATGTCTTTACCACTTTGCTGGGTTCTCAGTCACAGATGAAGCCTACTGATGGTGCTGGAAAACTGTCTGACATTTTTAGTTAGCGGAGAAGAGCTAGCAGTTGCTTGTGATCTGTCCAAACTAATATACCAGCTCCCCATACATTATTACAACTTTCCCTCTCCTGTCCTACTCCTAGTGTATGATGCCAGCCACATTTAAATGTCACCAGCTACTTAGCTCTGCTTTTAAATCATGGCAAGATTCTCTTTTTGCTGATGGAATGGGATGTGTAATGTCTACTTTCTAGGTGAAATAAGTCTTCAAGGAGCATCGTGCCATTTCCTTTTCTTAAAGTGACAGTCCCTTTGAATCCCTTCAGAACCCTCACAGAATTTGAGTCTGGTGAAATACAGAGCATTTAAGCATCACACTTCAACTGGTTCAAGCTGATTCAAATGAACTTTCATGAGCTGTATGCTGTTTAGAATCTTTTTCTGGTGACCAACCAGGGTGATTCCAATACGTTGGAGATCTCTGCAAAAGAACAGAGGGTATGGAAAGTGTTAAAATGGTTTTATTATTCTGAACAGTACCAGTCTCTTTCCCTGTAACTCCATACTGATATATGTGGATATTGATGTCTGGGAAACAGTTCAAATGGTTTCTGCTTTTGCTTGGCAAATGTTTGGATAGAGGAGGTGTGGGCAGAACTTGATAGATTACGATATTAAAAAAAAAAAAAACGTTTTCCTGGCTCCTGTGCTCTACATAGCACTTCATAGAATCAGAGAGTCTTAGAATGGCTTGAGTTGAAAGAGACCACATAGATTATCCAGTTCCAAACCAGCTGACAGGGGTAGGGTACCAACTAGATAAAGTTGTCAACAGTCACATCTAGACTTGCTTTGAATTACCTCCAGGGATGAGGCATTCAACAACTTCTCTAAGCATCCTGTTTCAGTACCTCACCACCCTTGACATAAAAAATATTGTCCTAGCATTGAATCATCAAAGAATCATAGAATGTTTTGGGTTGGAAAAGACCTTTCAGATAATCTTGTTCCAACATCTAACATAAATCTCCCTCTTTTAGGTTAAAAACCTTCTACATTTCCCTACAACTAACAGATCATGTAAAAAGGCATTTGGAATTTTCTTTTTATAAACTCTCTTTATGTACTGAAATGCTGCAATGAGGCCTTCCTGGTGCCTTCTCTTCAAACCAGACAAGCCCAGCTCCCTCAGCCTTTCTTCATAGTAGACATGTTCCAACCTTCTAATCATCTTTGTGGTCTTCTCTGAACTCCAACAGTTCCATGTCTTTCCTGTGCTGGAAACCCCAGGCCTGGACACAATATACTCCACATTAGGCCTCATGAGGGCAGAGCAGAGTTGGGATCATCCCTTCCCTTTCAGACCAGCATACAGTTGGCCTTTCAGGCTGTAAGCACACACCTCTGGTTTTTCCTCCACCAGAACCACAAAGTCCTTCTCTGCAGGACTGCTTTCAATGAATTCTTCTCTATATCTGTACACATATCTGGGATTACCCTGAACAAAGAGCTGCACCTTGCACTTGGCCTTGTTGAACCATATTGGGTTCATGTGGGGCTACAACTCATACTTATCCAGGTCTCTTTGGATTGCAGCCCTTCCTTTTGCAGTATCAACTGCAGTACTCAACTTGGTGTCATCTGAAAACTGATATCACCACTCATTACTTGCCTTCATGTGGACATAGAGCTGTTGACCACAACTTCAGCTGCACCCACCCAGTCAACTCCTTATCCACTGAATAGCCCACCCATCCAATCCACATCTGTCCAATTTAGTTACATGGATGTTTTGTGGCAAAGGCCTTACAGAAATTCAGGTAGATGACATGGGTCAGTCTTCTCTTGTCAACTGACAGTCACTCCATCATAGAAGGCCATCAAATAGGTCAGGCATCACATATTGTGCCTTAACAGTGCTTCCGGAAGGATCTGCTCCAAGATTTTCTCAAGCACAGAGGAGAGGCTCACCAGACCGTAATTCCCAAAGTCTTCCTTTCAGTTCTTTTTAAAGTGGGAGCATTGGTTTTTTTTCCAGTCACCAGAGACTTCTCCTGACAGCCATGACTTTTCACATGTGATGGCATGGGAACTACTCCAGCAAGTTTCCTCAGAACCCTGGGATTGGGCCCCATAGTCTTATACATATTCAGTTTCACTGAACCTGCTCTTTACTTACAGTGGGAAGGATGTTCCTTCTGCAGTCTCCACCTAGAAATTTGGGGTCTTAAGAAATGTGAGAAGCCTGACTGCTATGAAGACCGAGGCAAAGAAATTGTAGAGTACCTCAGCCTTCTCCACGTCTGTTGTAGTTGGTTCTCTCTTCTCATTTATCAGAGGACCTTTCTTTTCTGATCAGTGTACCTCCCAAATCCCTTCTTGTTATTCTTTACATCCATTGCTGATCTCAGTTCCATATGTGCCTTGACTATCCTGATCCAATCCCATATTCTGATGGCAACCCTGTTCTCTTCCCAAGCCACATCCCACTTCCACTGCCTGTGAATTTCATTCCTTAAATCTCACCTTGACTTGCTGGTCCTTGCTCAATCATACCAATTTCCTGCTTCCCTTGCTTCATTTCTTACATTTGGGAATGGGCAGTTCTTGCACTCTAAGAAAATTTTCCTTAAAGAGTTGTTAGATCTGCCCAATTCCCTTGTCTTTAAGGACAGTTTCACAGAGGACATTTTCTAGTTTGCCCTTCTAAAGTTCAGGGTCCCTGACTTTGCTCTTTATTGGGTTCCTGTTTCTTGAGATTATGAACATAAATTAAACATGGTCACTGAAGCCCAGACCACCTCCATTCTTAATCCCTTTAAATGATATTCTCTGCACTGATGAGCACCAGGTAAAGTCTGCAAGAGAAATGCCTCTTGTAGCTGAAGCAAGGTCTTGTCAACAAGCTCTCCTTGATAAAACCTGCAGTAAAATCCTGACCACCACATATCCTTTATTGATTTGGTCCTTGATGTTTAGCCACAAGTTCTCAGCCTGTTCATGGCTGTTTCACAAAGGCAGCTGTCTGCAATCTGTCTATTTCTTAACATAGTGGGCAACATTCTCACCTCTTCTCCTTCTGTCTCTTCAGAAAGTCTTGTAAGCCTCAATCATAATATTCCATCTGTGTGACTGATCCCACTACATTTCACAGAATCACAGAACTGTAGAGGTTGGAAGGGACTTCTAGAGTCTCTTTCTGCTCTTAGCAAATGACTGTCCAGTCTCTCTTGTCTTGTGTGTCAGTGCAGACTGTCACCTCAGGTTTGGAAGCTAGTCTACCTTTCTCCTTCAGGGATATAAGGCATGACTGTCACTTGGTCTGTGTCAGTACACAATACCATGCATCAATCTCTTGCTTGGATTCCTGGTTACCACACTTCCTGATGATTTCCTCATGCAACCTGGTGACTTGCTCAAAAAAGTTCATCCAGATGGACACATATGCACCCATGGCACCCACCTCTGCCCTCAGGCTCCAAAGGGATTTCCAGAATCTGGAGTTCCCTGAAAGTCTGGACAACCTTTTTGGTCCTTTAGAGGTCTGTTTGGATACATGGGTCTGTATGCGAAGGTTATGGCCTCTCCATCTGGGTTTCAGCTGATTGCCTCAGCAAGTGACTGTTAATGGTGGTTATGCTGTGTTTAAACATACTTCTATTCCTGATCTTGCCCATGCCTTGTCAGCCACTCTCACAAGGTCTGCCAGTTTCTGGTGGCTCTCTCCACTTCCCCAGGGTCTCTTTGACTACACTGGAGCTGATCACCTCAGCAAGTTGTGTATACAAAGCATATAGACTGGCTGGTTCTACACAACCCTCTGTAATCGATTATTGTCTGTGTCAGGTGCCATGAACTTTCTGATGTAATGTTCTCTCTGTAACACTGACAATATGTTTTACATTGTACATGGACAAGTATTAGTGCTTATAGAAACAGACTATACATATACAGTGGTATAGAGGGCAACTAGAAGCCCTACTAAAAATGAAAGACAGAGTAGCTACTTCACTCTGGATTATTTCTCCTGTTTTGCAGAAGAAAGAAAATTCTCCATTATAGCCCTTTTCTCCATTATATGTATTCTCCATTTAGCCCTTACTCTGTATCTCTCGCTTTCTGCATTGTATACTGTGCTCTCTGCCTCTATACTTACTCCAGAGTCATGCGTGATACGACATCAAACGTAATCAGACCAGCCTGGTCAAAATTCTCCTTGTAACGACCCATCTTGATGGCATCCAACCACTCATGGGCATTGCTGAGTGAAGGAAAATCTGGAGGGGAGTTGCTCAGGAGAGGTTGAGATGGTCTGCAAAAGAATCAGCTTCTAAAAATCCCTGTTATCAACATTAGGTGACCACACTGGTAAGGTCAGAGTTATGAGAGAGAGAACAGCACAGAATGGACTAAACAATTACATTTGTTCTTTATGCTCTGACTCACAAAGCCCCATCTTGATGTCTTTTTCTTGATTATGTTTTGCCTCTTCTGCCTAAAAACTATCCACCCAACCTAAGCTGTTGATCTTTCCTTCCCATTTTATAGTCTCTCAGGAACAATCTCCTCATCTTCTCTCAGATCTTTCCACACTTTCTGGGTCTAAACATATCATCTGAGTTAAGAGCTGCAGTTTCCAAGGCACAGAGATGAGACCTTGTACCTTTTTACCTTTGTGTATAGCTCCGCTTCTCCAGGATGTGTTTTTTTGGATCACAAAGGAACCTATAAGACAGTGTGTCACTTGGGCTTCAACACACATCAGACAGAACAAAGCAGTAAAAAGTCAAAGAAAACACTGTTCATGAATGGCATGTGCTATTTTTCCTGGCATCCGAATCTGTCCCAGAGCAATTCTCTTTCTGTGCTGTTTTTTAATAAACTGGGTATTGCTTCATGCTTCTCCTTGGTCCAAGCTTTGCAGTGCATTGCTGTGAGCCAAAGTCTATAACTGCAGCAAAACCATCCATATCAGCAGGACATAATCCTATTACCAGTCCAAAACCTTTCTAATCTTAGATCCATTTACCTCGCTCTGGAGACTTCCCCTTTGCTCACCTCCTCCCTCTGGTTCCATAATGTAGCAAAATTGGAGGGAAAATATGAGATGTGAGCTGCAGTTCTAATTAGTTTTAGCTGTGGAATTCCTTCACTCCACAAGCCATGGTATTTTCTTCCTTTAACACCTCTTGTGATCACAGAAATGTATATGATCACACAATATCTCGTATAGCTGCACCAGATCTGCCCCTACGTTCATCCCCAAAGGTCCCTCAACTCATCAAGATCTTTCTTTCTTGTCACATTCAGCATTCACAACTCCTAATTCATTCTCATCACCCACAGATTGAATCAGGATATACATCTCTTCCAACAGTGTACTCTATTTTTTTCTTCTTAATTGGTCTCAGTCTTGGAAGAGAGGATGGGAAAAACACTGTATAGAGTGATTACTGCCTTCTTTTCCTTATGATGGCTACCCAGAGACCAGCTGTATTATTTTGCATTAAATCCTCATCTCACCTGCTGCTCCCAGTGCCAGTGGCTTTGAGAGCAGATGGTTTGCGGATCATTTTATCTAGGGCACTGACTATTTGTTCAAATTTTGGTCTCTGGACTCGCTCCTTCTGCCAGCAGTCAAGCATCAGCAGATGCAAAACAGTTGGGCAATCTGGGGGTGGTGGCAGGCGATAGTCCTGGTCAATGGCATTAATTACCTGCCAAAAAAGTAGAAAAAAGTTTTATCACAGCTGGGAAAATAAAAGACAGACAAGCTTCAGTCACTTGTCAGTGTATGACTTTCTTCTGCTTGAATAGATGCAGGGCAGAGAGGCAGATGTACATTCCCAGCACTTCCCCAACTTACATCCTGATTGGACATGTCCCAGTAAGGTCTCTCACCATAGGACATCACCTCCCACATGACAATGCCATAGCTCCAGACATCACTGAAGGAGGTGAACTTGCGATACTGGACAGCTTCAGGGGCAGTCCAACGGATGGGGATTTTGCAGCCCTAGAAAACATCACAGAGTAACCAGAATGTTAGTGAGAAAAGAACTAATTAGGAAAATGACAACGTTGACCAGATCAGATGCTAGTAGAACAACATGACTCTGAAATGATGTGCCAGTTCAGTTTATGCTGTCTTGTGGACACTGGGTGGTTTAAATTTACAGTATGTTAAGTAAGTATGTTATTCTACTTTGTTCTATTGACACATACAAGTTAAAAATAAATAAATAAATAAATAAACAGAATCATGCCCCCTGACTGCTACACATCTCTAATGTAATGGAATTTAAGTTTCATAGCTCTTCTGTATGGCATTTAAGAGGTAGCAGACAGTCAAACCCTCCTGAATGTCTCAACAATTTGGCAATTGAAAGCCGAGAAGAGAAGAGAAGAGAAGAGAAGAGAAGAGAAGAGAAGAGAAGAGAAGAGAAGAGAAGAGAAGAGAAGAGAAGAGAAGAGAAGAGAAGAGAAGAGAAGAGAAAGGAAGAGAAGAGAAGAGAAGAGAAGAGAAGAGAAGAGAAGAGAAGAGAAGAGAAGAGAAGAGAAGAGTTGGAAGGGACTTACAAAGACTGA
The DNA here is from genome assembly GCA_013399175.1 of Odontophorus gujanensis. Lineage (NCBI taxonomy): Eukaryota > Metazoa > Chordata > Aves > Galliformes > Odontophoridae > Odontophorus > Odontophorus gujanensis. Next base: position 46,157 of record VXAB01000171.1, read on the forward strand.
GACCAACTACATTATCCAAATGCCTCTTTTTAAGAGAGAATCACAAGATTCCTTTCTAGGAATAACCTTTCTAGGAAGACTGTTCCAGTGTCTAACTGGAAATTTCTCCTACTGTCTAGTCTGAACCTCCCCAAACAGCTTTGAGCTACGTGTCCTGTTAAAAGATACAGGGGATAAAAGACGAGCAACTCTTTTTCTACTACTCCTACTCAGGAAGTTGTAGAGAGCAGTGAAGTCCCTTTTAACCTTCTTTTCTCCAAACTAGACAAACCAAGTGCCCTTGGCCACTCCTCATAGAGCATGGCTTCCAAATTTTAACCAGATTTCTTGCAATCCTCTGGATGTATTCAAGAATCTTAACATCCTTTTAAAATTGTGTCACTCAGAACTGCACACAATATTCCAAGAGATGCTGTACCAATGTTGTATGCAAAAGATAATTACCTCTTTTGACTGGCGAGCTATGCTGTGTTTAATGCAACCCAGAACACAGTTTGTCTTCTTAGCTGCTAGAGTACATTGCTGACTCATACTAAACCTACTGTCAACCAGCTTCCCCAGATCCCTTCTTGCAGCACTGCACTCTTTCTGTATGGTCTGACTTTGCCTAAAGAGATCATAACGCTTTCTTCTTCTACTTGAACTCCATGAAGAGCTCCTTATTCAGCCAAGCTTGTTTGCTATCGTGCTTACTTGATTTATGACACAGTGAGTTTGCCTGCTTCTGTGCTTTTAAAAGGGATTCTTAAAAAGTAATCAGCTCTTGTAGACCTCCAGGCCCTTAAAGGAAGATTTACAGGGAACTCTGCTAACTCCCTGAGTAGTGAAGTTTGCTCTTTTAAAATCAAGAATGACAACTTTGCTGATCATTTTCCTCATTTCACTAAAAATATTAAATTAAAACATTTCATGATGGCTTTAGCTAGGACAGTTACCAACAGTCACATCTCTCACAGTGCCTTCTGTACTCAAGAACAAGTATGGAAAGACACCTTTTCTGGTTGGTTAACTAAGTGTTTGTGACAAGAAGTTATATTTGATATACTTCAGGAAATTCCCAGACTTACTTGTGTCTACAGTATTATGTTCCCTGTTAATATCTGAGAAGTTTTCTTCCAAAATGACAAGGACTACCAATTCAGAGATTTCTCTTAATTGTCTATTAAATAACTATTTACTGTCATTCTGGCTGGATGAACTATGATGGAAGTCTATGACAGCATCTGCTTTGTTGCACATCCCCCAATCCTTTTACCCAGAGGCTCTCAGCATCTCAGACATCCCTAACTGAAAGAACTGTACAATTAAACCTCTCCCTTGTGTACACTGCAGCTCCTCCACCTTGTCTGCCCTGCCCATCAATCCTAGATGGACAACAGCCCTCTATCCCAGCACACCAGCTAGGCTACTTGATCTGGGAACAGACTGAAGTTTTGGATTCCTCCTGTTTGCTTCTTATACTACATGAATTAGTGTACAGACATTTCAGATGGACTCCCAAGCCCTTGGTGCTCCCTGGACCAATTTAAACATTCCCATTAACTGTGTCATTCATTGCCTTGCCTGCAGCATTTCTAGTCATTACAAAAAAGAATTCTGTCAAAGACACAAGTGTTGGAGCTAGGCATTGTTGTCCTGGATGTGCCTGTTTCTTCCAATATATTTCCACATCAATCGATAGAGGAAAACACTACCTAAGCACCTGAACTCTCTAGTAATCATCCCAGGGCCCTTTTCATGACCTGAAACTTCCTGAGGCAACATCATTTGTACCTAGATGAAAGAGCAGGAGTTGGTAAACTCTTCATTACTCTAGCAATGTCCCAAATCTGAGTCCTGGAGAGGCAACAGACTTGAAAGAAGGTCTGATCTGCAGATGGTCACCTTGATACAACTCAAGAGAAAATCCTGTATGACTCACAATGTGAACAGTCTCAACCTGCACCTCCAAAGATGGATACACTGAGTGACTATTATTAAATTTCTCTTCTTCTATCTTAACATCTCTGACATGCAGTTATGACCTGGAGGATGAAATATGATTCAGCTGTGTTGGTTCTTCACAATATGTACATCTAAAACTTGTCTCCCCTTCCAGTGAGAGTTCTTCATTCTTCGCATATTAAATGACAGTTTCAATCCACCTGTTACATTCCTACCACTTTTGTGGAAGGTATAATGGGCATCAGAACATTACATGTAATAAGTTTTGATGATTGGTAATAAGTTCATACATATATTTTGGCTGATTATTTCTTCTACAGGAAAAAAAATATTCTTTACTCAAATGGGGTAGTACAGACATCAATTTCCCTTCAGTCCATTTAATTTCCTGCATGAAGCCAGCGTAAGGGAAAAGATAACACCTACACTAGTTTATGAAGTTTGTCCTAGTTTTGTTGTATTCACCATCATCCCACAAAGAACTACACTTAGACTATATTTCACATGGCAGAGGGAATCAGATACTCAGTTATTGTTCTTTGTTTGTTTGGAATAGACAGCCTGAAAGGTAGAAGGCTAAACCCTCACCCCACAGGTCCCACTGGCCTCAAGATGAGCTAAAAAAGGGTGCACACAAAACAAATTTATAGTGGGCAGAACTGTAGTAAATCACTCCACAGTGGTAACTCACCAGAGCTCCAGTATAAGTGGGATTTGAAGCATCATCTTCCAGAAAGCGGGACAAACCGAAGTCTGACACCTTGCATACAAGGTTACTGTTGACTAAGATGTTACGTGCTGCGAGATCGCGATGTACGTAGTTCATGTCTGAAAGGTAGCGCATGCCAGCTGCAATCCCTCGTAGCATTCCCACCAGCTGTAACACACTGAACTGTCCCTCCTTCTGCTGCAAGTGAAGAGGTAAACACAGGCTTTTATGACCACAGGAAATGAATCCTATAGGGAAGACTAAGAAAGAGCAAGTTAATAAGGTAGATTTATGAAGTTAGAAAACACGAGTCTTAATTTCAGCCAAACTCTAAGGACCCAGGGACAGCAAATAAGAAAGGAAACTGGACTTGAGGCACTAAATCTCAAATGAAGTCAGACTTTGGTGATCTACTTTTGAATATAAATCTCATTGTGGTCATATCCTCCTTTAGCAAAGTATGTCTAGTCTCTCATTACCTACCAAGATGGCTAAGGGGAACATAAAATCTGCTCTTAATGTTTTGATAGTTTTATAATGAATTCTATTCAATTCCATAAAATGCTTTCATGTGCTCTTCAAAATGCACCTGCTGAAGTAGCTGGGCTGAATTATAACCTGCATCAATGAAAAAAGAAGTGAAGCATCTATACTACAGAAATATCTATATTTTTATTTTGCTATTAGAAAAAAAACTGGAGACTTGAGTCAAATAATAATAACAATTTTAATTATTGGAAGTTACTTGGAAACATTAGGTGGAATTAACTCTAAATAGAATTATTAAAAAGGCGCATCTTGAGTTTGTACATAGTAAGTGAATGGCCAAAGATTATCCAAAGATGGATAATTTCATATTGTTGAGTTTGGGAGGTCTAAAACAATGCAGAGATGATGGGTAAATTTCTGTAATACTGGCTTCAAAAACAATTAGCCTCATCATCTGCTGTTATTCCTATTGCATGTACATAAGACTATTGAAGACTTGCGGAGAAAAGGGGAAGAGGAAGGATAGGCAATTATCAAGTCTGACAATGGCATACAGCAAGATGAAGAGGTAACAGTTGTGGGGGACTCCAGTTATGGTACCCTGAGGAAGGAATCCAGTGATCCATTCTCCATGAACTCTGTGACAATCATGACTGGTCGGCTTTTGGTGACCACGCCCTCCAGATGGATGACATTGGGATGCTCAAATTGCCCCATGATGCTGGCCTCGCTCAGGAACTCCCGACGCTGTTCATCTGTATAACCTGACTTCAGAGTTTTAATAGCTACTGTGTATTCACGTTTCCCTGGGTGTTTTAGGCGCCCAAAGCACACCTCTCCAAATTCTCCTGTTAGGGAGGGATGAAACACACCTCAAGTAAGGAACCACAGAGAAGTGTTTAGTCAGGTGCATTAAAGCATTCCTATATGGAAGACACCTGGAACTGTTTGGAAATAATGCTACTTAAGACCATCTAGTTCAAGGTAAAGCTCTTGATGAAGGTTCTGAATTCAGTCAGGTTAAGGACTACTTGTTCAGAGCTCAAATGAGGAAGTCAAATAAATCTTCAAAGGGTGCTTTAAGCTTGGTTTGGAGACAGCATGTGAGTTTAAGTAGGTCAAGATACAATTTGACAAAAATGAAGATTAGCTATTCTGAGAGACTTTATATATCAGAATTTGGTCCACTTCAGGCCACCAGTGTGCTAAATTAGGACAAGGAGGTTCAAAATCTGAAGATTCTCACACTACCTGAACCAATGACCTCCTCAATTTTGATGAAGGACACATCAATCTCCTTGGCAAACTCTCGAATGGCTTCGTTGGGGTCTTCATATGTGGAAGGATCAATGTAGTACTTCACTCCAAGTCCTGCATTGGAGGAAACAGTCCAAAATGTGAACAGAATCAGCCCCTGAGGAAAATGGGTTCTACTGAGTCCTGAAGGGATAGGTCTTTGCCCCTTGCTGCTCAAAAACACTTACCTCGTGTACTGATATACTGTTGTAGGCGGTCTGAGTATGGAGACTCTCGCCTTTTACTGCAGGACATAAAGGAAAGGAAAGTCAAAACATGCAGAAGTCTGCCCAAGATATTGCAGTAGGCTTCTCAGTGAAACACTCAAACAACCCTTGAATTTAGGTGTATATGACACTGTTTAGATCCTGCAAATCTCTCGGTAACCTAGCCTGTTTTCTACTTGGTAGTTTTAACGCTACTGTATGCAACCTCATTTTAGACATGAGAAATGAGATGGAATCCAGCAGTTCACTGAAAAAGAAAATTGCAGTTTAACTTTACTGTCTTGGAATTTTTCTTGCTATTCTTGCTAATTTACATTTTAATTTCATTCAATTACAACAAATTATTTTCAATAATCTAGTCCATCTTCTATGAAAAACATTCAAAAATATTCTAAGAGTTATCTACTCAAATTAAAAATGCTTGACATCCATAAATTCTAGTCTCATTCTTCTCTGTTATTAGCATACACTTTGTCTACTCTTTTCAGTATGATACTCAAAAAAAATCACAGAGAACAAGATGGACTGATGTCTGTTCCACATGTGCGGCTTAAAGCAGTCTTTATTACTGTAATACTTATTGCAAATAAGAATGGAAATTCCAATATGCATACGTGATTCTCAGCATAGGTGCTTCTCAGATTTCAATATAATTTTAAAAGTGTTTTATTCAAGCCATTTTTATCACGTGATCTGTTTTCCAAGTATTATCCAGCTCTTTGTTTGATCTTAATATTTCCCATTTTTCCAGCCACTTACTTAGTTCCCAGCAATGTTTATAGTTTTATTGTCCCCCTGAAGATGTACATAGCAGTTTACTATATTTTCTAAATCATATTTATTATACTGGATTATAAATCCAAACCTGCTTTCCTGTAGAATCCCTGCTGTATACAAGAAGTCTTACCAACTCTTATCTTTGCTATTTCCACACAGGACCTTATTCAATTAGCATCTGAAGTCAGAGTTTTGTGAAACATAATATTACTTTTCTTTACTATCATTTTATGATTCTAACAGGAAACATTGTGGACTATCCATACTTATAGAGCTTATTTCTTGAAATTCTTCTAAAATTCCTAAAACACAGATATTTCCATCTTCAAGGTCTGTTGTCTCTGCTGGGGAACAAAACAGCTTTTCTGGGGACTCATACCTACTAAACCCTAACTCTGCTATTGGATGTGAACATCAGATGAATATTCAGATTTTCTGTAGGTCATCCAACATATTAATGTTTTTCCACCATACAACTAAAACAAAAAATTAGCTGAAATAAGTGTTTCACATTGTGTATTGGCTGGATCAGATGTCTCAAAAATTTGCAAAACCAACTTAAAATTATTGTCTTTGTCCCCATGTATATTCAGCCTTTTAAAGGTTTTCATGTGGATTCCTGTATCATCAAATTTATTTTCCATATCAAGGACAAATTAAAAATATCCATGTTATTCCTTCAGTTTCTCTGAACCATGACTCATGATTCTTCATGTATAAATGGGTCTACTTCCATGATATTTCTTTTTACATGTTTACATTTACCCTACTCAGATTTGGTAATATTAATTTACTCTGGGTTTGGATTTTTTAAGAAAAATATACACTATATTGACTTGCACACATAATATCACATTTCTGTCTGTAATAAGAAATTGTATTTTAACAGTTCAGATCTACAGAAGGAGACGACCTTGTAAATATAACAATATTTTCTTCCCAGAAAGAAAAACATTAAAAGCGAATACACACTGGTGAAGAAAACAAATTTTAAAAAATGCAAAGAAAAAAAGAAAAGAATAACTCAAACTAAGTGTCACTTTCTAAGGTTAACTGATTTATATAGTTCTTTAGTTCAACAAAGAAAGTGAAATTAAAAGTTTTTTTGTGCAGCAGCAGAGTAGGGAAAAGATCCAGGAATCTATTACTAACAGTCAGTTTAGTTCAAACCTTTAAACTGAATGAGCAGGAGATGACTGTTTTTTTTTTCTTCAGCCCTCCTCCATTGCTTACTTTTATACCTCAACACAACTCTGCTAGCAACCCTTACTTTCCTTTTTAAAATTTCTGCCATTCTCTTTTACCATATCAGACTATCTCTACGCTGACATATCTCCCATTTTTTCTTTCCAAAATTGAAAGTGCTATTTGCTTTCTTTAACCTGTGTTTTATGAATCTTTGTCCCGTGGAATAATCTGGAATGTAGAGCTTTTATTCTTCAGCAAACTGGCTACAGATAACTGTAGATCAGTCAGCTTTCCTGGAGATTGTGTTAAGTAGCAGGGGTAAGAAAGTTCCACAGTCTAGGGTGCAGGCACTGGCACATGAGCAGGTCAAAGAATTCACCTCTTGAAGATGATGGCAAGAATGGCAATGGCAGCAATTACCAAGAAGGCTAGACCACCAAGTGCCGAGCCCACAATAAGCGGCAGTCGATCCTGCTCCATCTCCGAGCGCTCTCCTAGAAAAGAAGAGACACACATGCAAATGTACAGAACAGGTACAAATAGTTTCCCATCTGCCCATCTAGATTCAGCCATATTCTATCCATATCAGCCTTTTGCCTCCCAGGCTAATCTTGATCATTTAACAAATGCTTGCCTTGGTTATCCCTATTATTTTAGTTTGTAGATATATGTACCTTTGATCCAGACCAAAGGGCAACACAGTGCAGTACATTACTCTCTGCAGGAGTGGATGATAATACTGCTGGAAAGTAAGGTTCTGTGTATATGTCCTTTGTCCCTCTAGTCTTAAGAAATTCATAGAGCATTCAGCTGTAAGATGTCCTGTGACAGGTGAAGACCAAACCGCAGCAGCATATAGTGCTATGCACTGTAATGCCCTTCTAATGAGAGTACTACTGACGTACTCTACTCCTGCTGAAAGGTATATGAGAACAAGGAGTAGGACTGGGAAATACAAAGGTAGTAAAGGCTAAGGGAGTGTAAATAACATGCTCTAACAACATGAATTTTACCTTAGTGAAAAAAATCTGCGTATGTAAATTGTGACATACAAGCACACAAGTTGAGTAGCAGTGCCTCATAGCATTCTCCAGAGGACAAGCTAGTAAAAAGAGTGACATGCTAATAAAAGATGTGCACATGCAGATATGAATACAAAAAGGTATTCATTCACTTACCTCCCATTAAAGTCTGGAAATACATCTTTCCACTGTATGGGCCATAACCCACTGCTGTTCTAGCTCGTACTTGGAAGACGTAGATCTTGCCTGGACTCAGATTTAATATAGTGGCCATGTTAGTTTCGCTAGTCAAAGTAAATGAATTATCCTCATCTTCTGCCTATGAATGTCAGTGACAAAAAAAAAAAAAAGGTGAAATTTTTGCCCATATAGTTGGCTCTTCATATCAAGGAATACTAGTTTCCATGTGGGTGTAATATTCTTTGAATCTCCTACAAAGCCTCCCAACCTCAACTGATATTCCAGATGAGACTTCTTAATGCACTACTCACTGCTTCTCATGGCTACATTTAATTCCCTTATGCCTGGGTTTCCCACAAAGTTCTGCCAAATCCCCTCAATCCTGACTTAAACGAAAGTGAGAGACAAAACTGTCTCACAGTTTCTTGCTAAAGCTTATCCATTAAGAAAGCCCTAGCCAATCCTGAAATTTTGCCCAAACTTGGGCAACAAATATGGTGAAAGGTCTGGAGAGGGAAATGTACGCAAACCAGCTGAAGATACTTGGTTTGGTCAGTCTAGAAAAGAGGAGAGTAGGGGAGACCTCATGCTGCCTACAATTTCCTCAAGCAGGGAGAGGAGGGCAGGCGCTGATCTCTGCAACCTGTTGACAGAGACAGTACCCAAGGGAACAACACTGAGTTGCATCAGGGGAGTGTTAGGTTGGGCATTGAGAAAAGGCTCTTCATCAGAGGGTGGTTCAGCACTGGAAGAGGTTCCCCAGGGCAGTGGTCACAGCCACAGCTGCTGTAGTTCAAGAAGTGTTTGGACAGTGTTATCAGATGTAGAGATTGAATTTGGGGTGTTCCCATGCGTCCAGAAGTTGACTCAGTGACCCTTGCGAGTTTCTTCAACTCAGGATATTCTATGATTCTACGATTCAGGTATTCTCATTGAAGAATCCTGAGTAAGAATATATGCAAGAAGCTGGCAGGCACGTTGTTACAAAAAGCAGGCCCCTTTTCCTCTAGAAGAAACAGTAGCCCTACAGAATTCTGCACATATATTCATATAAAAGACCAGATGTAGAGAATGGGAACTTGTCTGAACTATGGACCTCTTCCCCTTAAAATTAGGAGTCATGAAAGAAGTGAATGGAGAATGATTTTGTATTTGTCATCCTGTCATTTCAGCACATAAACATGTTACGGGGATCTGCCAGCTAGTAAATAAAAGAGAGCATTCCTTATCCCAAAATTTCTTAGAGATGTTGATCCAGACATAAACGAAGACACAGGACAGTTGCAGTGAGTTCATTTCCAATACAGACATTTAGAAGTGTGAGCTTGCACTGTTACCTGCTACTGATGTTAAATTTATTCAATTATTTCAGCCACAGCTTTTTACCTTAGCTACAATTGTCTTTTCCCTTTTTAACATCATCCCTAGATCATTCTGTGCTGGGAAATGCAGATGGGCAGATGTTAGATGAAGCATATATCATGAACTTTTGTGCTTCCTATAGTTTGATATTCCTTCATAATTGGATCATTTTTCTCAACCTCATCCAACCTGATCCAAAGGTGAATCAGACAGAAGAGTTCCCCATTGTCTTCTGCATAAAGCTATGAAGCGATCTGCTCTGCATCACTCTCTTCTCACCTTGTCAAAGTACCGTAGCTGGTAATCCAGGATAACCCCATTGGGCTGGTCTGGCTGAGGCCAAGACAGTGTGATGCTACTGGTAGCACGACTCACCTGATGCATCATAGGGATTGTAGAAGGCACTGGAATAAAAGAGAGAAGGAGTGTTTGCAAAGTGAAAAGGTTAACAAGGACCTATAGTTAAATAATTATCATGAAAAATTGAAAGGTTAGTTCACTTCCTCCCTTAATTTCCCTTTTTTCTTTGTGAAATAACCAGAAGAAATCCAAGTACAGTTTTACTCTACTGGGAGTAGAGATACAGTCACTGAAAACTGGGACTAACAATGAAGAAACCTATGTCTAACTGCTAATGCACAGGAGTTCTGAAATGGTACATACAGTAGCTAGAATTATTTTGGGATTCAAACTTTAAATTTTTACATGCAAGATGAAAGTATATTGACAGAGTGTTCAGTGCCACTTCTTTGTTCTAGGGTCATGTTTGGACATACAATATAAGAGCAAAAGGAGAGCACACTACTCCTCTAATCCTTCTCCCCTAGAATATAATTCTTTGCCTGGGAAAAACAAAACAAACAAAACAAAAAACAAATACGGTCTACTAAAGTAACAGAGTTCTCTATCTTCCACATCTAGTTGCAAACTAGAAAATGGCAATGGAGGATATGGATAAGGAACAGACTTAGACGTATTCCTCCATTCAGTAGTCCTAGTTCAGTTGCAGATCACAGAGAATGAAAGCATCTCATTTTTATAGCCTCATCTGCAGCCTAGAGTTCAGCTCCTAAACCTCAGACCAACCCTTAACAAGACTGTAATCCAGACAGCAAAACTACTGCTGTTTTTGAGACTCAGTATACCTGCAGTCCAGTCTGAATGGACTTCTGACCAACACTACTGCTTGAAACCATCAGCTCAAGGGCCAGAGTCATTGTTAAGTGTATATCTGTGGAAGCTTCACACAGAGTTTTATTATCTGTTCTTAGTAGCTTGCAATGTTCTGTCTTCTAGCGAACAGGCAAGCTTGGTACACTACACAAATGGAGTGGCCAACCCTCTTGATTCCACTGTGATACTTAGTGTGTAAAGTCTGCACCAGATACTATCACTTTTACTTTATAAACATAAAACATGAAAGAGGGATTTGAAATAACAAACCTAAACCAGAAAGCAAGAGCTTGTATCTGTTAATTTTAGATATCTTTTGATTTGTTCTTTAAGTAGGATGCTCAGCTCGAGACTTTTGAACTTGTGGAACTGCTATTACTTTTCATTACTTAAATTCATTACATCAGTAGGAAAGAAACAAAATATTATCTTGAAGGTAGTATAATTACTCAAAAAGCTTCTTGTCTTCATTGAAAGAGTTTCTGAAACCTGAAATATGAAAGGAGCACATTTGTCCTCTGCTTATGCTGCAGAAACAGGGCATATTAGAGAGAAGAAACTGGAACAATTTCTTTTTGTAGAGTGACCAGAGCCAATTTTTATTAAGACCCTCACCATACCTGGACAGATCTACTGGAAACAGATGTCACTAAGGGAAAAATTGAACTTCAAGAGTACTTCTGATGTTCATATAAAAGAAGGAAACTTGTTAAATTCTTAGGGATCTCTGCAGAGAATCATAGAATCATCAAGGTAGGAAAAAACCTACAAAATCATCCAGCCCAACCGTCCACCTATCTCTCTAAACCATGTTCCTCAGCATGTCTAAATGTTCATTGAATACCTCCAGGTTTGGTGACTCCACCACCTCCCTGGGCATCTCATTCCAACGCCTGACCACTTTTCAGAGAAGCATTTCCTAACATCCAGTCTGAATCTCCCTTGGCACAACTTGAAGTCATTCCTTCTAGTCCGATCACTAGTTACGTGAGAGAAGAAGCTGACCCCCAGCTCACTACAACCTCCCTTCAGGTAGTTAGTAGAGAGCAATGAGGTCTCCACTGAGCCTCCTCTTCTCCGGACATTTCAATCCCATCTCCCTCAGCCATTCCTCATAAGGCCTATGCTCCAGGCTTCTCACCAGCTTCATCACCCTTCTCTGGAAATGCTTCAGAGCCTTGATGTCTTTCTTGCAGTAAGGGACCCAAAACTGAACATAGTACTCGAGGTGCAGCCTCACCAGTGCTGAGTACAGGGGACAATTACTTCCCTGCTCCTGCTGGCAACAATATTTCTGATACAAGCCAGGATGCCACTGGCCTTCTCGGGCATCTGGTCACACTGTTGGCTCATATCCAACTGAGCATCAACCAACCTCCCTTTCCTCTTCACAGTCATCCAGCCACTCATCCCCAAGCCTATAGCGCTGCATGGAGTTATGTCAGCGGTTTGCGGGCCGGTTTGACCCAGTACCGTGACGATTGAGGCAGGAGACCCACGGGCCCACGCCCCAGGGAACAGGAAGGGGGAAAGGGAAAAAGGGAGAAGGGAGATGGTCCTAGGAACAAAACAGCAGCAGTGATCTGAAGAGGAAAGCTAATTTACTAAATATGATATCAGAAAGCAAAATAACACAATATAATACAATATAATTGGAATTGAGGNAAATTTCTTAGAGATGTTGATCCAGACATAAACGAAGACACAGGACAGTTGCAGTGAGTTCATTTCCAATACAGACATTTAGAAGTGTGAGCTTGCACTGTTACCTGCTACTGATGTTAAATTTATTCAATTATTTCAGCCACAGCTTTTTACCTTAGCTACAATTGTCTTTTCCCTTTTTAACATCATCCCTAGATCATTCTGTGCTGGGAAATGCAGATGGGCAGATGTTAGATGAAGCATATATCATGAACTTTTGTGCTTCCTATAGTTTGATATTCCTTCATAATTGGATCATTTTTCTCAACCTCATCCAACCTGATCCAAAGGTGAATCAGACAGAAGAGTTCCCCATTGTCTTCTGCATAAAGCTATGAAGCGATCTGCTCTGCATCACTCTCTTCTCACCTTGTCAAAGTACCGTAGCTGGTAATCCAGGATAACCCCATTGGGCTGGTCTGGCTGAGGCCAAGACAGTGTGATGCTACTGGTAGCACGACTCACCTGATGCATCATAGGGATTGTAGAAGGCACTGGAATAAAAGAGAGAAGGAGTGTTTGCAAAGTGAAAAGGTTAACAAGGACCTATAGTTAAATAATTATCATGAAAAATTGAAAGGTTAGTTCACTTCCTCCCTTAATTTCCCTTTTTTCTTTGTGAAATAACCAGAAGAAATCCAAGTACAGTTTTACTCTACTGGGAGTAGAGATACAGTCACTGAAAACTGGGACTAACAATGAAGAAACCTATGTCTAACTGCTAATGCACAGGAGTTCTGAAATGGTACATACAGTAGCTAGAATTATTTTGGGATTCAAACTTTAAATTTTTACATGCAAGATGAAAGTATATTGACAGAGTGTTCAGTGCCACTTCTTTGTTCTAGGGTCATGTTTGGACATACAATATAAGAGCAAAAGGAGAGCACACTACTCCTCTAATCCTTCTCCCCTAGAATATAATTCTTTGCCTGGGAAAAACAAAACAAACAAAACAAAAAACAAATACGGTCTACTAAAGTAACAGAGTTCTCTATCTTCCACATCTAGTTGCAAACTAGAAAATGGCAATGGAGGATATGGATAAGGAACAGACTTAGACGTATTCCTCCATTCAGTAGTCCTAGTTCAGTTGCAGATCACAGAGAATGAAAGCATCTCATTTTTATAGCCTCATCTGCAGCCTAGAGTTCAGCTCCTAAACCTCAGACCAACCCTTAACAAGACTGTAATCCAGACAGCAAAACTACTGCTGTTTTTGAGACTCAGTATACCTGCAGTCCAGTCTGAATGGACTTCTGACCAACACTACTGCTTGAAACCATCAGCTCAAGGGCCAGAGTCATTGTTAAGTGTATATCTGTGGAAGCTTCACACAGAGTTTTATTATCTGTTCTTAGTAGCTTGCAATGTTCTGTCTTCTAGCGAACAGGCAAGCTTGGTACACTACACAAATGGAGTGGCCAACCCTCTTGATTCCACTGTGATACTTAGTGTGTAAAGTCTGCACCAGATACTATCACTTTTACTTTATAAACATAAAACATGAAAGAGGGATTTGAAATAACAAACCTAAACCAGAAAGCAAGAGCTTGTATCTGTTAATTTTAGATATCTTTTGATTTGTTCTTTAAGTAGGATGCTCAGCTCGAGACTTTTGAACTTGTGGAACTGCTATTACTTTTCATTACTTAAATTCATTACATCAGTAGGAAAGAAACAAAATATTATCTTGAAGGTAGTATAATTACTCAAAAAGCTTCTTGTCTTCATTGAAAGAGTTTCTGAAACCTGAAATATGAAAGGAGCACATTTGTCCTCTGCTTATGCTGCAGAAACAGGGCATATTAGAGAGAAGAAACTGGAACAATTTCTTTTTGTAGAGTGACCAGAGCCAATTTTTATTAAGACCCTCACCATACCTGGACAGATCTACTGGAAACAGATGTCACTAAGGGAAAAATTGAACTTCAAGAGTACTTCTGATGTTCATATAAAAGAAGGAAACTTGTTAAATTCTTAGGGATCTCTGCAGAGAATCATAGAATCATCAAGGTAGGAAAAAACCTACAAAATCATCCAGCCCAACCGTCCACCTATCTCTCTAAACCATGTTCCTCAGCATGTCTAAATGTTCATTGAATACCTCCAGGTTTGGTGACTCCACCACCTCCCTGGGCATCTCATTCCAACGCCTGACCACTTTTCAGAGAAGCATTTCCTAACATCCAGTCTGAATCTCCCTTGGCACAACTTGAAGTCATTCCTTCTAGTCCGATCACTAGTTACGTGAGAGAAGAAGCTGACCCCCAGCTCACTACAACCTCCCTTCAGGTAGTTAGTAGAGAGCAATGAGGTCTCCACTGAGCCTCCTCTTCTCCAGACATTTCAATCCCATCTCCCTCAGCCATTCCTCATAAGGCCTATGCTCCAGGCTTCTCACCAGCTTCATCACCCTTCTCTGGAAATGCTTCAGAGCCTTGATGTCTTTCTTGCAGTAAGGGACCCAAAACTGAACATAGTACTCGAGGTGCAGCCTCACCAGTGCTGAGTACAGGGGACAATTACTTCCCTGCTCCTGCTGGCAACAATATTTCTGATACAAGCCAGGATGCCACTGGCCTTCTCGGGCATCTGGTCACACTGTTGGCTCATATCCAACTGAGCATCAACCAACCTCCCTTTCCTCTTCACAGTCATCCAGCCACTCATCCCCAAGCCTATAGCGCTGCATGGAGTTATGTCAGCGGTTTGCGGGCCGGTTTGACCCAGTACCGTGACGATTGAGGCAGGAGACCCACGGGCCCACGCCCCAGGGAACAGGAAGGGGGAAAGGGAAAAAGGGAGAAGGGAGATGGTCCTAGGAACAAAACAGCAGCAATGATCTGAAGAGGAAAGCTAATTTACTAAATATGATATCAGAAAGCAAAATAACACAATATAATACAATATAATTGGAATTGAGGATAATGAATCAAATAAAGTGAGCAAGAGAGCGAGTGTCTGATAAACCGAAGGCCTTATGCTAACGCTGAAGGTGAGACGGCTGCAGCAAACACCCACTGCTGAGTTCGATCCTGAAGGGAAGAGAGAGGGTCCCGTGACCGCAGACAGTTTTTATCTTTCCCTCTGAGCGGAAACACGTAAAAATGCAAAGCATTGCACAGTCCTCTGGGGAATGTAGTTCTTCTCTTCTGAGAGAGGCATATCCATAACTATTGATGATCCACGCAGTTAGAGCATTAACTCTTTAACTCCCAATACAATACATGATGTTATGATGTGGAATATCAGTAATATAACAAAAATCATAAAACCATGACTTCGTGGCCAAAGTGCAGAACCTGGTACTTCACCTTGTTAAACGTCATCCCATTTATCTCAACCCAGTGATCCAGCTTGCCTAGATCTCTCTGGAGAGCCTCCCTACCCTCAAGCAGATTGGCATCCCCTCCCAATTTGGTGTCATCTGCAAACATACTAAGGGTACACTCAATGCCCTCATCCAGGTGTGAAGCTGGACGTGAAGATAATGAAAGGGACAGGACTCAGTACCAACCCCTGGGGAACACCACTTGTAATGGGTTGCCAGCTGGATTTAATTCCATTCACCACCACTCTCTGGGGCCAGCTGTCCAGTCAGTTCCTTCCCCAGCCAAGAGTGTACCTGTCCAAGCCACAGGCTGCCAGCTTCTGCAGGAGAATACTGTGGGAGACAGTATCAAAGGCTTTGCTGAAGTCTAAGTAGACTACATCAACAGCCTTTCCCTCATCCATCAGACAGATCACTCAATCATAGAAGGAGATCAGGTTGGTCAAGCAGTATACCCACTTCATGAACCCATGCTGGCTAGGCCTGATCCCTCAGTTGTCTCACACGTGCTGCACAATCTCCCTCAAGACAATCTGCTCCATAACCTTCCCTGGCACCGAGGCCAGGCTAACAGGCCTGTAGTTTCCTGGATCCTCCTTACAACNAACTCCCAATACAATACATGATGTTATGATGTGGAATATCAGTAATATAACAAAAATCATAAAACCATGACTTCGTGGCCAAAGTGCAGAACCTGGTACTTCACCTTGTTAAACGTCATCCCATTTATCTCAACCCAGTGATCCAGCTTGCCTAGATCTCTCTGGAGAGCCTCCCTACCCTCAAGCAGATTGGCATCCCCTCCCAATTTGGTGTCATCTGCAAACATACTAAGGGTACACTCAATGCCCTCATCCAGGTGTGAAGCTGGACGTGAAGATAATGAAAGGGACAG
This sequence comes from Odontophorus gujanensis, assembly GCA_013399175.1. Taxonomy (NCBI): domain Eukaryota; kingdom Metazoa; phylum Chordata; class Aves; order Galliformes; family Odontophoridae; genus Odontophorus; species Odontophorus gujanensis. The sequence goes on from VXAB01000171.1 coordinate 62,460, forward strand.
GACTCAGTACCAACCCCTGGGGAACACCACTTGTAATGGGTTGCCAGCTGGATTTAATTCCATTCACCACCACTCTCTGGGGCCAGCTGTCCAGTCAGTTCCTTCCCCAGCCAAGAGTGTACCTGTCCAAGCCACAGGCTGCCAGCTTCTGCAGGAGAATACTGTGGGAGACAGTATCAAAGGCTTTGCTGAAGTCTAAGTAGACTACATCAACAGCCTTTCCCTCATCCATCAGACAGATCACTCAATCATAGAAGGAGATCAGGTTGGTCAAGCAGTATACCCACTTCATGAACCCATGCTGGCTAGGCCTGATCCCTCAGTTGTCTCACACGTGCTGCACAATCTCCCTCAAGACAATCTGCTCCATAACCTTCCCTGGCACCGAGGCCA